>JANUWF010000619.1:0-88293 GCA_026120185.1 Voacanga thouarsii | reverse complement strand
TCTTATGCATTACATTTCTCCCCCTTTGTTAAACTCTTTTTGAAAACTCCCACAAATGTTGCATTTATGCTCCCTTAAGTTCTTTTGCACCCCATGCTTTGTTGTTTTTTGTATTCCTCCCACATATGCTTCATCATTCTAATATTCCTTACTCCCATGTTCTTCTTCATATTCCCCATTTTGTTCCTTAAAACTACCATATCATTCCTCACTCGAATAAGATTCTACATTATTCTCACTCCCCCTACTCTAATTTTTCCTAGGACTCAAATTCTCACAATCTTGATCATTCCCCCCCAGGTCTCTGCCATAGCTTTCATATTCCCTTCTACTTGTACTTGGCCCTTCATTTTGTTCATCCAAATATCTCATACTCTCAAAATCATCCTCCTTATATTCTTGTTCATATTTATTTTCTTCTCTGTAACTACTCTCATCATAGCAAGATTCCTAATCATAGTCATACCCTTCACTTTCACTCCAATTACTCATTGTGAATTTTCTTTCAAGAGAAGTACTCGCAAAATTGAAGTAGAAAACATAAGAAAAATTCCTCACTTTACTCCCTCATGTGTTTACACTCAATTTTAGTGGTCACTCTTCACTCGTGTTTGCACTCTTCTTGGCTTTTATCACAATGAACTCATCCTCTTGTCATTTTTTAAACTCTCAATTACACACTCAAGTTCTTCTCAACTCTTTCCTACTTCAAAGGATTTAGTTCTACTAGTCAAGTCAACTAAATTCCAAGGGATAAGAAAGAAAGATGTCTCAAAGGCAATTTATCAAATACTTTGTGTGTAATAAGGAAGATATATGGATTTCAAAGAGTTTTAAACGAGGAGATGCCTATCACGACCTCAAGAACATAAATTAGCAATTAAAAAGCACTTAAGGAAATGAAGACACAAGTAAATTCAAGAAAGAGAAGTAGGAGTTCAAGATGTGCAAATATCTTCCAAACTTGAAACAATTACAATGTGAACAAATCTTCTAGCATCAACATTAACATCAATTAACTTCACAAATGCACTTTACTAATCAAATTAGTCATCATACTTCATGAATGGAAGCTTTGGTAGTTAAGTATAAGCAATCACAATTTATTGGGACAATATATCAAACACATTGTGTGCATTCTCGTAGCTTAATTTTGTATAGCCAATTTCAGCTTAGTTTTGGCCCCAAATCAACAAATTTTTACACCAAATGACTCCTTAAACATCAATATACCATATGAGGTCAAATTAACAATATTTTCATGGCATAAATCCAAGTTTTCATGCCCCAAAAATTGTAAGGAATATAGTTACGGGAATAAGAATTTTTTTGCTGCAATATGAGCTTCAAATCAATAATTTTTCATGCCAAAATACTCCTTAAAATTATACCAACATATAGAATCAATTTAGCATCAAGTAAATGTACAATCTTAAGTTTCATGCCTTCCAAAATGGCAAGGAAAAAAGTGACGAAAAAAGAAAATGCTCAACAAATATTGAAAAAGATTGTACCTTAGCCCAAAGAAAGTTAGTTGATTAGAATCAACACAATGCAAGCTCTAATACCACTTAATATGATCTTGGGAAGCTCCAACAAGGTGGATTAAACTTAAGATCAAGAAACCTATCAAACTCACACATAAGAACACTAAAATGTAAAGGAATTAACATTCTTGTGTTAAAATGAATCTAGCCTATTTAAAAAATACCTTAACACCCTAATCTATCAATGATTAGAACACCGGGAATAGAAATTTGAAGGCACCTAACTCAATCCTATCAAATACATTAGGCAACCTAGGACATAGAATAGAGATGGAATTTAGATTATCCCTTAAGATTTAGAGACAAGATCAAAATGGGACTAAATTCTTTGATTTAGTTTTGATATTTAATGGATATCATCCAAGAGGATCACCTTTAAGAACTCTCCCTCTAGAGAGAAAAATCCGAATTTCCTTCACAAAATTACCAAAGTTTTGTTACAGGAGTTATAATGGTATATTTATAGTGACCTTGACCTAAACTACTTAACAAACTAAATCTAAATATTAAATGGCCTCAATACATGTTTTGAGGCCCTATTACATGCCTTAAAAATAGTTTAAAACATAATAAAAGTTGTGAAAATTTAATTGAAAACAAAACAGAACAAAAAAAGAAAATTCAGGAAAATAGGGTGGACCTGGCGCCAGGTGCTTTGGGTGGACCTGGCGCCAAGTGTGTTCTGGAAACAGAACCCTACTCCAGTGTTGACATGGCACTATGTGTGCTAGTCCACTGGCACCAAGTACATTCTGGTCGCCATCCCTCTTTTATTGCGCTTCAAAACATACTCTTTGGACCTCCATTTCATTTCTCTGTGTTTCCTTGATACTACAAATGAAATATTGGTAGTCTTGAGCTTTTTTCTATGCTCCTTTGGCCTTTATTCCTCGCTACATGGATTTTTGCTTGTGTTATGCATCCCTTGACCCTTTCTTTACTATCTATCTCTTCACAATCTTCTTAGCTCTTGGCTTGTATACTTAGATGGCTTGAAAATTCTCCTAAAACTTCTTGAATGTTGAATATTTCCATGGAGATTTGAAGCAAGTATTGATTTTTCATCCCCCTTCTTTAGATGCCTTGTTGCATGGATAGATTTCTATCACTTCTTCCCACATTCAAAGCACTTGCCCTTGGTCTTATTAGACTGTGCCGCTACATTTCCTTTCTTCTTTTTAAACTTTCTAGGCTTGGGCCCTATTCTTGAAGAAGAAGCCATAGCAATCATAGTCTTAGACTGTGGCTTCACAACTTCTCTACCACCTGGAGCTCTTTCATTAACTCTGTTAAACTCACGTTTAACTTGTTTATATTGTAATTCAACTTGAATTGAGTAAAAGAACCCGACAAAGATTTGAGATCTATATCCACTTGGCTCTCGGGGTCAAAATCAGCCCTCAAGACTTCTACTTCCTCGAAAGTAGTAATCATCTTGAGCATGTGCTCCCTGACAAATGCTCTCTCAGTGATCTTAGCGTTAATGAATGATTTAAGAGTCTCTTGCCTTATGGCTCGGTTCTTATCAGCGAACATTATGGCCAATGACGTGTTAATATCATAAGCAGAAGTCACGTGCTTATGTTTAGATTTGATACATTAGACATAGAAGCTAATATGTAGTAACAAGCTATCTCGTTGGCCTTCTTCTATTCTTTCTCAGCCTCACGCTTATCCTCAGTGGAATCCTACCCGATTATAGGACAGGTTTCATAAAGGATATACTTATATTCCTCAACGGTGAGTATTATGTTCAGGTTTCTTTTCCAGTCAATGTAGATTAGTCTCGTTAGCTAATTCTCAGGAAGAATAACAGCCAAAGAACTAAAAGAACCTCCACCAATCATTTCGAAAAATAAAAAATAAAAAAAATTCTGAATTTTTGAAAAATAAATAGTTTGTGCACTTTATCCTCATATTAATACTGATAATAGTTAATCCTATCACTGCTATCTTTAATATGATCAGTTTAGCTCTTAGGAAAATTGATAAAGCTTCTTAGGTAGCTTAATAGTTTTCTTAAGTTAAGTGTGTTGACCACAACAAATCGACTACCCTTCTAGGTAATGGTCTAGAAGATAATTCCATCGAGGGGATGACTATTTCTTCTCATTTCCTATAGACAATCCTCGCACTATGACCTCCAACATGTATTGGCCAATCGCAGTACGTGTTTCTGGAATCAATTATGTCCATCTATTAAGTCTAAATCCTTGTAGAATCTCCATCCTATAAGGGTTCGCTCTCAGAGTGATGCAAGAAGATTCACGATCTCTAATGAGGATCATGATAGAATAGTGGGGCTGTTAGAACCACTCTCCCACTTAATCTTTTAAAACAAAGGTTTTTAAGAAAATGTTCTATCGAAAATATCCCAAAAAGTATCCTTTAACTCTTGTAAAATATCTAAATCTAGAAATCTCTATGTTAAGGTAAAATCTTTTAAGAGATTTTCTATGGATTAATTTTATCTTGTTAAGAACTTAATGATTTCAAGAATTTCCTTTTAAATTTTTTTAGAAACTTTGGTCTCAAGTTATATTTGACAAAAATAATTTTCTTGTAAAATAAATTAAAATGGTTTATCTTTTTAGCTTACAAAAATATCTAAATCCAAAATATTCTCTATGTTAAGGATAAAATCCTTTAAGAGAATAACCAAGGATTAATTTTTTTCTCTTAAGCTAAAATAATCATTTAATTAAAAAAATATTTTTTCTTTGTCAAAAATTCCCAAAGGCTTTGGCCTTTGAGAAAACATGCACATATGTCCATAAAAGAAAATAGCATGCCAAAAAACTATAAACGTTTTGATACTTTTCTATTCTTTTAACCTAAGTGTCCAAATAATAGAATTAAGCACATTAATTAATTAATTAACTAATGGTCTTATTTAATCCTAAATCCAGTACTATTATTTTTAATGAAAAATATTTCAAGAATATTAACTATACAAAAAATAATAATTTTGCCGGGTATGAGACCCAAAACGAAAAAAGAAAATTGCATGAAATTACAAGAAAAAAAAATCAAAATTTCTTCCATGTTCTTCATGCACCAATCAGGTTGGATCAAAAGCTGCTAAACCGTTGCGAACCAGCTAAACCGTGGTCCAGTCACAAGACCAAGCCACGGTAGGTTTGGTCCCAGCCAATCACAGCTAGGTATATCCTTATGCCTTGAGCTGCGATTTGATTGAAACCAGCCTCCTGCGACTGTTTTGAAAAAAACAGCCACAGTTGCAACCATAAAACCAGCCGCGACTTCAATCAAGTTTGGCCGGCTCAGGCCATGTTTAGCCTGAAGCTGCGGCCGGTCTTCTTCTTTCCAGGCATAGGTTTCCTCTGAATTCCCTAAACTTTTTTGTCTTTTCATTCTGGTTTCTTCGAGCAACATATACAGGGGATCTTTGTTTACATATTTCAATCAAAATTATAACAAAACAACACCAAAACAAACGCTTATGCCCATAAAAACTAGGCTTACATGGATTCATCTAGGAAAACCAGAAAATATAGAAGTCCTATGCTTCCATTTGCAAAACTTACAGTGCCTCTATCCCATACCAGTAAATCCAAAGGATTACAGGCATCATCCAAACATAAATCTTGCCAGTTTTCTTTAACTATCATGCTTCCTACGTTTGGCATAAAACCAACATGCTCTTATACCAATTGAAGGTATAACATGACAAGCAATCGTACAGAGATAATAGAATATCCAACGAAAGATTTTTAAAAATTTATTACCTCTGCGTTTAGGAGGAAGCTTTGATTGTTTAGACTGTATAGGGATGTTCTCTTCTGGAACTACTGGTTGCACTGAAACCTCAAGTTCGAGTCTTGCAATTCTCTTGTTTCGTCTCATTCACACCAAACCTCTAATCATTTAGAATATGACCACCGCTTGACTAGTTAGTGAAAACTGAAGGAATAAGGAATCAAGTCTTTTCCGAGAAATTGCTACAGAGCAATCATCAGAAAAAGATTGCCTCCTTTTCATTCTATTAGAGAACATAACCAAGAGAGATAGGGCGGCTAGAATATGTTTTTCTTTTTAATCATGTATATATCTCGGTTAGGATTTCCCTTAGGTATACGTATCGTGATAGCCCAAAAAACTCTTGAGCTATCCAAAGATATCTACTGATATCTTTTCTAGAAATTCAAAAACCTAAGCTAATCACCTAAAGACCCATACCTGTTTAATCCCAATCAGGCTAGGATTAAAACAAGGATCTTCAGTCTAACTCATTGGGCTAGCCAAAATTAATTAACTGGACTAGGATTAATCAAAACCCAACAGGTAATTAATTAATTAACCTAAAATGGACCAAAATATTTTCTCAAGCCTTTTACCTAATTTGGACTAGGCCAACGTTAATTATTCAATTTGGGCTCAGACCTCAAATAATTAATTGACAAACTAAACTAGGTCACCATATAATTCTCTCTATAGACCTTTTATTTTACTCTAGCCCGATAAATGAACTAGGCTACTTGAATAAAATAAAGCTCATCATTACCAAGATCAATTCTTTAATCCAAATCCATAAGGACTTATGGGTTATTCTTGGGACCAAAAAACACGCCGCCTTGGCTACAAAAATTACCAAAATACCCCTACTATAGAAACAACTGTATTTTGCATTTTAAATATTTTCTAATATTATCATAAGAAAATATTACCCCAAGGACAATACTGCGTTAACAAATTCTCTGATCTACAGGTGTTATGGCAAATATACCCCTCTACGTAACATCGTACATTCAGAGAAGAAGAGTGTACTAACATCTCTCTAAATGACATATACCATTCTTAGACCTCTAATCCAATGATCCATAGTTCTTGGAATGTTTCTGCTTTCCTAGGGAGCTATCCTAAAGCAAACACCCAAGTCATATTTCTAAGGGCCTTAGATTATTAGATCATTCAAACAGTCACAAGGGGCAATATAGCATAGAAGCTATCTTGTGCGAGTCTGTCTTAACTAATTAATCGTATACAGTCAACATACAAGTATATTGGTTATACGATAAAACCTCAATTATAGTATATCAAAGTATACACTTCCAACTTCGCCAGACCACTAACTCGTACTCAAGTCGTAGGGTATAAATCAACGTTGTAGTAGTAATAGTTTAGGTTTCTACTATATAATAATTTTAGAAACCACTATTATAGGTCTAGTTCTATGTATTCGGAATAAGCTCATATTATGAAGTGAGAAGACTACTCACTGGCTAAAGATAAGCCATTCTCCACTCGGAATTCATAACATAATAACTTTATTATGATGATATTCCATTCTCATCATCTAATTAAGAATAACTGTTTATATGTTAAGTAACCTGTGATCCATACCTTATTGTGAAAGACTTCATAGATCACTTACTTGAACATAATGGATCTTTTCTAGCAAAATTGTGCATAAATTAAAATGTGTAAACACAAACAATTTATGAGAATAAAACTTTTATTAATTTAATCAAAATTATATCAGAAATACAGTCTTAGTAGGCATACATTCCAACACCTACAACAAAAAGTTTCACCCTCAAAATTTTCGCATACATGCTACGTTGAACAAGAAAAAGTACTTATGCACATGGTGCATGCCGTTCTCCACTGAAGTCACTTCTTTAGTAGTATGATTCAACCACTAATCTTACTGAGGGAATAATCCTTCTTTACAACACTTGCTATTTTCTATGAAATGTGGAAGAAATTATGTAACTTGATAATACTAGAGGTAGTGCCAAGCGATAGGGAAGCTTTCCAATCTTCTCCAAAATTTTATAGGAATACAAAAATTTTGGACGCTTTTTTTCCCCTCACAAACCACATACCATTTTCATAGGAGAAACTCGTAAATATGTTGTTTTCCCCATTTTAAACTCCAATAGTCTCCTAATGCGATCAATCCAACTTTTTTACTAGCTTGTGCCATCTTAATCCACTTGCGAATCAACGAGGCCTTCTCCAAGTTACCTTGTAGCGACTCTTGACCAATAATCCTCTTATCTCCCATATCATCCCAACACACTAGTGATCTACACTTTCTTTGATATACTGCTTCGTATAGTGCTATCCTAATACTCATTTTGTTGCTGCTGTTGTAGGAGAATTCTATAAATATAAAATGATCCATCCTACAATCCTTGAAGCCCATAACACATGCCCTTAATATATTCTCTAGCGTTTGTATAGTACACTCAGAAAATATGATGTGTTGTGAGTATATGGCAGCTCTTGAAAAATGAAAATTATTTAAATTAATATTATTTTAAATTGAATTTTTGGTTTGAATCAAGAAGAATTCCTTCCCAAAAATAGTGTAACACGACAAGAAAAATTCAAATTAGAGATGGTCGTAATCCATCGCTAATCGAGTCTAGCGACAGATTACAACCGTCGCTAAAAAGGGCATTGCAATTTGTGACGGAATGAAAATCTGTCGCAGCTTACGGCCATTTGATTGATGACAATATAATTAACTTTATAATTAACGTAGCGATGAATTTGCGGTGGCAAAAAAATTTTATTTTAAAAAATTAATTAATTTAGTGACAGATTTGCGACGGTAAAAAAAATTTATTTTTAAAAAAACCAATTAATTTAACAACGAATTTGCCATGGCAAACAACTTTAATTTTAAAAAATAATTAATTTAGCGACCGACCGCCGACGCGATCGACAAGAATATTTTGAGATTATGTCGGACGTGGGGCTCAAACCTACGTCTTTGTTGTGGGGGAACACGTGTTCCACCACTAAGTTATTGATGGTCTTGTGATTTATTGTGCTATATATTAATTATATAGTTTTTTTTTGTGAAATAGTAATGGATTTGCGACGGAATCGGTAGAAACTAATTTTTCGTTGCAAATCCGTAACTAATTAGCGAGAGATTTGTGACGACTCATTTTTCAAATTTTAAAACTAAATTTATTTTCAAATTTTGATAGGCCGTCGCAAATCCGTTGCTAATTAGCAACGGCAATCCAAAATAAAAAAATAAATGAGCAGTCGCAAATCCAATGCTAATTTTGGAAGGCTGTTGCAAATCCGTTGCTAATTAGTGAGGGTTTTGCGATGGCCATAAAAAATTTAAAAATACATTTATTCTTTTAAATTTGAAAAAAAAGTAGTCGCAAATCCGTTGCTAATTAGCGAGGGATTTGTGACAACTTATTATTTTTAAAATTTAAAGAATAAATTTATTTTCAAAATTTAGAAAGTCATCGCGAATTCATTGCTAATTAATGAGGGATTTGCGACGGTTCATTTTTTCAAATTTAAAAAAAAATATATTTTCAAAATTTGTAAGGCCATCACAAATCCATTACTAATTGTGAGGGATTTGCGTAGGCCATCCAAAATATAAAATTATTATTATTATTTAAATTTGAAAAATAAGCCGTCGCAAATCTGTAGCTAATTAGCGAGAGATTTGCGACAGTTCATTTTTTCAAATTTTAAAAAATAAATTTATTTTCAAAATTTGGAAGGTCGTCGTAAATCCATCGCTAATTATCGAGGGATATGCGACTTAGTGATGGATTTGCGACCACCATCCTAAATATAAAAATAATTTTTTTAAAAATTTGTGAGGGATTTGCGATGGCTCATTTTTTTCAAATTTTAAAAAATAAATTTGGAAGACCATAACAAATCCGTTGCTAATTAGCGAGAGATTTGTGACGGCCATCCAAAATATAAAAATAAATTTATTTTTTTAAATTTGAAAAAATAAGCCGTCGTAAATCCGTTTCTAATTAGCGAGGCATTTTCGATGACTCATTTTTTCAAATTTTAAAAATTAAATTTATTTTCAAAATTTGGAAGGTCGTCGCAAATCCATCGCTAATTAGCAACGGATTTGCGATGGCTAATTTTATAAATTTTGTAAAATAATTTTTTTTTCAAAATTTGGATGGCCGTCACAAAGCCGTCGTTAATTAGCAACGGATTTGTGACGGAACTTTAATTTTTTAGTATTAAATAAATACTAAAAAACCATCGCTAATTAGCGGCGAATTTGCGACGACTTTCAATTTAATTAGTACTAATAAATAATTAAAAAAACTGTCATAAATATGCTTCTAATTAGCGACTGCTAACTGTTCATTGCTAATCCATCAGTAATAGCGATAGATTTGCGACTACTTTTAATTTAATTAGTGCTAATGTATAATTAAAAAAATCGTCACAAATCTGTCTTTAATTAGCGACGGTTAAATGTCCATTGCTAATCTATCAATAGCAACGGACTTTAAAAAAATAAATTTATTTTTAAATCTTTTACTTCCGTCGCTGTTCAGTCACAAATATGGTCGCTAATTATCATTTTTATTGTAGTGTAAGTTTTTATCAGTGTTCTAGAAGGGGTTGAGAAAATAAAAGGAGGGGGAAAAAAGCATTGGTAAAATCCAACTTTTTGTAGTGAGTGTGGGATGAAATCAATGGATATCCGGGTTTTTAAGAGGTTACTAATATTTATGTGAAGCATAGAGTTAACTTGTTCTGAGCCTCAGGCTATTAGCTGACAGATCGGAAAATACAAAGACAGAAAACGTCTCATCAGCGTTATAAATAGTTGAAAATGAAACTTACTGCACAAGAAAATTACTCATCGGGAAACATGAATAGGAAATTTGTCATCACATTCGTACTTTTCTTTGCCTATTTCGTTGGAGTGCACTCTGCCTCTTTTTCTATAACAAATTACGGAGCAAAAGCTGATGGTAAATCTGACATTAGCCAGGTAACTTCTGCACGTGGAAAACATTTTCTATATCTTAGTTTGAAAATGTTTTCATGTTATTTTAGGTTCTTCGGGTCAAAACATATTTTGATATTCTTTAAAATATATATATATATATGTTTTTGGCTTATTTTTATTGGGAAAGTGCATTAGATTGGAATGTTTCCCACCAATTGAGATTGATCATATAATTAAGCAGTTTAGTTGTAGAACCAATTTTATTAAAAAAAAAAAAACAAATGTTTTCGGCTTATTGTTATTGTGAAAGTGCATTAGGTTGGAATGCTCCCAACAATTGAGATTGATTATATAATTAAGAAGTAGTTGTAGAATCATTCTATTAGTGTAATTTATTTATTTATTTATTTTAACAAAATTAGTTGTAGAAGTTTAAATTAAAATATCGATTTTAAGAAAATTAGTATTTATTTTAGATAACTCAAAACAAGAACATGCACATCAAATTTGAGATGGAGAGAGTAAGATTGTTCTTTATTTCAGGCTTTATCGCAAGCATGGAAGGATGCATGCACTTCTAAAGGACCAAGTGAGATTGTAATTCCAAAAGCGATATTTCATCTAAGCCAAGCAAAATTTGAAGGTCCATGCAAGGCCCCCGTTACTTTTAATTTACAAGGCACCCTTCAAGCTGACCCTGATCCAAGTCGTATCAAGAATGGGGAATGGATCACCTTCCAATACATCGACCATTTGACAATATTGGGCGGTGGAGTCTTTGATGGCCAAGGAACCATGGCCTGGAGCCAAAACAATTGCCACAAAACTATGTCATGTCACAAATTGCCTTATGTAAGCCTATACCGACGTACTCATTGATGGGGAATTTCTTTAGTCCAGAATCGGAATCGACCCCACTTGGATTTGAGCTAAGACTGCCATACAAATAGGGATCTCTCTCTCTGTAAAGGGGTTTAACAGCTCTTATTCAAGTGCAAGGTCTCCCAATATGAGGCTTGAGAATTCCTCCTATGACTTCACACTAGATCATTTTTGAAAGATGTTATACTTGTCTATACTAACTCATTTTTCTTTGTGTTTATGACTTGAAAACAGAATCTGAGCTTCAACTTCGTCAACAATTCTAATGTGACAAGTGTTACAACCCTCAATAGCAAAAATTTTCATGTCAATGTTCTCGGATGCGAAAATCTTACCTTCAAAAACTTCATAGTCAGAGCACCAGAAAATAGTCCCAACACTGATGGTATCCATATTGGACGTTCAAAAGAAATTCGTGTTAGTGATTCAAACATAAAAACCGGAGATGATTGTGTCTCAATTGGTGATGGTGTTCATAAATTGTATGTCACAAACGTAGTATGTGGACCTGGCCATGGGATCAGTCTGGGAAGTCTGGGAAGGTATCAGAATGAAGATCCTGTTTCAGAAGTTTATATAAACAACTGTACCCTCATCAACACAACCAATGGTATCAGAGTGAAGACTTGGCCAGATTCCTTCCAAACTGCTGTATCTGACATGCATGTTCAAGATATTCATGTTCAAAATGTTATGAATCCTATTATAGTTGATCAGAGATATTGCCCATGGAACCAGTGCTCATTAAAGGTACGCATCTGAAAAAAGGATCAAGAATTTATTTATTTTTGGTGCTAGAATGGGGGATTCTCCCATATACTGGCTTTGCAATTTAGAGGTTTTGTGGTTGTAAAAGATGTTTCTTTAATACTTTGGAAACATCTTTTCCAAACCCACTCAAAGAAAACACAAGTGAACGTACCCAACTCTGGTGTCTAACTTGGTTTCTTCTCTACAAAACGCTTGCCGATTTGGATTTGCTTCTAAGAACCTGTTCTTATTTGCAGTCTCCATCAAAAGTGAAGATCAGTAAAATTAGCTTTAAAAATGTTTGGGGAACTTCAACAACTTCGGATGTTGTCAAGCTTGATTGCAGCAAGAGTCTCCCATGCGAAAATGTGGAGCTCAGTGACATTGACATACAATATACTGGAAAAGGAACTGCTGCCACCAGCACTTGTGATAACGTGAAGCCTATTGTAAGAGGAAAACAAAGCCCCCAACTCTGTGCCAGATCTAGTACATCTTCATAGATTCAAATGTCAAGGGACAACATAATTTGTATGCAGAGTACCTTAGACTTTTTCACTTCAGTTTTTTATTTTCTCCGGTCAAAAGAAAATTGAAATTTTGCAAAAGTTGAGCTTATAGGCTAAATTCAATCACATTGTCCAATTGTAAATATCTGTTAGTTCTTAGAATTCTTACCTGGAGTTTTAGAGGACTTAGTAAATTAGACACGCTGAATTAGTCCTCTTTATATCATTGTAAAAAGAAATGTGTAGGGTTGACTTTGAGTCCCCTCCATGTACTTATTTTATGAATTATTAATCAATTGGTTGCCCTTCTCACCAAATCTCCATTGTGTTATTCTAGGTAGCTTTGGAATCTGTGCTGAAGGAAGTCAAAACCTAATAATTTAATTGAGTAGAATATATTCAAACTAAAAGCATGTTGTGCTTCGATCCACAAACCAATACTGACTTAAGTAAGCATCTCCATTTCTTTTTTCAAGAAAACAAAATTTCCCCCTCCCCAATGTATCAAAAGTGTTATGGAAAAACAACAACAATAGTAAGAAGTAAAAGTAAGAAAAATTAAATAACATATATGATTTATGTGATTTGGTTAATGTGATTTACATTCATGGGAAGATAGAGAGAAAAATTTTTATTTTATTTTTGGAGAATTGTTACAAAAAGGATTAATATTGCAAAGCTTAGAATTGCAATTTTATTAAAATATATATATAAATTTCTATACCGTGGGGTAATTCCCAAAGGGGTCTATGGTGAAAGCGGAAGCTTAGATTGGGTCATGCTCCTAAAATTTTAAGTCTGGTCGCAATTTGAGTGTACTATCATAATAAGTAAACCAACAATATCAATATATATATATATATATATATATATATGTGTGTGTGGGGGGGGGGGAGGGGGTATATAATTAGAGTCTATATTTTTTATCTCTAAATTTTTTAGACGAAAAGCATGATTTACATTTTTGTGTCTAAATTGACTCTAATTTCAAATCCATCTCTAAAAATGGAGACAATCTTAGTCGTCTCTAATTGGTCTCTAAATAGAGACGATTTAGAGATTTTTAAATTTGTCTCAAATATTTGAGACTAATTAGAGTCTATATTTTTTTGTCTCTATATTTTAGAGAAGAAAAGATTATTTGCGTTTTTGTCTCTAAATTGACTCTAATTTCGAGTCAATAGTCATTGTCTCCATTTGGTTTTTAATTTTCTATTTAGAGACAAAATAGACACCAGTTTGGTTGTCTTTATATCTCTAAGTATATTTGACAAATTCAAAAAAAAATTATTATGTTAAAATAATAATAATTATAGGAGATTACTAATTGAACATGAACTTGTAACAATTTTAACGGTTGGATCATTAATTAGGTATACTAATTTTTGTAAATGCGTTAAGTTTTAGACTTTTATGTGGAATTATGCTAGATTATATGACAAATCATATCCGATTATTATCAAATTTGGACATAAAACTTTTTTTTTCTTACTAATTTTAACAAATCTAATGGTTCGATTGTTAATTTGATATGCTAATCTTTGTATATACGTTAGATTTTGAGCTTTTATGTAAAGATTATGATAGATCATGTGGCAAAACAAATCTCATTATCTTCAACTTTGGCCATAATACTTATTTTTAACAATTTTAACAAACTTAACGGTTGAATCATTAATTTGATGTGCTTATATTTATAAATGCGTTAGGTTTTAGACTTTTACATAGAGATTATGCTAAATTATTTGCAAAACTTATCCGATTATCTTCAAATTTGGCCAACATACTTTTTAAAGTAATTTTAAGAAATCTAATGGTTGGATTGTTAATTTGATATGCTAATCATTTTAAATGCGTTAGGTTTTGAGTTTTTGTGTAAAGATTATGATAGATCATGTGGCAAAACAAATCCGATTACCTTCAAATTTAGTCATAATGCTTATTTTAGGAATTTTAACAAATCTAATGGTTGTGTTGTTTGTTTGATATACTAATATTCATAAATGTGTTAGGTTTTGGACTTTTATATAAAAATTATGCTAGATTATGTGACAAAACATATTCGATTACCTTTAAATTTGGTCATAATACTTTTTAAAGCAATTTTAACAAATCTAATAATTGGATCATTAATTTGATATCCTTATATTTCTAAATGTATTAGGTTTTGGGAGTTTATGTAGAGATTATCCTAGATTACATGACAACACATATTCGATTCCCTTCAAATTTGGCCATGATACTTTTCTTAGCAATTTTAACAAAACTAACGGTTGGATCATAAATTTGTTATGCTAATCTTTGTAAATACATTAATTTTTGGGCTTTTATGTAGAGATTATAGTAGATTATGTGGCAAAACATATCCGATTACCTTCAAATTTGGCCATAATATATATATATATATATATATATATATATATAACAATTTTAACAAATTTAATGATTAGATCATTAATTTGATATCATTATGTTTCTAAAGGCATTTGGTTTTGGGCTTTTATGTACAAATTATACTAGATTATGTGTCAAAATATATTCGATTACCTTCAAATTTGGCCATAATTCAAATTTTTTGCAATTATAACAAATTTATTGGCTAGATTGTTAATTTGATCAACTAATAATTGTAAATGCATTAGATTTTAGGCATTTATGTAGAGATTGTACTAGATTATGTGGCAAAATAAATCCGATTACCTTCAAATTTGGCCATAATACTTTTTTAAGCAATCTTAATAAATCTAACAGTTGGATCATTACTTTGATATGATAATCAATGTAAACGGGTTAGGTTTTGGGATTTTATATAGAGATTATACTAGATCATGTGGCAAATCATATTCGATTACCTTCAAATTTGATCATAATACTTTTTTAGTGATTTTACCAAATCTAACGGTTGGATCATTATTTTTGTAACACCCCACCATTCCATAGCATAACAGACTTCACTTTATGGGATGTTGTCCCATCTAATTGGTCAAACAAAAGGTTTTTATAACAAAACTCCACTAATAGGAAACGAAAATTTTCTAAAATTACTGTTATTAAATAAAGAAAAGTACATAAAATCTGGCTTTGATACGTATACTGAAGGGTATAACAGATCTAAGATGTAGCATGAGCCTCTAGGATTTCACCGTGCTTCCACTGTGCCTCTGATTCCTAAAATTTAAGAGAAATAATACACGTGTAAGTGAAAATCACCCAGTGAGTCCCGTATGTGCAAGTGATTTAAAATAAACAGATAATGTGTCATCAACTGTAACCTTATAAAGCCATTATAAGAATGTTTTTAATTTGCCCTAGAGGCAATCACTTGTATATTGTATATGACACATTTTATTTTAATAAAAGGCATTACTTATCTTACAGTTTCTTTTGTTTACTTTTAAGTAATATAATTGTTCGATAAAGTCCCTAGTACAACACTGTGTTAAGGAAATCATGATAGAGATCATGATATGAGATTCCTACTATACTATATAGTGTTAGTACTTAAATAGTCCCTAGTCATAGTATTAATGAGACAGGACATCATTAATGCGTTAAGACTTGCATGTGTTAGACTTCTTGATTTGATCAGGTGGTGGTTCTGTTGGGGATATGCCCTAGAGTCAATTTGTACTTATACTATTGTCATTATGTTTTATATAATAATATGAGGCTTTCCTTTCCATGAATAGTGAGTTTTGTTTTGTGGTCATCAAGTATGTGACTTGATAGTAAAACCCTACAATGAATACAATAACTATTCTAAAACTGTTCATGATCGATTATTATTATTGGAATAATAATAAATTAAGATTAGTATGTTTGTGACTTGATGGCTATGTTTTACTGGCCATGGATATTTGTGATATCGAGTCAAGACATAAATAAATGTTAGAGAACATTGTATTGGACATGACCCACTGTGAGAGTACTTCATGGAATATGTCATAAGTACTTTCTAGCCATAATAACATTGAAAGTCCTTCGACCTAAATTCATCATAGTTTCCTATTTGATAAATTCTATATTTTGACATTGTCTAAAGTTGTCTTTAACCAGATAATAAATTAGACTACTGTTGGATATAAAATAAATCAAGCAGAGGAATATGATTGATTGTGAAGGAATTTGTCCCTCTCAATTATGGGAGAGATATCCATGGGCCCCTTGATAAGTTAGACTGTTAAAAATGCATGGCCGTGCTAAAATATATCAATATAAGATATTGATATCATTTGTTTGAACAGTCTACTATGAAATCAAGAAATAATTTATTAAGCTTAATAAGGATGACATGCTCCATGCCTTATGCTTAATCTGGATATCGTGTGACAAAAGAACTAAATATAAAATTATGGTTTGGTTCAAAGAGATCACCGATCTTCATTTAACATGGATAGTTATAATGTTTTGCTAGAAACCGCTTATAACTTGTGGGCCATTTAAATATGATTTAGGCACACTGTCAGTGTTAAATGAACCTATAGACTGTTGGATATAAAATAAATCAAGCAGAGGAATATGATTGATTGTGAAGGAATTTGTCCCTCTCAATTATGGGAGAGATATCCATGGGCCCCTTGATAAGTTAGACTGTTAAAAATGCATGGCCGTGCTAAAATATATCAATATAAGATATTGATATCATTTGTTTGAACAGTCTACTATGAAATCAAGAAATAATTTATTAAGCTTAATAAGGATGACATGATCCATGCCTTATGCTTAATCTGGATATCGTGTGACAAAAGAACTAAATATAAAATTATGGTTTGGTTCAAAGAGATCACCGATCTTCATTTAACCTGGATAGTTATAATGTTTTGCTAGAAACCGCTTATAACTTGTGGGCCCTTTAAATATGATTTAGGCACACTGTCAGTGTTAAATGAACCTATAGGGTACATAATAAGTGAACTTGTTAGGTTATTTTTCTGGTGACCAGATTTGATGAATCTGGAAATATGTCTAAGTTAATCGTACTTCGAAAATTTACCAGATACAATGAATATGGAAATATGTCCACATTCGATGTATCTGGATGATGTCCAGATTATAAGAATCTGACTCGGTAAATTAATTAGTTAAATTACCGAGATAATGACAGAATCTTATCATATCAATTTTAATTTAATTTGAATTTAAATTAGAATATGATAAGATATTATTTGGGTTGGACTCTAAGAGGTTCGGGGGTTTTTAAGAAAACCTTAGCCGTCTTTTCAATAGTCCAATTTTTCGGTTGAGAACATTCGTGCCATTCTCTACCAGAAGAGAAAAAAAACCCTCTCAAACCCTAGGCGCTAGCACTCCCTGAGTATCAAGTGAGTTCGCGGTGTGTATCCAATAGAAGACGTTCGCATACTACAGCGTCTGGTGATTGTTCGGGTTGAACGTATAACAGCTCAATCAGAATCGAAGGATTTCGATTACAGCAACCAGAGGTAATTCTTAAATCTTAGATCTTCCTAATCGTTTACTTGGGTCCTCGGGAGGGATTCGTGCATATTTTCCGCGTTTAGGAGTCCACGAATTCTAACAGGTTCTTATATCCGTGAGTATTGAGATACTCAAAGTTAACACATGGATGCTTGTTAATGGAACAAGTTCATTGGATGACCTAACTTTGAGATAATCACACGGATAACTATTTAGTACCAGTGATATAATCTTAATATAGCAAACGTGCAAGTATCCTTAGACTTGAGATCTCCAAAGTACTTTGTTTGCTGAGCATTGTACTTTGATTCCAATCTCCGGAGCTCGATCGAGGGCCGCCTATGGGATGGATATTGGGTACATTGTGAGGTAAACAAAAGTAGTTGAGATGGTCAATAAAGGATTCACCACTGATAATAGTAGGGGCGAATATCTCACGGCCACTTGTAGGAATTACTACTCGAGAAGTCCTTGGCCAAGGCATATGTGTATTGGAAATAGTTCCAATTGATACACATCTAGAGTAGTGGATTCCTGATACAAGTATTATTATATTCGGCCCAGAATTAATTCTGGAGGGAGTTGGCACTAATTCCATAGTCCAAACTGAATGAGATATTGTATGGTGAAATGATTTAATTGCATTGTAGTTTGTTATTGAAGGGTTCATGTCAAGCCACTTGACTTCCTCGACTCTTGAGTGGTCATGATATGTTACTAAATACCGCTCATGATATGGGAATATGGGTTTATTAATTGATGAATTAATAAACCAATCCTGATTAGAATTAATATGATTAATTCTAATTAATTATAGATTATTAATCTCAAAGACGTTTGGATTAATTCATATTCACTACCAATTGACTGTGAAACCTAATAGGTCACACACAATAGATGATTATATACTCAAGATGTTATTTGAATATAGTGGGGTTAATTGTGAGAAGAGAAGTCGTTGTGGACAAATTATAATTAGTTATAATTTATAGTCCAAATTGTAATTGTGAGAACTTGATGATTCCAATTACAATTAGAGAATTCTAATAGGATTAGAATTCTCAATTTTAGCAGGATTTTTCGGTTATATATATGATATAATCGAAACCCTAGTAGAGGTTGAAAAAAAGCAGGCACTCTAGGCAACAAACGATCTTCTCTCTCTCTCTCTCTCTCTCTCGATTGTTCTTGTGTAACAACCCTAGCCGCCATCTTTTTCTGCTAGCATAGGAAATTTTGGTGCTTGAGTATTCCTCTATGTGGATTACTGTTAGAGATAATCACACATTGTGATTATGGTGGTTAGACGTTCAATTCTCGTGAAGTTGGATAAAGAGGATTGCTGGATCACGCCTCGACTTGAAGAAGAAATTTTTGTTCTTCGGATGATTAAACAAAGGTAAAAAGTTGTTACCTTTGATCTATTTATATCTTGTTTTCCACATATATACGGGTCCTGGGATGGTATCTCGTTTATTTTTCACTGCGCCATATGGGATACGAGCCTTAGATACCCAACAGAGAAAGCATTGTATGTTTTTACTGAAAACAATTCTAAAACTTTTTAAGAAAGAGTTTATTTAGAATTCAATCATTTTTGAAAAACTATGTCTCATTTTGGAGTCATTATTCCAATTTCAGAAATATAGACACTTTTCTCAATAGAAGGTCGCCCTGCGTGCAAAGCTCACAAGGCTTTGCTTTCGACATCATAGTTGTGTTGCAATAAAGACACAAGCCCATAGCACTCAACTATGCATTGCCAAAGAGGTAGAAATGTCGTCACATTCTACCCAATTCATTTAATTCGTATACTTTCGGATCACTGTCCATTCCTCACACGAGAAGGGGCATGGGTTATAATTTATTGCTTGCTTACGTATGGGGACCCATTCCCATATCATTCCCCACACGAGAGGGAGCAAGAGGTCAACCGGGCACTTACCAGCCATCCGATAAATCCTCAACCGTTTCCAATATCGTATTGCCCTGTTTAGATTAAGACAATCCCCAAAACTGATCGGGTTACTTAGGGTCATTTACCTCTACCAGATCTAGTACAAAGGTCGGCTCTTGTTGAGTACTCAATGTTTCCACTAATTCACAAGACCAGTCCAAATCCACTGGCCCACAAGGCCAGATAAATATCCATTCCTGAAGGAATACCAATAAAACATTTTCTGGGGCCAAAATATCATTTTCCAGAAATTGATCCTACTAACTCACTGATGCGTGTTTTTTAGTGTAGAAAAAATTTCCAACAAATTCCATAATCAATCAAACTTTAATTAAAATACCAACCATTAAAACCACACATACGGGCTAGTATACCCATCGTATAGTGGCATAGCAAGTATTGAATCCACGAGAACTTAGACTCCCACATTACTTTACCCAAATCTTTATTATTTAGCCAATAAAATAAAAGAATAGAAATAAATAACCAAATATACTAGAGAAAATCAACTCACAAAAGAAAAGTCACAAGGATAATCAAAGAGTGAGAATACAGAGAAAAGACATGTAAATAAATAGAAATTCTTGAATACACAATAATGATTGACTAGAGATTCTCTCAATTCATTATCTCTCAATTCATTATTATCTTGGTATCGTGAAGGATTAAAGTAGACCCACTTCGTTTGTAATCCATGGAATCACTATCTTCTAGTTAAATCAATGAATATATTCTATCTCAACCAATTTATCCAAAAGATGCATTAAAATCAATCCTTATACAAATCCCTATATTCTAGGTGATTTAAGCATGAAATTAGCTAATGAATCTATATTCTAGCAATCATCAATCAATCTCTAATTATTTAGTCTTTACCCTTAACCTCTTTTCAAGCAAGTTAAGAATAACTAATATTGAATTAATTAGTTGGCCATTCTCTCCTATCATCAATTTTCAAGTTAATTAGAAGAGAACTAATCAATCCAACATGATATTATGCTAAAGTAATCAAATACCAAGAATTGTAATAAATTGATCAAAGAACTAAAATCAATAAAAAATCGTGAATCCAAAAGAATATCCTCTGAAGACAATTAAAACATTAATCTCAAATTGTCTATAAATTACAAAGAAGAAAAAAAGAAACCACTCATTGACAAATAAGCCTTCATTCTTCTTCCTTGAAACCTTCTTGAGCAACCTCTTCTTCTTTTCCAAGAATTCCCCTTGATCCTCCTAAATCTTGGTGTTTCTCTAGGAGTTTTCTAAAGATATTATAATAAAGAACTGAATACTATGAAAACTTCCTTGCACAATGTTATTTTCTTGTATTTATAGGAGTTCTAATTGCCAAAAAGTGCCTACAAGAGTCTTTTCCGTGGTTGAAAGAGTTTCCAAAAAAATCAAACTGAAATTACCAAAGTCTGCCCTGAAAAGGAAAACCCGCCGACATTGATCATAATAGACTTGGCACTAGGTCCATTCGACCCACATGGTGCCGGGTTTAATATGGTTCTACTCGAAATTGTTGTTTTTCCAGAACAGTCTTGGCGCCTGGTGCCTTAACTGGTCTTGGCACTAGGTCCAATCTGGAATCTTTCACTTTTTGCTCGAAATCTACTTAAATTTGCACAAATTTGTCAACAATACTTTTTACAAGCAAAATGTCAAATAGGAAGGAATATGCCTAGTTATTATAACAAATGTATCTCAAAGTAACCTCAAATATCACATACCTCCACACTTGAACATTTGCTTGTCCTCAAACAAACAAGAATTAGAACACTATGCAAATGGCTTAAGACCAAATAACGTTTCAACTTATCCTTAGCAAATTCATCCATAATAAGGAATAATCTTCTTCTAACCTCAAATTCAAACTTGTCATTCACTCAACCCTTTCAAAACTTTGTAAACTCATATATTCAATCAAACAATCCCAAAGCCATCAAAGTTAAGTTAAACAAGCTTATATCTAGTACAAAAAAATAATCCTACTTCTCAAGCAAAAACATAGATATCATAAATTATATAGGTCAAGCCATTTAACCAATTCAAGCATTGTAAACTCAAATTTACACAACTCAAGTTAGTGAAATAAGGAATACACTCCACTCTTCCTTTTTTTCTATGACTTTGGGAATTGATAGCTTCAAGTGCATGAATTTCTCTTCACACACCGTATTGGCTCTCTTATAGTCATCATTTATCATTTTTTTTCAGCAATTTTTGTTTTCTTTCTTCTCTCTATCCTTACCTTCTTACCTTCAGAATAGTCTCAAGAGAGTGTGTTGCTTTTTTGTTTCTTCTCTTCCACTCACCGTATTGGCCCTATTTTCAGCAAAAGGTCTTTCTTTTTTTTTTTTATTTTCGAGATAAAAGCATATATTTCTTTCAACTCAACATTTTTTTCATCTCACTTTTTTTTTCTTTTCACTTAATTTTTTTTCTCACATTCCTTATTCACAACTCAAAGTCAAGCAAACTTTAAATCTATAATACAAGAATTAGTTAACAACTCTTCCCATACTTCATCATATCATCCATATTCAAACTTAAAGAATAAAACAAAAGTCAAATACCAAATATAACCAATGTTAACTTAAATTCTCAAGACTTAGCAAAAATCCAACTTAATACATAAGTTTACTTCTAAATAAAAATCCAACAATAATGAACGACAAATTCATATCCAAAATTAGTAAGAAAACCCTCTCCCCATTATAGAAAAATAAGCTTAATTCAATTTTCACACACACACACACACACACACACACACACGCACACATATATACATCCCACATAAATATACATACACACACACACACACACACATATATATAAATATATTAATAAACACACACACACACACACACACACACACACACACACATATATAGAATAAAACATAAATAATTATATAAATTTACTATCAATACATATTATTCAATAATATGCGATAATTTGGACATCTATGTCCAATTGGATAAATATAAATGGTAATTTATTTATTTATTACATATTTAAATATATATATATGTGTGTGTGATATATATATATATATATATATATATATATATACTTATATATACACACATATAGAATAATTGCAAAAAAGTTTTGGAGACATATTGTAAATGTTTAAAAATTTAGTAACCAATCTAAAAGCTTTTTTGTTGTCATACTATAAATATTCAAAACTTTATGGACTAATTTGCAAAATTTTTGGGGTTATTTTATAAATATTAAAAAATCTAGGGACCAAAATATATTCATATATACACACATATATATGCATATATGAATATATATACATGTATATGTATATGTATATGTATATGTATATATATATATATATATAGATATATACATATTAATACACACACACACACACACATATGTATATATATATATATATATATATATTATATTCATATTTATATATACACATATATAAACATACATATATATATTCATACAAATATACATATTTATTTATATTTATGTGCATGTCTATATATATTAATAGATATAGATATTAATATATTCCTATTTATATTTACATATTAGTATACACACACACACACACACACACACACACACACACACATAACTATAATTGGATATGTTTTTGCGGTAAAATCTAGCATAATCTTTGTAAAAATGCCGAAAGCCTAGCACATTTAGAAATATAGGCATACCAAATTAACGATCGAACCGTTAGATTTGATAAAATTACTAAAAAAGGTATTGTGACTAAATTTAAAGATAATCAGACATGTTTTTACGACAAAATCAAGCATAATCTCAATAAAAATACTCGAAACCTAACACATTTAGAAAGATAGACTTATCAAATTAATGATCCAACCATTAGATTTTTTAAAATCACTAAAAAGTAGTATTATGACAAAATTTAAAGGTAATCAGATATGTTTTGCCACAGAATCTAGCTTAATCTTCGTAAAAATGATAAAAACCTAACACGTTTAGAAATATATGAATATCAACTTAATGATCCAACCGTTAGATTTGATAAAATCACTAAAAAAAAGTATTATGACAAAATTTAGAGGTAATCAGATATATTTTGCCACAGAATCTAGCTTAATCTTTGTAAAATGCTACAAAACTAACATATTTAGAAATATAAGCATATCAAATTAATGATCCAACCATTAAATTTGATAAAATTACTAAAAAAAGGTATTATGACCAGATTTAAAGATAATCGAACATGTTTTACTACAGAATCTAGCATAATTTCAATAAAAATTCTTGAAACCTAACACATTTAGAAAGATAAGCATATCAAATTAATGATCAACCATTAGATTTTATAAAATCACTAAAAAAAGTATTATAACAAAATTTCATGGTAGTCATATATGTTTTTTCACAGAATTTAGCATAATCTCTGTAAAAATGCTGCAAACCTAACACATTTAGAAATATATGAATATCAAATTAACAATGCAACCATTAGATTTGATAGAATCACTAAAGAAAAGTATTTTGATAAAATTTAGAGAAATCAGATATGTTTTGCCACAGAATCTAGTTTAATCTCTGTAAAAATATTGAAAACCTAACACATTTAGAAATATAAGTATATAAAATTTAACAATCCAATCGTTAGATTTGATAAATTTTCTATAAAAAAAAAAAGTATGTGACTACATTTAAAGATAATCAGATATGTTTTACTACAAAATCTAGTATAATCTCAATAAAAATGCTCGAAGCCTAACACATTTACAAAGATAGGCATATCAAATTAACGATCGAACCATAAAATTTGATAAAAATCACTAAAAAAAATATTATGACAAAATTTAAAGGTAATCAGATATGTTTTGCCATAGAATCTAGCCTAATCTTTGTAAAAATGTTAAAAACCTAACACATTTAGAAAGATAGGTATATTCAATTAACGATCCAACCGTTAGATTTTATAAAATCACTAAAAAAAAATTATTTATTTTTTAATTTTTAAAACATTAATACTATAAAAATATAATAATTATATTAAAATTTCTATGAAATAATATTATTCAGTATAATAAATTATTTTGTACATTCACACAATTTTAAAAATATATATGATGTTAATTATATCATTATTTTTATTAAATGATAATATACGTATAGATCAATTAGAAAAAAAACTTTTGCGTGTGTGTGTGACAAAATGCTCAAAATCTAACCCATTTTAAAAGATAGGCATATCAAATTAACGATCCAACCGTTAGATTTGATAAAATCGCTGAAAAAAAGTTTTATGACCAAATTTTAAGGTAATCGAATTCGTTTTGGCAGAAAATCTAGCATAATCTCTATAAAAATATAGAAACCTAACACAATTAGAAAGATAGGCATATCAAATTGACGATTCATCTGTTAGATTTGATAAAATCACCAAAAAAAATATTAGCACAAAATTTAAAGGTAATTGGATATGTTTTGCTACTTAATCTAGTATAATCTCTATAAAAATGCTCGAAACCTAACCCTTTCACAAAAATAGGCATATCAAATTAACGATCTAATCTATAGATTTAATAAAATCTCTAAAAAAAATATATGACTAAAATTTAAGGTAATTGAATATGATTTGGCATAGAATCTAGCGTAATCTTTGTAAAAATACAAAAAATCCAACATTTTTACAAAGATAGGCATATTAAATTCACAATCTAACCATTTGATTTGATAGAATCACTGAAAAACACATTAGAGCAAAATTTAAAGGTAGATGAATATGTTTTGCCACTTAATCTAGCATAATCCCTATAAAAATACTTGAAACCTAACTTATTTATGAAGATAGGCATATCAAATTAACGATCTAACCTTTAGATTTGATAAAATCGTCAAAAAAGTTTCATGATCAAATTCTAAGGTAATCGAATATGTCTTGGCATAGAATCTAGTATAATCTCTATAAAAATATAAAAAACCTAATATATTTATAAAGATATGCATATTAAATTAATGATCCAATCGTTAAATTTAATAAAATCACTAGAAAAAAAATATTAGAACCAAATTTAAAGGTAATCGGATATGTTTTGCCACTTAATATAGTATAATCTCTATAAAATGCTCGAAATCTAACTCATTTACAAAGATAGACATATTAAATTAACAATCCAACCATTAGATTTGATAAAATCGTTAAAAAATAGTTTTATGACGAATTTTTAAGGTAATCGAATATGTTTTGGTATAGATCTAGCATAATCTATATATAAAAATACAAAAAAACCTAACACATTTACAAAGGCATACAAATCAAATTAACGATCTAACTGTTTGATTTAATAAAATCACTAAAGAAAGTATTAGGACCAAATTTAAAGGTAATCGTATATGTTTTGCCACTTAATCTAGCATAATTTCTATAAAATACAGAAAACTTAACACATTTAGAAAGATAGGCATATCAAATTAACAATCTAACCGTTAGATTTGATTATATCACTAAAAAAGGTATTAGGACCAAATTTAAAGGTAAATGGATATGTTTTGCCACTTAATCTAGCATAATCTCTATAAAAATGCTCGAAACCTTGCCCATTTACAAAGATAGGCATATTAAATTAATGATCTGATCATTAGATTTGTTAAAATTACTAAAAAAATAAAATACAACCAAATTTAAAGGTAATCGGACATATTTTACCTCATAATCTTGCATAATCATTATAAAAATACCCAAACCTAACGCAATTATAAGGATAGACATATCAAATTAACGATCCAACCATTAGATTTATTGAATTTACTAAAAAAAAATGTATTATGACCAAATTTGAATATAATCGGACATGTTTTTCTATATAATCTAGCTTAATTTCTATAAATCGGTAGAAAATATAATGCATTTATAAATATTTAAAAATTTAAGGACTAATTTGTAAAGTTTTTGGGATTATCTTTTAAATATTCTAAAATTTAATGACCAATTTTATAAATTTTTGGTTATCATTTTATAATTTTATAAAATTTAAGGAGCAATTTGTAAAATTTTGGTCATATTTTATATATTTAAAAATTTAGGGACCAATTTATAATTTTTTTAGAGTCATATTATAAATATTTTAAAATTTGGGATCAATTTACAAATTTTTGAGATCATTTTAAAATTATACAAAATTTAAAGACCAATTGACAAAATTTTTGAGACGGTGTTGTAAATATTTAAAATTTTAAAGATAGGTATTAGCTAGGAAATATGAACTTTGTCACTAAAAGTATAGTTAATAGTGATAAAAGTTAATATTTTTATCTATAAAATGAATTTCGTCACTAATGATGCATTATTAGTGAGAAAAATTTAGCTAGGAAATGAATTTTTGTTAGTGATGATGCATCATTAGCAAGGAAACTTAAATTTTCTTTACTAATACACTTATTTCCTGGCTAAAGCCATCACTTTTAGCTAGAAAATAAAAATTTTGTCTCCGAAGGTCTTAATCAATAGCGACAAAAAGTTTTTGTCGCTGAAGAAAAATTTTCCTCGATAAAGGGTACTTCTAGCGACAAAACTTTAGTTAGGAAAAGAATTTTGTCACTAATGTATCATTTTCTTGTAGTGCAACTTGTCAACTAAGATAGATCAATTGAACATGTAATTCAACAATGAAACTTGATTTCAAGGTAGACTTCAAAAAGAACAAACGATCACAAGAATTTTGATTAGCATAATAACCACAATTCAATTGATAACATTCATCAAGCACATGGTGTTCTCAAAATTTCGTAACCCAAACATCTCAGATTTTTCAAGACTTTTGAGCCACAACTAAGCACAATTCACATATGAATATCATCCCCCATGAACATATAGTCATAAGAGATCAATTCCCACATGTATTTTCCAAGAGATTTCAAGTTTTTATTATCCTTTTTGGAGTTTATTTTTCAACTCCGAGACTGTTCTATTTATGCATCAATTTTTCATGGTCGTTTCTTGATAACAAGTTTTGATTAGAACCATAACTCCTCCAAGCTACGATACCAAATTTGATATGAATCTTTGGGGATCTTTTCACAACCAAATTCATGGGTCAATTATCAAGAATAAATAAGATCGCAATTGGATCACAAAATAGGGATCTATGATGGAAAATTGATAAAGAAGTAATACTTGAATTTAAGGTCTAGAACCTTAGGAGATCTAGGTTACCTAGAACTCTAAATCTATTAAATTAAGTCCTCTAATTCAACACCTAATTACTCCTAACCTGGCAAGAGATCAAGAACATTTGAGGTAGGGTGAATTAGGCAACCAACTAAAAGACTAACTAGAACTTTGAAATAACTATGAAACCAAGATCCAAGCTAGAACTTCAATTGACTTATCCTTTTAGTGTTTAGAGACATGTTTCAAAGGCAAGGGCTAGAATCCTAAAAAAAGGTATTGATTTTTCTAGGAAGAAACCCAAGAAGTTCACCCTCACATAGATTCTTTGATCTCAAATTAATAACAAGTTGATTACAAAAGTATTATAATAAGATATTTATAGGCTAACTTGCCCTAGCTAATTAATATGCAATCCTAACATGTCTCTTGTTGCCCTAACACTTGACACAAATCGTGGGCATTAAAGAGGAAAAAAATTATAGCTCAATCAAATAAGAAAATATAGCAGTAAAATATATCTTCAGCTTCACAATAGCAGACCTGCTTGTAGCTTTTCCAAGCTGTTTTTGGCAGCAACCACATGATGCTGCTTAGGCTCAACCATGTGGCACTTTTTCCTCTTGGCAACACCAGGTAGCACAGCTTACTTCATGCCAAGCAGCACCACTCTTCTTCAGTGACACTTCTCTTGTTTTGTTGTACTCCAATGCTTACTATTTGACTTACAAAGCCTTCTTTTGGGTTCCCTTAACTTTCCATGTGAATTATTAGTTATTTTGACCTCCTTTTAGACTTTCTTTTGCCACCCATTTCCTCACAAAATTCTTAACTCTATTATAAGCTTTGTAGGCTAGAAATCCTCCTTGAAAACCTTTTTATCTTGATGTTTCCCAAGAAGTTATGGAATGAGATTTAGCTTTCTATCCCTTTTCCTTAGATTAGTTTTGGAGCTTCAGCAGATTCCTATCATCTTCACCTTCAACTCCTAAAACATAGATGACATTTATTAATCGGAAAACATCATTGATATTTAGTTTAAAAAAGACTAATTATTCCAAGATCCTTTTAACTTAACTAATTTCTTAAGATCCCCAAACTCATAGCTTACGGGCAACCTAATAAATTAAGGCTGGTAAATACTTTACATAATTAATTTGGATTGAGTATTTATATTCTATCCATACTAAAGGTATAACATGATAAACAAACGTATAGAGATAACAGAATATGCAATGGAAGCTTTTTAAAAAATTTGTTACCTCTGTGTTTAGGAGGAAGCTTTGATTGTTTAGACAGTCTAGGGATGTTCTCTTCTGGAACTACTGGTTGCACTGAAAGTTCAAGTTCGAGTCTTGCAATTCTCCTGCTTCTTCTCATTCACGCCAAACCTCTAATCATCTAGAATATGACCACCGCCTGAGTAGCCGGTGAAAACCAAAGGAATAAGGAGTCAAGTCTTTCTCTTCTTTGACCAATTGCTACGGAGCAATCATCAGAAAGGGATCGTCTCCTTTTTGTTCTATTAGAGAGCAAAACCAAGAGAGACATAGAGAGATAGGCCGGCAAGAGTATGTTTTTCTTTTTAATCACGTATATATCTCGGTTAGGATTTCCCTTAGGTATATGTATTCTAATAGCCCAAAAAAACTCTTAAGCTATCCAAAGATATTTGCTGATATCTTTTCTGGAAATTCAAAAACCTAAGCTAATCACCTAAAGACCTATACCAGTTTAATCCTAATCAGGCTAGGATTAAACACATGGACCGAAGGTTCGACTCATTGGGCTAGCTAAAATTAATTAACTGGACCAAGATTAATCAAAACCCAACAAGTAATGAATTAATTAACCTAAAATGGACCAAAATAATTTCTCAAGCTGGTTACCTAATTTAGACTAAGCCAACCTTAATTATTCAATCTGGGTTCAAGCCCTAAATAATTAATTACCAAACTACACCAGGCCAACATATAATTCTCTCTTTGTGCCTTTTATTTTATTCTAGCCCAATAAATGAACCAGGCTACTTGACTAAAATAAAACTCATCATTATTAAGACCAATTCCTTAATCCAAATCCATCAAGACATATGGGATATTCTGGGGACCAAAAGACAAACCGTCTTGGCTATTAAAATTACCAAACGACCCTTACAATAGAAATAGTGGTATTTTACATTTTAAATATTTTTTAATATCACCATAAAAAAATATTGACTCCAAGGATAATGCTACGTTAGAAAAGTCTTTGACCTACAAGTGTTATGACAAATATACCTCTATACGTAACACCGTACATTCAGAGAAGAAGAGTGTTCTAACACTTCTCTAACTGATATCTACCATCCTTAAACTTCTAGTCCAATGATCAACGACTTCCTAGAATATTTTCATTTTCCGAGGGAGCTATCTTAAAGCAAACATCTAAGTTATATTCTCCAAGGCCTTAGATTATTAGATCATTCGAACAATAATAAGGGGCGATGTAGCATAGAAGTGTCTGTCTTAACTAACTAGTCACATATTCCTAACATACAAGTATATTGGTCCTACAATAGAATCTCAAGTATAGTATATTAAAGCATACACTTCCAGCTTCGTCAGACCACCAAGACATACTCAAGCCGTAGTGTATAAGTTCATACTTGTTGTAGTAGTAGTTTGAGTTTCAATAGTACTTTTAGAAACCACTACTACAGGTCCAGTTCTACGTATTTAGAATATACTCATGTTGTAAAGTGAAAGGATTACTCATTGGCTAAAGGTAAGCTATTCCTCACCTGGAATTCATAACTTAATAATCTTATTATGATGAAATTCCCATTCCTATTATGCGGTTAAGAATAACTGTTTATGTGTTAAAGTAACCTATGATCCATACTTTACTGTGAAAAATCTCCATTCAAATGTATCACTTACTTAAATACAATGGGTCTTTTCTAACTAAATTGTACATAAATTAAAATGCATAAACACAAACAATTTATGAGAATAAAATTTTTATTAATTCAATCAAAATTACATCAGAAATACAGTCTTAGTAGGTATACATTCTAACAATCTCCCACTTACACTCTAAGACTATGAAAGTTTATAGGAGCCCACTATTATGACATCTAAGTGTCTTCTAAAGACCCCCCTCAGCCAAAGGCTTGGTAAATGGATCAGTAAGATTGTTCTCTGAGGTAATTTGTTCTACCATGACTTCTTGTCTGTGAATAAATTCCCAGATCAGGTGGTACTTCCTCTCTATATACTTCTTTTTTTTTGTTCCTCGATTCTTTAAATTGCGAGACTGTGCCTGTGTTCTGTGGTATGACTCCAAGTTTTATAAGGAACTTTTGAAGCTAGACTACTTCCTTAGATGCCTCTGAAACTTCCACATACTCAACTTCCATGGTTGAGTCAACAATGTAAGATTATTTAATACGCCTCCATGAAATAACTCCTCTAGACAAGGTGAAGACATATTTATCCGCCTAAAAATCTAAGTCTGTGTATCTTATAGGAACTAAGTCATCGGCCCTGTAAACTAGTATATAATCTCTCGTTCAATTGAGGTGCGTGAGAATATGCTTTACAACTTATCAATGAACCTCCCCGGAGTTTGACTGATATCTGCTGACTAAGTTTACAACAAAGTAGATATCTAGCCTAGTACATAGTATGGCATACATGAGACTTTCCACAGCCAAAGCATAGGGAATCCTACTCATCTTGTCTTTTTCTTATTAAGGCTTAGGATAGTTATTTGAAAAAAGAGACAACTTAAGTCTGCAAGGGATTAGTTCTCCCTTGCATGAGTCCATACTGAACTTTGCTAACATCTTATCAATGTATGTGGCTTAGGATAAACCTAACATTGTTTACTTCATATTTCTATGAAGCTTAATCCCGAGAATGTAACTGGCTTCACCCAAGTCTTTTATATTAAATTTACTAAATAGCCAAATCTTAATAGATGATAATGTCCCTATAATATTCCTAATGAGTAGAATGTCATTAGCATACAGCACAAAAAAAAACCATATTAATGCCTTCCAATTTTTTGTATACACATAGTTCATCCTCATTTTGAATGAAACTATAAAACTTTACAGTCTCATCACAATGAATGTTCTATACTCTTAATGCCTGCTTAAATCTATAAATGAACTTCTTATACTTACAGACTATATGTTCTTGGCCTTTAATAATAAAGTCCACTGGTTAGGATATATAGATGTTTTCGCTAAGATGGCCATTAAGAAAGGCCGTCTTGACATCTATTTGCCATATCTCGTAGTTATAGTAACATGCGATGGCAAGGAGAATACGAATGGACTTAAGCATGGCTGCAGGGGAAAAAGTTTCCTCATAATCGATATCCTCTTTCTGAGTATACCATTTTTCCACAAGCCTAACTTTGAAGGTTTCTACCTTCCTATTTGTACCTCTTTTTCTTTTGTATACCCACTTACACCTAGTAGGTTTTATCCAAATAAAGCTACAAAATCCCAAACCTGGTTGAAGTATATAGACTTAATCTCAATTTTCATTGCTTTATGCCATAAGTCTACATTGGTATCAGCAATAGCCTCTTCGTATCTAGTAAGATCTTGTTCTTGATGGTTAGTGACTAGGTAAAAAATCTCTCTAGTCCATCTTATTGGAGCCCTGGATATCCTCCCACTACAACGAGTCTTTTTTTGTACAAATTCCTAAGGCTGTGCCTATTCTTATTCTATAGTCGGGTAAGAAGTAGTTAATTCAAAAAATGACTTGTCTTCGAGTTCCAACCTAGTTAAACCTTTTGTAGATGTAATTTGATTATCCTCTAAGTATCTAGCATTAGTGCTTATCAGTACTTTCTGCTCCTTAGGACGATAAAAGTAACCACCCTTTGTTCATTGTGGATACCCAATAAAGTAGCATAATTTTGACATTGGTTCTAGTTTATCTCCCTTGATCAGTACATAAGTTGGACAACCCCATATCCTGAGATGGTTCAGAATTAGCTGACGCCCAGTCCACATCTCATAGAGCGTTTTAGGTACTAATTTAGAAAGCACTAAGTTCAGAATGTTTGCTGCTATTTCTAAGGCACATCCCTAAAAAGATACTAGAAGAGTAGCATGGGATATCATGTTTTAGACTATTTTCATCAATATCCTATTCTTTCTCTAAACTACTTTATTTTGTTGGGGTATTCCCGGTGCAGAGAGTTGGGATACTATCACATGATGTACCATGTAACCATTAAATTCATCGAGGAGATACTCTCTACCATGATCTAATCTTAAGGTTTTGATAAGTTTAACTGTTCAATGCACCACTTCAACCTTAAACTTTTTGAACTTGTCAAATGGTTTAGACTTGCGTTTCATTAGGTAAACATAACCATACCTTGTACAATTATCTGTGAAAGTAATGAAGTATTCTCGCTGGTGTAGATAATGGACTACACATATCAGTATGAACAAGGCTTAATATCTCCTTGTCTCTATTTGCCTTTTGGGTAAAACACTTTTTGGTCATCTTTCTCATAATACAAGATTTAGACTGAGGTTAACTAATAGGAATCAAGCCAACCAAACAGTTCAAACTCAAGAAGAGGGAGCAATAATGCAAGGGCCAATAACAAGGGTAAGGACCAAGAGATTCCAAGGCGATATCTAATTGCTCCTACAACTATACTTAATGATGGAAGGGATTTGGAGTGAAGAATGCAGCCGCAAACTCAATTTGATCAACATCTAAGTGGAATCCCAACAACAGCCCATGCTTGCACCAACAGAATGAGCGAAAGAGGAAGAAAACACTAAATTCTAGCTTCTAGCTTCAACTTGGTGCTAGCCCCAAGGCATACCTGGTGCCAGGTGCATTTTGCCAACCAAAACACTGAAATTCCAGTGCTGACTTGGCACCAGGCACAGCATAGCTCCTGGCGTCGGATCTAGTCGAGAAGGATCTCCTGTTTTGTCGATTTTTATTGTTTTCTCCATATTTATTTTATTTTAAACACTTTGTAAAGACCTTTTTAGCCCTTCTTGTCTTGGGGCCTTAGTAGTTACTTAGTTATGGTTAGGATAGTATACCTACATTCTTTTTGTGACCTGACAATTCAATTGATCATACTTTATTTCAAATTGTGAAAAGAGAGCTTTTAGAGGTTTAACCTCCTTGTTCCTCTTCTTCAAGAACTTGCTTAGGGTTTAGTCCTCCCTATGTATGAGTCTTTATAATCTATGGATAATCCAATGTCATTTCTCTTGATTGGGTTTTAGTCGCTTTGTTTTTCCAAGGTTTTATCTTGAATTTCCATTGCTTGGGTGCCTATAGTTCTACTTCTCTTATTCTTAATTTCCTTTGTTGTGTCAAGGGTATTTGGATGAATCTATAGTGGGTCTTACTATATTTCTTGTGGGTCTTAGATGCTTTGTTCCTTAAAGGTTTGCTAAGGAATAGTTAGATAGTTTTCTTTCTTCTTTGCAACAAATTTTCACTATTTGGGTTACATTTATTTAGCTAAGGGTTTTACCTATCCGTTGGCCTTTTTCCACAAATTTACTCACACAAGATCATATCAAAGAGTTTAGTATTAGAGTAAGGAAATCTTTAATTTTAATCAAAGCTTGATATCAAGAAAAGAAGCCCTACAAGTTGAAGGGGGGGAAAAAAACAGGGGAATCTTGTAACTAAAAAATATGATTAAAAAAGGTCATGAAATCTTTGTTATATCTTAATTTTTCATTAAGAAAATTGCTCCTGGATGTTATTATAATCCTTGTGAACAAATTTGTCTTGTGCTTGTAGTGAAAATAGGCTTGAATATAGGTGAAAATGTTAGTTGTTCTTAAATGACGGGATTACAACCAAGGTGTTTTGTTAAATATTCTATGAGGATATTTGTGGCTTTAGTTATGGGTTTTGACTTTTAATTTTCATTCTTTGGGATGTTAGGACTTGATATACCACTCTATTGTTGAAATACATGCTCACTGAACTCATCTCTGTCATTACATATTTGTGGTAGTCTTGTTTTTCTTATTCCTATCTACTAGTTTTTCTTATTTCTTGTTTTTTGCTAATTCTTGTTTGTTTCTTGTTTAAAATTATTTTTTTATGTTTTAGTGATTGTTCTTGCACTATTTGAGTCCTTGTTCTTTGAAATTCTTGCTTGGAAGACTTGTGTTCTTTGGGTGCCAACAAGTGTTTGTTGAAATTCTCCTAAGACCCCCTAATTGAAAAATCTATTGAATTTTATTGATTCACTTGGTTGGACTAAATCCTTGGCTATTAGGAAGGATTGGATTGAATAAGAAGGTAGAGTGTTGAGAAAAAAGGTAAGAGGGAGAGATTAACATGAAAAGAGCTAAAGAGGGTAAACATGAGTGTATAGTGAAAACTATTGAGAGTAAACACACAAGGGTGTGAAGAGAGAAACTATTTTTTTTTTTTTTTATTAATCTCTTTTGCAGGTATAACTCTTTGAGTAATTTTATTGCCATGACCTATGAACAAGAACTTCCTAGACCTAATCCAAGTAGTCCTAGTAGACCACAAGAAGAATCACTTGATGTTAGAGGTTTGCGAAATAATTTGCAAGTTATAATGAGAACTATGCAAAGTGAGTTTCAACACATGACAAGAGCGCTAACAGGGTGGAGGAATTAACTTGGAACCTCTTCTTCCATCACCCAAAGAAGAGGTCAAGAGAGATTTGAAACTCCTAATCCTAGAATGAGAAATGATGATGATGCACATACTCTTCCATTCAATGCTCAACAAGTTGAAAAGTGTGACGAGCACTCCATTGGGGGATTCCAATAAGCTCCCACGAAAGGGGGTAGGTATGGTATGAGAAGAGGATGAGGTAAAAGTTAAAGAAGGAATGGGGAAAACAATCTAAAAGGGTTGGAAAGAGAATTTAATAGAGTTGATTAATGATATTAGGGAGAACATGGTGATGTATATAGGGAACCCAATAGAGGATGGGGCAATAAATGAGATAGGAGAGAAGGAAATGATGAGGATAGGGAGTTGAACCATATCAAGTTGAAGCCACCAACATTCTATGGGAAGAGTGATCCCGATGCTTATTTTGAATGGGAGAGAAAAATAGAGATATACTTTTAATTCCATACTTATAGTGAAAGATTCAAGTTGAGGCTAGCTATCTTGGGGTTTGCGGAGTATGCATTGGTTTAGTAGGAACAATTTGGCAATGAAAAGAGGCAAATGGGAGTAGAAGATGTGAGTAATTGGAACTTGTTAAAAGACATTATAAGGGTTAGGTTTGTCCCACACCACTACTACTAAGACTTCTACCAAAGGATTCAATCCATTAAACAAGGTAATACAGCAGTGGAGGAATACCATAAGAAAATGGAAATAATATTGATGAGAGTTCAAATCCAAGAAGATTCTAGGGTAACAAGGGCTAGATTCTTGGATGGATTGAATAGGAAAATAGCCAATTTGGTAGAGTTGCACTTCTATGACCGACTTGAGGATATGGTCCATACTGCCACCGAAATTGAAAAGCAACTAAAGAGGAAGACTTTTGCTAAGCCTACATTTTAAAGTCCGAACACCACTAGCAAGATGCCAATCAAGAAAGAGGATGCTCCTAAACCTTTCCAAAGAGGGTACAGTAAGCTAAGGGAATGAATGAAACTTAGGAAAGGTTGGAATAAGGATAAGGGAAAAGCCATAGAAAGACCACAACAAAATAAAGATATCAAGTGCTTTAAGTATCTTGGCTATGGGCATACTTCTCATGGCTATCTTGGCTATATACACTAACTCCTATGGAGAAGTCATAACTGATGAAGAAGATGAGGAAGAACGATGCCAAGGAGACCAAGAAGAAAATATAGAAGAGAAAAGTGATGAAGGGGAAATGGTTGGCCAAGAGTATTCCTTAGTTAGAGTCATGAGGAGATCATTGAACTCCCAAGCCATTGAAGACTAAGACCATTAACAAAAGGAGAACATATTCTACACAAAGTGTCTAATCAATAAGACCTCTTGTAGTGTCATTGTGAACAATGGAAGTTGCACAATGTGATTAATGCAAACTTGGTTGATGAGTTGGGTATGAAATAGATTAAACACCTCAGGCCCTACAAGCTACAGTGGTTGAATGATAGTGGAGAATTGAGGGTCAACAAACAAGTCTTGGTCAACAAATAAAGAAGTACAAAAGCAAATGAAGGAGTTTTCTTGAGAAGCAACATATGAGAGAGAGTCTAAGCCCTTGCGCGATTTCGGTTCTCTTAGTTCCTAAGAAGGATAGGACTTGGCGTATGTATGTTGATTGTCGTGCCATCAACAACATCACGGTTAAGTATCGCTATCCCGTTCCTAGGTTAAATGACTTGCTTGATGAATTATTTGGTGCAAGTATTTTTCTCCAAAATTGATTTGAAATCCGGTTATCACCAAATTAGGATCAGGGAGGCGAATGAATAGAAAACAACTTTCAAAACTAAACAAGGATTTTATTTGGGGCTTGTTATGATATTTGGGTTGTCTAATGCTCCTAGTTCTTTCATATGTTTAATGCATCATGTTTTAAGAGAATTCATTAGAAAATTTGTTGTTGTGTATTTTGATAACATTTTAATTTATAGCAAGTTATATGTGGATCATTTAAATCATCTTCAATGTGTACTTGTTGCTCTTATAAGGGAAAGATTGTATGCTAACTTAGAAAAATGCTCTTTTTGTTTGGAAATGATTACATTTCTTGGATATATTGTAAGTGCAAAGGGGATTAAGGTTGATGAGAAAAAAGTGAAAGCCATCCAAGATTGGCCTACTCCTACCACTATTACCTAAATTCGTAGCTTCCATGGACTAAGTAGCTTCTATAGGAGATTCATAAAAAACTTTAGCACCCTAGCAGCCCTCCTAACGAAAGTGGCGAAGAAAAATGTGGGATTCAAGTGGGATGAACCCCAACAATAAGCCTTTTAAACCCTTAAGGATCAATTGAGCCAAGCCCCAATTCTCATCCTACCAAACTTTAAGAAAGTATTTGAGATAGATTGTGATGCAAGTGGGGTGGGGATAGGTGCAGTTCTAACCCAAGATAAAAAACCCATTGCTTATTTTAGTGAGAAATTGTCCGGGACAGCTATCAATTACTCCACCTATGACAAAGAACATTTTTCCTTGGTAAGGATATTAGAATATTAGCAACATTACCTATTGCTAATAGAGTTTGTGATCCACACCGACCATGAAACCCTTAAGCACCGCAAAAGCCAACAAAACTTGAACAAAAGGCATGTAAGATGGGTGGAGTTCATTGGGACATTTTCTTATGTCATTCAATATAAAAATGGTAAGGACAATGTGGTGGCGGATGTACTATCTCGAAAGTATGCACTTTTAAACTCTTTGAATGCTAAAATTCTAGGTTTTGAGTTTGTGAAAGAATTGTATGAAAATGATGAGTTTGGGGAATTCCTTCATGCTTGTGAAAAATGTGCATTTGCTAAACACTATAGGCATGACGGATTTTTGTTTAGAGAATCAAGACTTTGTGTGCTAGAAGTGTCCATTAGGAAATTGCTAGTCAAGAAGGCCCATAGTGGGGGACTAATGGGATATTTTGGTGTTGTAAAAACCTTAAACACACTTAAAGAACACTTCTTTTGACTCAAAATGAGAAGGGATGCAAAAAATAAAAAATAAAAAAACATTATTCCCAATGCATAACATGTAGGTGAGCTAAATCTAAGTCACTTTCACATGGACTATACATTCTTTTACCCGTTTTAAATACCTATTGGGTTGATATTTCCATGAATTTTATCTTAAGGTTGCTTAGATCTAAAGGGGACAAGGACTCTATATTTGTGGTTATTGATAGATTTTTAAAAATAGCTCATTTTGTGGCTTGCTCCAAAACTAATGATGCTTCATATATTGCAGATTTATTCCTTAAGGAGGTGATAAGGATGCATGAAATCTCAAGGATTGTTGTGTCTGATAGGGACATTAAATTTCTTAGCTATTTTTGGAGGGTCTTGTGGAATAAACTTGGTACTAATATCTTATTTTTCACAGCTTGTCACTCCCAAACGAATGGGTAAACGGAGGTGGTCAATCGGAAACTCACCCAACTTTTGAGGTCCATTATCAAGAAAAACTTGAAGAATTAGAAAGAGTGTTTACCCCATATTGACTTTACTTGCAACTGGGCTATTCATTCCACTACTTCTTATTCTCATTTTGAAGTTGTGTATGGTTTTAATCTTCTAATGCCTTTAGACTTGATTCCTTTGCTTATAGAAGAACGCATAAATCTTGACAGGGCCAAGAAAGCAGAATTAATGCTCCATGGAAATTTAAAGGCAGCAATCGCAAAGCGAAATGAAGATATTGTCTTTAAGCGCACCTAAGGGAGGAAACCGATTTCATTTGAACTCGGTGATTGGGTTTAGGTATACCTTTGTAAGGAGAGATTTTTTACTCAAAGGAGGAGCACGTTTAACCTAAGAGGCAATGGACCGTTTCATGTCATTGGCTCAGTTGGAGATAATGCCTACAAGATTGACTTGCCCAGTGAGTATAAAGTCAGTGCTATTTTTAATGTTAGTGACTTAACTTCTTTTAATATAGGTGATAATTCATGGAAGAATCAACTTCAAGAAGGAGAAAATGATAGAAATCAAGCCAACTAAACAGTTCAAACTCAAGAAGGGGAAATGACAATACAAGGGCCAATGACAAGGGTAAGGACCAAGAGACTCCAAGACGATATCCAATTACTCCTACAACCATACTTGATGATGGAAGGGATTTGGAGTGAAGAAGGTAACCGTAAACTTAATTTGATAAACATCTAAGTAGAATCCCAACAACAGCCCAAGCTTGCACCAACAGAAGGTGTGAAAAAGGGAGAAAACGCTGAATTCTAGCTTCTAGCTTCAACCTGGAGCCGGCCCCAAGGCATACCTAGCGCCAGGTGCATTCTGGTGTCTTATGCATTACATTTCTCCCTCTTTGTTTAACTCTTTGTGAATAAAAATAGGAAGCATGCTCTAAACTCCCACAAATGTTGCATTCACGCTCCCTTAAGTTCTTTTGCACCCCATGCTTTGTTGTTTTTTGTATTCCTCCCACCTAAACTTCATCATTCTAATATTACTTACTCCCATGTTCTTCTTCATATTTCCCATTTTGTTCCTTAAAGCTACCATATCATTCCTCACTCGAATAAGATTCTACATTATTTTCACTCCCCCTGCTCTAATTTTCCTTAGGACTCAAATTCTCACAATCTTAATCATTCTCCCCTAGGTCTCCGCCATAGCTTTCATATTCCCTTCTACTTGTACTTGACCCTTCATTTTGTTCATCCAAATATCCCATACTCTCATAATCATCCTCCTTATATTCTTGCTCATATTTATTTTCTTCCCCATAACTACTCTCATCATAGCAAGATTCCTAATCATAGTCATACCCTTCACTTTCACTCTAACTACTCATTGTGAATTTTCTTTCAAGAGAAGTACTCACAAAATTGAAGTAGAAAACATAAGAAAAATTCCTCACTTCACTCCCTCATGTGTTTACACTCAATTTTAGTAGTCAATCTTCACTCGTGTTTATACTCTTCTTGGCTTTTATCACAATGAACTCACCCTCTTGTCTTTTTTTAAACTCTCAATTACACACTCAAGTTCTTCTCAACTCTTTCCTACTTCAAATGATTTAGTTCTACTAGTCAAGTCAACTAAATTTCAAGGGATAAGAAAGAAAGATGTCACAAAGGCAATTTATCAAATACTTTGTGTGTAATAAGGAAGATACATGGATTTCAAAGAGTTTTAAACGAGGAGATGCCTATCACGACCTCAATAACATAAATTAGCAATTAAAAAGCACTTAAGGAAATGAAGACACAAGTAAATTCAAGAAAGAGAAGTGGGAGGTCAAGATGTGCAAATATCTTCCAAACTTGAAACAATTACAATGTGAACAAATCTTCTAGCATCAACAATAACATCAATTAACTTCACAAATGCACTTTACTAATCAAATTAGTCATCATACTTCTTGAATGGAAGCTTTGGTAGTTAAGTATAAGCAATCACAATTTATTGGGATAATATATCAAACACATTGTGTTCATTCTCGTAGCTTAATTTTGTATAGCCAATTTCAGCTTAGTTTTGGCCCCAAATCAACAAATTTTTACACCAAATGACTCCTTAAACATCAATATACCATATGAGGTCAAATTAACAATATTTTCATGGCATAAATCCAAGTTTTCATGCCCCAAAAATTGTAAGGAATATAGTTACGGGAATAAGATTTTTTTTTTTTTTTTTTGCTGCAATATGAGCTTCAAATCAACAATTTTTCTTGCCAAAATACTCCTCAAACACTATACCAACATATAGAATCAATTTAGCATCAAGTTCATGGTATAATCTTAAGTTAAAAGCCTTCCAAAATGGCAAGGAAAAAAGTGACGAAAAAAGAAAATGCTCAACAAATCTTGAAGAAGATTGTACCTTAGCCCAAAGAAAGTTGGTTGATTAGAATCAACACAATGCAAGCTCTAATACCACTTAATATGATCTTGGGAAGCTGCAACAAGGTGGATTAAACTCAAGATCGAGAAACCTATCAAACTCACGCACAAGAACACTAAAGTGTAAAGGAATTAACACTCTTGTGTTAAAATGAATCTAGCCTATTTAAAAAATACCTTAACACCCTAATCTATCAAAGATTAGAACACCAAGAATAGAAATTTGAAGGCACCTAACTCAATCCTATCAAATACATTAGGCAACCTAGGACATAGAATAGAGATGGAATTTAGATTATCCCTTAAGATTTAGAGACAAGATCAAAGTGGGACTAAATTCTTTGATTTAGTCTTGATATTTAATGGATATCATCCAAGAGGATCACCCTTAAGAACTCTCCCTCTAGAGAGAAAAATCCGAATTTCCTTCACAAAATTACCAAAGTTTTGTTACAAGAGTTATAATGGTATATTTATAGTGACCTTGACCTAAACTACTTAACCAACTAAATCTAAATATTAAATGGCCTCAATATATGTTTTGAGGCCCTATTACATGCCTTAAAAATAGTTTAAAACATAATAAAAGTCATGAAAATTTAATTGAAAACAAAATAGAACAAATAAGAAAATTCAAGAAAATAGGGTGGACCTGGCGCCAGGTGCTTTGGGTGGACCTGGCGCCAAGTGTGTTCTAGAAACAGAACCCTACTCCAGTGTGGACATGGCACTAGGTGTGCTAGTGCACCTGGCGCTAAGTACATTCTGGTCGCCATCCCTCTTTTATTGCGCTTCAAAACATACTCTTTGGACCTCCATTTCATTTCTCTGTGTTTCCTTGATACTACAAATGAAATATTGGTAGTCTTGAGCTTTTTTCTATGCTCCTTTGGCCTTTATTCCTCACTACATGGATTTTTGCTTGTGTTGTGCATCCTTTGACGCTTTCTTTACTATCTATCTCTTCACAATCTTCTTAGCTCTTTGCTTGTATACTTAGATGACTTGAAAATTCTCCTGAAACTTCTTGAATGTTGAATATTTCCATGGAGATTTGAAGCAAGTGTTGACTTTCCATCCCCCTTCTTTAGATGCCTTGTTGCATGGATCGATTTCTATCACTTCTTCCCACATTCAAAGCACTTGCCCTTGGTCTTATTGGATTGGGCCGCTATATTTCCTTTCTTCTTTTTAAACTTTCTGGGCTTAGGCCCAGTTCTTGAAGAAGAAGACATAGCAATCATAGTCTTAGACTGTGGCTTCATGACTTCTCTGCCACCTGGAGTTCTTTCATTAACTCTGTTAAATTCACGTTTAACTTTTTTATATTGTAATTCAATTTGAATTGAGTAAAAAAACCCGACAAAGATTCGAGAACTATATCCACTTGGCTCTCGGGGTAAAAAATAGCCCTCAAGACTTCTACTTCCTCGAAAGTAGTAATCATCTTGAGCATGTGCTCCCTGACAAATGCTCTCTCAGTGATCTTGGTGTTAATGAATGATTTAAGAGTCTCCTGCCTTGTGGCTCTGTTCATATCAGCGAACATTATGGCCAATGACGTGTTAATATCATAAGCAATAGTCACGTGCTCGTGTTTAGATTTGACACATTAGACATAGAGGCTAATATGTAGTAACAAGCTATCTCGTTGGCCTTCTTCCATTCTTTCTCAGCCTCACTCTTATTCTCAGTGGAACCCTCCTTGATTATAGGACATGTTTCATAAAGGATATACTTATATTCCTCAACGGTGAGTATTATGTTCAGGTTTCTTTTCCAGTCAATGTAGATTAGTCTCGTTAGCTAATTCTCAGGAAGAATAACAGCCAAAGAACTAAAAGAACCTCCACCAATCATTTCGAAAAATAAAAAATAAAAAAAATTCTGAATTTTTGAAAAATAAATAGTTTGTGCACTTTATCCTCATATTAATACTGATAATAGTTAATCCTATCACTGTTATCTTTAATATGATCAGTTTAGCTCTTAGGAAAATTGATAAAGCTTCTTAGGTAGCTTAATAGTTTTCTTAAGTTAAGTGTGTTGACCACAACAAATCGACTACCCTTCTAGGTAATGGTCTAGAAGATAATTCCATCGAGGGGATGACTATTTCTTCTCATTTCCTATAGACAATCCTCGCACTATGACCTCCAACATGTATTGGCCAATCGCAGTACGTGTTTCTGGAATCAATTATGTCCATCTATTAAGTCTAAATCCTTGTGGAATCTCCATCCTATAAGGGTTCGCTCTCAGAGTGATGCAAGAAGATTCACGATCTCTAATGAGGATCATGATAGAATAGTGGGGCTGTTAGAATCACTCTCCCACTTAATCTTTTAAAACAAAGGTTTTTAAGAAAATGTTCTATCGAAAATATCCCAAAAAGTATCCTTTAACTCTTGTAAAATATCTAAATCTAGAAATCTCTATGTTAAGGTAAAATCTTTTAAGAGATTTTCTATGGATTAATTTTATCTTGTTAAGAACTTAATGATTTCAAGAATTTCCTTTTAAATTTTTTTAGAAACTTTGGTCTCAAGTTATATTTGACAAAAATAATTTTCTTGTAAACTAAATTAAAATGGTTTATCTTTTTAGCTTACAAAAATATTTAAATCCAAAATATTCTCTATGTTAAGGATAAAATCCTTTAAGAGAATAACCAATGATTAATTTTTTTCTCTTAAGCTAAAATAATCATTTAATTAAAAAAATGTTTTTTCTTTGTCAAAAATTCCCAAAGGCTTTGGCCTTTGAGAAAACATGCACATATGTCCATAAAAGAAAATAGCATGCCAAAAAACTATAAACGTTTTGATACTTTTCTATTCTTTTAACCTAAGTGTCCAAATAATAGAATTAAGCACATTAATTAATTAATTAACTAATGGTCTTATTTAATCCTAAATCCAGTACTATTATTTTTAATGAAAAATATTTCAAGAATATTAACTATACAAAAAATAATAATTTTGCCGGGTATGAGACCCAAAACGAAAAAAGAAAATTGCATGAAATTACAAGAAAAAAAAATCAAAATTTCTTCCATGTTCTTCATGCACCAATCAGGTTGGATCAAAAGCTGCCAAACCGTTGCGAACCAGCTAAACCGTGGTCCAGTCACAAGACCAAGCCACGGTAGGTTTGGTCCCAGCCAATCACAGCTAGGCATATCCTCATGCCTTGAGCTGCGATTTGATTGAAACCAGCCTCCTGCGACTGTTTTGAAAAAAACAGCCACAGTTGCAACCATAAAACCAGCCGCGACTTCAATCAAGTTTGGCCGGCTCAGGCCATGTTTAGCTCGAAGTCTGCGGCCGGTCTTCTTGTTTCCAGGCATAGGTTTCCTCTCGAATTCCCTAAACTTTTTTGTCTTTTCATTACGGTTTCTCCGAGCAACATATACGGGGGATCTTTGTTTACATATTTCAATCAAAATTATAACAAAACAACACCAAAACAAACGCTTATGCCCATAAAAACTAGGCTTACATGGATTCATCTAGGAAAACCAGAAAATATAGAAGTCCTATTCTTCCATTTGCAAAACTTACAGTGCCTCTATCCCATACCAGTAAACCCAAAGGATTACAGGCATCATCCAAACATAAATCTTGCCGGTTTTATTTAACTATCATGCTTCCTACGTTTGGCATAAAACCAACATGCTCTTATACCAATTGAAGGTATAACATGACAAGCAATCGTACAGAGATAATAGAATATCTAACGAAAGATTTTTAAAAATTTATTACCTCTGCGTTTAGGAGGAAGCTTTGATTGTTTAGACTGTATAGGGATGTTCTCTTCTGGAAATACTGGTTGCACTGAAACCTCAAGTTCGAGTCTTGCAATTCTCTTGTTTCGTCTCATTCACACCAAACCTCTAATCATTTAGAATATGACCACCGCTTGACTAGTTAGTGAAAACTGAAGGAATAAGGAATCAAGTCTTTTTCGAGAAATTGCTACAGAGCAATCATCAGAAAAAGATTGCCTCCTCTTCATTCTATTAGAGAACATAACCAAGAGAGATAGGGCGGCTAGAATATGTTTTTCTTTTTAATCATGTATATATCTCGGTTAGGATTTCCCTTAGGTATACGTATCGTGATAGCCCAAAAAACTCTTGAGCTATCCAAAGATATCTACTGATATCTTTTCTAGAAATTCAAAAACCTAAGCTAATCACCTAAAGACCCATACCTGTTTAATCCCAATCAGGATAGGATTAAAACAAGGATCTTCGGTCTAACTCATTGGGCTAGCCAAAATTAATTAACTGGACTAGGATTAATCAAAACCCAACAGGTAATTAATTAATTAACCTAAAATGGACCAAAACATTTTCTCAAGCCTTTTACCTAATTTGGACTAGGCCAACGTTAATTATTCAATTTGGGCTCAGACCTTAAATAATTAATTGACAAACTAAACTAGGTCACCATATAATTCTCTCTATAGACCTTTTATTTTACTCTAGCCCGATAAATGAACTAGGCTACTTGAATAAAATAAAGCTCATCATTACCAAGATCAATTCTTTAATCCAAATCCATAAGGACTTATAGGTTATTCTTGGGACCAAAAAACACGCCGCCTTGGCTACAAAAATTACCAAAATACCCCTACTATAGAAACAACTGTATTTTGCATTTTAAATATTTTCTAATATTATCATAAGAAAATATTACCCCAAGGACAATACTGCGTTAACAAATTCTCTGATCTACAGGTGTTATGGCAAATATACCCCTCCATGTAACATCGTACATTCAGAGAAGAAGAGTGTACTAACATCTCTCTAAATGACATATACCATTCTTAGACCTCTAATCCAATGATCCATACTTCCTGGAATATTTCTGCTTTCCTAGGGAGCTATCCTAAAGCAAACACCCAAGTCATATTCCTAAGGGCCTTAGATTATTAGATCATTCAAACAGTCACAAGAGGCAATATAGCATAGAAGCTATCTTGTGCGAGTCTGTCTTAACTAATTAATCGTATACAGTCAACATACAAGTATATTGGTTATACGATAAAACCTCAATTATGGTATATCAAAGTATACACTTCCAACTTCGCCAGACCACTAACTCGTACTCAGGTCGTAGGGTATAAATCAACGTTGTAGTAGTAATAGTTTAGGTTTCTACTATAAAATAATTTTAGAAACCACTATTATAGGTCTAGTTCTATGTATTAGGAATAAGCTCATATTATGAAGTGAGAAGACTACTCACTGGCTAAAGATAAGCCATTCTCCACTCGGAATTCATAACATAATAACTTTATTATGATGATATTCCATTCTCATCATCTAATTAAGAATAACTCGTTTATATGTTAAGTAACTCCGTGATCCATACCTTATTGTGAAAGACTTCATAGATCACTTACTTGAACATAATGGATCTTTTCTAGCAAAATTGTGCATAAATTAAAATGTGTAAACACAAACAATTTATGAGAATAAAACTTTTATTAATTTAATCAAAATTATATCAGAAATACAGTCTTAGTAGGCATACATTCCAACACCTACAACAAAAAGTTTCACCCTCAAAATTTTCGCATACATGCTACGTTGAACAAGAAAAAGTACTTATGCACATGGTGCATGCCGTTCTCCACTGAAGTCACTTCTTTAGTAGTATGATTCAACCACTAATCTTACTGAGGGAATAATCCTTCTTTACAACACTTGCTATTTTCTATGAAATGTGGAAGAAATTATGTAACTTGATAATACTAGAGGTAGTGCCAAGCGATAGGGAAGCTTTCCAATCTTCTCCAAAATTTTATAGGAATACAAAAATTTTGGACGCTTTTTTTCCCCCTCACAAACCACATACCATTTTCATAGGAGCAACTCGTAAATATGTTGTTTTCCCCATTTTAAACTCCAATAGTCTCCTAATGCGATCAATCCAACTTTTTTACTAGCTTGTGCCATCTTAATCCACTTGCGAATCAACGAGGCCTTCTCCAAGTTACCTTGTAGCGACTCTTGACCAATAATCCTCTTATCTCCCATATCATCCCAACACACTAGTGATCTACACTTTCTTTGATATACTGCTTCGTATAGTGCTATCCTAATACTCATTTTGTTGTTGCTGTTGTAGGAGAATTCTATAAATATAAAATGATCCATCCTACAATCCTTGAAGCCCATAACATATGCCCTTAATATATTCTCTAGCGTTTGTATAGTACACTCAGAAAATATGATATGTTGTGAGTATATGGCAACTCTTGAAAAATGAAAATTATTTAAATTAATATTATTTTAAATTGAATTTTTGGTTTGAATCAAGAAGAATTCCTTCCCAAAAATAGTGTAACACTACAAGAAAAAAATCAAATTAGAGATGGTCGTAATCCATCGCTAATCGAGTCTAGCGACAGATTACAACCGTCGCTAAAAAGGGCATTGCAATTTGTGACGGAATGAAAATCTGTCGCAGCTTACGGCCATTTGATTGATGACAATATAATTAACTTTATAATTAACGTAGCGATGAATTTGCAGTGGCCAAAAATTTTTATTTTGAAAAATTAATTAATTTAGTGACAGATTTGCGACGGTAAAAAAAATTATTTTAAAAAAAAACCAATTAATTTAACAACGAATTTGCCATGGCAAACAACTTTAATTTTAAAAAATAATTAATTTAGCGACCCGACCTGCCCGACGCGACCTGACAAGAATATTTTGAGATTATGTCGGACGTGGGGCTCAAACCTACGTCTTTGTTGTGGGGGAACACGTGTTCCACCACTAAGTTATTGATGGTCTTGTGATTTATTGTGCTATATATTAATTATATAGTTTTTTTTTTGTGAAATAGTAATGGATTTGCGACGGAATCTGCAGAAACTAATTTTTCATTGCAAATCCGTAACTAATTAGCGAGAGACTTGTGACGACTCATTTTTCAAATTTTAAAAATAAATTTATTTTCAAATTTTGATAGGCCGTTGCAAATCCGTTGCTAATTAGCAATGGCAATCCAAAATAAAAAAGTAAATGAGCAGTCGCAAATCCAATGCTAATTTTGGAAGGCTGTTGCAAATCCGTTGCTAATTAGTGAGGGTTTTGCGATGGCCATAAAAAATTTAAAAATACATTTATTCTTTTAAATTTGAAAAAAAGTAGTCGCAAATCCGTTGCTAATTAGTGAGGGATTTGTGACAACTTATTTTTTAAAAAAATTTAAAAAATAAATTTATTTTCAAAATTTAGAAAGTCATCGTGAATTCATTGCTAATTAATGAGGGATTTGCGACGGTTCATTTTTTCAAATTTGAAAAAAAAATATTTTCAAAATTTGTAAGGCCATCACAAATCCATTACTAATTGTGAGGGATTTGCGTAGGCCATCCAAAATATAAAATTATTATTATTATTATTTAAATTTGAAAAATAAGCCGTCGCAAATCTGTAGCTAATTAGCGAGAGATTTGCGACAGTTCATTTTTTCAAAATTTAAAAAATAAATTTATTTTCAAAATTTGGAAGGTCGTCGTAAATCCATCGCTAATTAGCGAGGGATATGCGACTTAGTGATGGATTTGCGACCACCATCCTAAATATAAAAATAATTTTTTAAAAAATTTGTGAGGGATTTGCGATGGCTCATTTTTTTCAAATTTTAAAAAATAAATTTGGAAGACCATAACAAATCCGTTGCTAATTAGCGAGAGATTTGTGACGGCCATCCAAAATATAAAAATAAATTTATTTTTTTAAATTTGAAAAAATAAGCCGTCGTAAATCCGTTTCTAATTAGCGAGGCATTTTCGATGACTCATTTTTTCAAATTTTAAAAATTAAATTTATTTTCAAAATTTGGAAGGTCGTCGCAAATCCATCGCTAATTAGCAACGGATTTGCGATGGCTAATTTTATAAATTTTGTAAAATAAATTTGTTTTCAAAATTTGGATGGCCGTCACAAAGCCGTCGTTAATTAGCAACGGATTTGTGACGGCACTTTAATTTTTTAGTATTAAATAAATACTAAAAAACCATCGCTAATTAGCGGCGAATTTGCGACGACTTTCAATTTAATTAGTGCTAAGAAATAATTAAAAAAACTGTCATAAATCTGTTTCTAATTAGCGACTGCTAACTGTTCATTGCTAATCCATCAGTAATAGCGATAGATTTGCGACTACTTTTAATTTAATTAGTGCTAATGTATAATTAAAAAAATCGTCACAAATCTGTCTTTAATTAGCGACGGTTAAATGTCCATTGCTAATCTATCAATAGCAACGGGCTTTAAAAAAATAAAATTATTTTTAAATTTTTTACTTCCGTCACTGTTCAGTTACAAATATGGTCGCTAATTATCATTTTTATTGTAGTGTAAGTTTTTATCAGTATTCTAGAAGGGGTTGAGAAAATAAAAGGAGGGGGGAAAAAGCATTGGTAAAATCCAACTTTTTGTAGTGAGTGTGGGATGAAATCAATGGATATCCGGGTTTTTAAGAGGTTACTAATATTTATGTGAAGCATAGAGTTAACTTGTTCTGAGCCTCAGGCTATTAGCTGACAGATCGGAAAATACAAAGACAGAAAACGTCTCATCAGCGTTATAAATAGTTGAAAATGAAACTTACTGCACAAGAAAATTACTCATCGGGAAACATGAATAGGAAATTTGTCATCACATTCGTACTTTTCTTTGCCTATTTCGTTGTTGGAGTGCACTCTGCCTCTTTTTCTATAACAAATTACGGAGCAAAAGCTGATGGTAAATCTGACATTAGCCAGGTAACTTCTGCACGTGGAAAACATTTTCTATATCTTAGTTTGAAAATGTTTTCATGTTATTTTAGGTTCTTCGGGTCAAAACATATTTTGATATTCTTTAAAATATATATATATATATATATATATATATGTTTTTGGCTTATTGTTATTGGGAAAGTGCATTAGTTTGGAATGTTTCCCACCAATTGAGATTGATCATATAATTAAGCAGTTTAGTTGTAGAACCAATTTTATTAAAAAAAAGAAAAAAAAAACAAATGTTTTCGGCTTATTGTTATTGTGAAAGTGCATTAGGTTGGAATGCTCCCAACAATTGAGATTGATTATATAATTAAGAATAGTTGTTGAATCATTTTATTAGTGTAATTTATTTATTTATTTATTTTAACAAAATTAGTTGTAGAAGTTTAAATTAAAATGACGATTTTATAAAAATTAGTATTTATTTTAGATAACTCAAAACAAGAACATGCACATCAAATTTGAGATGGAGAGAGTAAGATTGTTCTTTATTTCAGGCTTTATCGCAAGCATGGAAGGATGCATGCACTTCTAAAGGACCAAGTGAGATTGTAATTCCAAAAGCGATATTTCATCTAAGCCAAGCAAAATTTGAAGGTCCATGCAAGGCCTCCGTTACTTTTAATTTACAAGGCACCCTTCAAGCTGACCCTGATCCAAGTCGTATCAAGAATGGGGAATGGATCACCTTCCAATACATCGACCATTTGACAATATCGGGCGGTGGAGTCTTTGATGGCCAAGGAACCATGGCCTGGAGCCAAAACAATTGCCACAAAACTATGTCATGTAACAAATTGCCTTATGTAAGCCTATACCGACGTACTCATTGATGGGGAATTTCTTAAGTCCAGAATCGGAATCGACCCCACTTGGATTTGAGCTAAGACTGCCATACAAATAGGGATCTCTCTATCTGTAAAGGGGTTTAAGCTCTTATTCAAGTGCAAGGTCTCCCAATATGAGGCTTAAGAATTCCTCCTATGACTTCACACTAGATCATTTTTGAAAGATGTTATACTTGTCTATACTAACTCATTTTTCTTTGTGTTTATGACTTGAAAACAGAATCTGAGCTTCAACTTCGTCAACAATTCTAATGTGACAAGTGTTACAACCCTCAATAGCAAAAATTTTCATGTCAATGTTCTCGGATGCGAAAATCTTACCTTCAAAAACTTCATAGTCAGAGCACCAGAAAATAGTCCCAACACTGATGGTATCCATATTGGACGTTCAAAAGAAATTCGTGTTAGTGATTCAAACATAAAAACCGGAGATGATTGTGTCTCAATTGGTGATGGTGTTCATAAATTGTATGTCACAAACGTAGTATGTGGACCTGGCCATGGGATCAGTCTGGGAAGTCTGGGCAGGTATCAGAATGAAGATCCTGTTTCAGAAGTTTATATAAACAACTGTACCCTCATCAACACAACCAATGGTATCAGAGTGAAGACTCGGCCAGATTCCTTCCAAACTGCTGTATTTGACATGCATGTTCAAGATATTCATGTTCAAAATGTTATGAATCCTATTATAGTTGATCAGAGATATTGCCCATGGAACCAGTGCTCATTAAAGGTACGCATCTGAAAAAAGGATCAAGAATTTATTTATTTTTGGTGCTAGAATGGGGGATTCTCCCATATACTGGCTTTGCAATTTAGAGGTTTTGTGGTTGTAAAAGATGTTTCTTTAATACTTTGGAAACATCCTTTCCAAACCCACTCAAAGAAAACAAAAGTGAACGTACCCAACTCTGGTGTCTAACTTGGTTTCTTCTCTACAAAACGCTTGCCGATTTGGATTTGCTTCTAAGAACCTGTTCTTATTTGCAGTCTCCATCAAAAGTGAAGATCAGTAAAATTAGCTTTAAAAATGTTTGGGGAACTTCAACAACTTCGGATGTTGTCAAGCTTGATTGCAGCAAGAGTCTCCCATGCGAAAATGTGGAGCTCAGTGACATTGACATACAATATACTGGAAAAGGAACTGCTGCCACCAGCACTTGTGATAACGTGAAGCCTATTGTAAGAGGAAAACAAAGCCCCCAACTCTGTGCCAGATCTAGTACATCTTCATAGATTCAGATGTCAAGGGACAACAGAATTTGTATGCAGAGTACCTGAGACTTTTTCACTTCAGTTTTTTATTTTCTCCGGTCAAAAGAAAATTGAAAATTTGCAAAAGTTGAGCTTATAGGCTAAATTCAATCACATTGTCCAATTGTAAATATCTGTTAGTTCTTAGAATTCTTACCTGGAGTTTTAGAGAACTTAGTAAATTAGACACGTTGAATTAGTCCTCTTTATATCATTGTAAAAAGAAATGTATAGGGTTGACTTTGAGTCCCCTCCATGTACTTATTTTATGAATTATTAATCAATTGGTTGCCCTTCTCACCAAATCTCCATTATGTTATTCTAGGTAGCTTTGGAATCTGTGCTAAAGGAAGTCAAAACGTAATAATTTAATTGAGTAGAATATATTCAAACTAAAAGCATGTTGTGCTTCGATCCACAAACCAATATTGACTTAAGTAAGCATCTCCATTTCTTTTTTCAAGAAAACAAAATTTCCCCCTCCCTAATGTATCAAAAGTGTTATGGAAAAACAACAACAATGGTAAGAAGTAAAAGTAAGAAAAATTAAATGACATATATGATTTATGTGATTTGGTTAATGTGATTTACATTCATGGGTGGATAGAGAGAAAATTTTTTATTTTATTTTTGGAGAATTGTTACAAAAAAGGATTAATATTACAAAGCTTAGAATTGCAATTTTATTAAAAATATATATATAAATTTCTATACCGTGGGGTAATTCCCAAAGGGGTCTATGGTGAAAGCGGAAGCTTAGATTGGGTCATGCTCCTAAAATTTTAAGTCTGGTCGCAATTTGAGTGTACTATCATAACAATTTTTGTATATTAATTAGGTATACTAAGTTTTGTAAATGCGTTAAGTTTTAGACTTTTATGTAGAATTATGCTAGATTATATGACAAATCATATCCGACTACTGTCAAATTTGGACATAAAACTTTTTTTTTCTTACTAATTTTAACAAATCTAATGGTTCGATTATTAATTTGATATGCTAATCTTTGTATATACATTAGGTTTTGAGCTTTTATGTAAAGATTATGATAGATCATGTGGCAAAACAAATCTCATTATCTTCAACTTTGGCCATAATACTTATTTTTAACAATTTTAACAAACTTAACGGTTGAATCATTATATTTATAAATGCGTTAGGTTTTAGACTTTTTCATAGAGATTATGCTAAATTATTTGCAAAACTTATTCGATTACCTTCAAATTTGGCCAACATACTTTTTAAAGTAATTTTAAGAAATCTAATGGTTGGATTGTTAATTTGATATGCTAATCATTTTAAATGCGTTAGGTTTTGAGTTTTTGTGTAAAGATTATGATAGATCATGTGGCAAAACAAATCCGATTACCTTCAAATTTGGTCATAATGCTTATTTTAAGAATTTTAACAAATCTAATGGTTGTGTTGTTAGTTTGATAAACTAATATTTATAAATGTGTTAGCTTTTGGACTTTTATATAAAAATTATGCTAGATTATGTGACAAAACATATTCGATTACCTTTAAATTTGGTCATAATACTTTTTAAAGCAATTTTAACAAATCTAACAGTTGGATCATTAATTTGATATCCTTATATTTCTAAATGTATTAGGTTTTGGGAGTTTATGTAGAGATTATCCTAGATTATATGGCAACACATATTCGATTCCCTTCAAATTTGGCCATGATACTTTTCTTAGCAATTTTAACAAAACTAACGGTTGGATCATAAATTTGTTATGTTAATCTTTGTAAATACATTAGATTTTGGGCTTTTATGTAGAGATTATAGTAGATTATGTGGCAAAACATATCCGATTATCTTCAAATTTGGCCATAATATATATATATATATATATAAATTTTAACAAATTTAACGATTAGATCATTAATTTGATATCATTATGTTTCTAAAGGCATTTGGTTTTGGGCTTTTATGTAGAAATTATACTAGATTATGTGTCAAAATATATTCGATTACCTTGAAATTTGGCCATAATTCAATTTTTTTTGAAATTATAACAAATCTATTGGCTGGATTGTTAATTTGATATACTAATAATTGTAAATGCATTAGATTTTAGGCATTTATGTAGAGATTGTACTAGATTATGTGGCAAAACAAATCCGATTACCTTCAAATTTGGCCATAATACTTTTTAAAGCAATCTTAATAAATCTAACAGTTGGATCATTAATTTGATATGATAATCAATGTAAACGGGTTAGGTTTTAGGATTTTATATAGAGATTATACTAGATCATGTGGCAAATCATATTCGATTACCTTCAAATTTGGCCATAATACTTTTTTAGTGATTTTACCAAATCTAACGGTTGGATCATTATTTTTGTAACACCCCACCATTCCATAGCGTAACAGACTTCACTTTATGGGATGTTGTCCCATCTAATTGGTCAAACAAAAGGTTTTTACAACAAAACTCCACTCAATAGGAAACGAAAATTTTCTAAAATTACTTTTATTAAATAAAGAAAAGTACATAAAATCTGACTTTGATACATATACTGAAGGGTATAACAGATCTAAGATGTAACATGAGCCTCTAGGAGTTCACCGTGCTTCCACTGTGCCTCTGATTCCTAAAATTTAAGAGAAATAATACACATGTAAGTGAAAATCAGCCAGCGAGTCTTGTATGTGCAAGTGATTTGGTAACTATTTAGTGCCAGTGATATAATCTCAATATAGCAAACGTGCAAGTATCCTTAGACTTGAGATCTCCAAGGTACTTTGTTTGTTGAGCATTGTACTTTGATTCCAATCTTCGGAGCTCGATCAAGGGCTGCCTATGGGATGGATATTGGGTACATTGTGAGGTAAACGAAAGTAGTTTAGATGTTCAATAAAGGATTCACCACTCCTAATAGTAGGGGCGAATATCTCACGGCCACTTGTAGGAATTACTACTCGAGAAGTCCTTGGCCAAGGCATATGTGTATTGGAAATAGTTCCATTTGATACACATCTAGAGTAGTGGATTCCTGATACAAGTATTATTGTATTCGGGCCAGAATTAATTCTGGAGAGAATTGGCACTAATTCCATAGTCCAAACTGAATGAGATATTGTATGGTGAAAAGAGTTAATTGCATTGTATTTTGTTATTGAAGGGTTCATGTCAAGCCACTTGACTTCCTGGACTCTTGAGTGGTCATGATATGTTACTAGATACCGCTCATGATCTGAGAATATGGGTTTATTAATTGATGAATTAATAAACCAATCCTGATTAGAATTAATAGGATTAATTCTAATTAATTATGGATGATTAATCTCAAAGACGTTTAGATTAATTCATGTTCACTACCAATTGACTAGGAAACCTAATAGGTCACACACAATAGATGATTATATACTGAAGATGTTATTTGATAATATAGTGGGGTTAATTGTGAGAAGAGAAGTCGTTGTGGACAAATTATAATTAGTTATAATTTATAGTCCAAATTATAATTGTGAGAACTTGATGTTTCTAATTACAATTAGAGAGTTCTAATAGGATTAGGATTCTCAATTTTAGCAGGATTTTTCGGTTATATATATGAGATAATCGAAACCTTAGCAGAGGTTGAAAAAAAATAGGCACCCTAAGCAACAATCTATCTCTCTCTAGCCGCCATCTTTTTCTGCTAGCGTAGGAAATTTTGGTGCTTGAGTATTCCTCTATGTGGATTACTATTAGAGATAATCACACATTATGATTATGGTGGTTAGACGTTCAATTCTCGTGAAGTTGGATAAAGAGGATTGCTGGATCACGCATCAACTTGAAGAAGAAATTTTTGTTCTTCAGACGATCAAACAAAGGTAAAAAGCCGTTACCTTTGATCTATTTATATGTTGTTTTCCACATATATACGGGTCCTGGGATGGTATCTCGTTTATTTTTTGCTGCGCCTATGGGATACGAGCCTTAGATACCTAACAGAGAAAGCATTGTATTTTTTTACTGAAAACAATTCTAAAACTTTTCAAGAAAGCGTTTATTTAGAATTCACTCATTTTTGAAAAACTATGTCTCATTTTGGAGTCATTATTCCAATTTCAGAAATATAGACACTGTTCTTAATAGAGGGTCGCGCTGCGTGCAAAGCTCACAAGGCTTTGCTTTCGACATCACAGTTGTGTTGCACTAAAGACACAAGCCTATAGCACTCAACTGTGCATTGCCAAAGAGGTAGAAATGTCGTCACATTCTACCCAATTCATTTAATTCGTATACTTTCGGATCACTGTCCATTCCTCACATGAGAAGGGGCATGGGTTATAATTTATTGCTTGCTTACGTATGGGGACCCATTGCCATATCGTTCCCCACAAGAGAGGGTGCAAGAGGTCAACCAGGCACTTACCAGCCATCCGAAAAATCCTCAGCCGTTTCCAATATCGTATTGCCTTGTTTAGATTAAGACAATCCCCAAAACTGATCGGGTTACTTATGGTCATTTACCTCTACCAGATCTAGTACAAAGGTCGGCTCTTGTTGAGTACTCAATGTTTCCACTAATTCACAATACCAGTCCAAATATACTGGCCCACACGGCCAAATAAATATCCATTCCCGAAGGAATACCAATAAAACATTTTCTGGGGCCAAAATATCATTTTCCAGAAATTGATCCTACTAACTCACTGATGTGTGTTTTTTAGTGTAGAAAAAATTTCCAACAAATTACATAATCAATCAAACTTTAATTAAAATACTAACCATTAAAACCACACATACGGGCTAGTATACCCATCGTATAGTAGCTTAGCAAGTATTGAATCCACGAGAACTTAGCTTCCCACATTACTTTACCCGAATCTTTATTATTTAGCCAATAAAATAAAAGAATAGAAATAAATAACCAAATATACTAGAGAAAATCAACTCACAAAAGAAAAGTCACAAGGATAATCAAAGAGTGAGAATACGGAGAAAAGACATGTAATTAAATAGATAGAAATTCCTGAATACACAATAATGATTGACTAGAGATTCTTTCAATTCATTATCTCTCAATTCATTATTATCTTGGTATCGTGAAGGGTTAAAGTAGACCCACTTCGTTTGCAATCAATGGAATTACTATCTTCTAGTTAAATCAATGAATATATTCTATCTCAACCAATTTATCCAAAAGATGCATTAAAATCAATTCTAATACAAATCCCTATATTCTAGGTGATTTAAGCATGAAATTAGCCAATGAATCTATATTCTAGCAATCATCAACCAATCTCTGATTATTTAGTCTTTACCCTTAACCTCTTTTCAAGCAAGTTAAGAATAACTAATATTGAATTAATTAGTTGGCCATTCTCTCCTAACATCAATTTTCAAGTTAATTAGAAGAGAACTAATCAATCCAACATGATATTATGCTAAAGTAATCAAATACCAAGAATTGCAATAAATTGATCAAAGAACTAAAATCAATAAAAAATCGTGAATCCAAAAGAATATCCTCTGAAGACAATTAAAACATTAATCTCAAATTGTCTATAAATTACAAAGATGAAAAAAAGAAACCACTCATTGACAAATAAGCATTCTTCTTCTTCCTTGAAACCTTCTTGAGCAACCACTTCTTGTTTTCCAAGAATTCCCCTTGATCCTCCTAAATCTTGGTGTTTCTCTAGGAGTTTTCTAAAGATATTATAATAAAGAACTGAATACTATGAAAACTTCCTTGCACAATGTTATTTTCTTGTATTTATAGGAGTTCTAATTGCCAAAAAGTGCCAACAAGAGTCTTTTCCGTGGTTGAAAGAGTTTCCAAAAAATTCAAACTGAAATTACCAAAGTCTGCCCTGAAAAGGAAAACCCGCCGACATTGATCAGAATAGACTTGGCACCAGGTCCATTCGACCCACATGGTGCAGAGTCTAATCTGGTTCTACTCGAAATTGTTGTTTTTCCAGAACAGTCTTGACGCCTGGTGCCTTGACTGGTCTTGGCACTAGGTCCAATTTGGAATCTTTCACTTTTTGCTCGAAATCTACTTAAATTTGCACAAATTTGTCAACAATACTTTTTACAAGTAAAATGTCAAATAGGAAGGAATATGCCTAGTTATTATAACAAATGTATCTCAAAGTAACCTCAAATAACTAGTAAAATGATAGTGATTTTAGCCCATATCACATACCTGCACACTTAAACATTTACTTGTCCTCAAACAAATAAGAATTAGAACACTACGCAAATGGCTTAAGACCAAATAACGTTTCAACTTATCCTTAGCAAATTCATCCATAATAAGGAATAATCTTCTTCTAACCTCAAATTCAAACTTGTCATTCACTCAACCCTTTCAAAACCTTGTAAACTCATATATTCAATCAAACAATCCCAAGGCCATCAAAGTTAAGTTAAACAAGCTTATATCTAGTACAAAAAAATAATCCTACTTCTCAAGCAAAAACATAGATATCATAAATTATATAGGTCAAGCCATTTAACCAATTCAAGCATTGTAAACTCAAATTTACACAACTCAAGTTAGTAAAACAAGGAATACACTCTACTCTTCTTTTTTTCTATGACTTTTGGAATTAATAGCTTCAAGTGCATGGATTTCTCTTCACACATCGTATTGGCTCTCTTATAGTCATCATTTATCATTTTTTCAGCAATTTTTGTTTTCTTTCTTCTTTCTATCCTTACCTTCTTACCTTCAGGATAGCCTCAAGAGAGTGTGTTGCTTTTTTGTTTCTTCTCTTCCACTCACTGTATTGGCCCCATTTTCAGCAAAAGGTCTTTCTTTTTTTATTTTCGAGATAAAAGCATATATTTCTTTCAACTCAACATATTTTTCATCTCACTTTTTTTTTCTTTTCGCTTAAAATTTTTTTTTCTCACATTCCTTATTCACAACTCAAAGTCAAGCAAACTTTAAATCTATAATACATGAATTAGTTAACAACTCTTCCCATACTTCATCATATCATCCATATTCAAACTTAAAGAATAAAACAAAAGTCAAATACCAAATATAACCAATGTTAACTTAAATTCTCAAGACTTAGCAAAAATCCAACTTAATACATAAGTTTACTTCTAAATAAAAATCCAACCATAATGAATGACAAATTCATATCCAAAATTAGTAAGAAAACCATCACCCCATTATAGAAAAATAAGCTTAATTCAAATTTCAATTTTCAACAAAATTATTTGATACTAACAAAACACCAAGATCATTGATACAAACAAATTTGGACAAAGAATATTACTAAACCACTCCCCCACACTTAAACTGGACAATGTCCTCATTGGCAAAAAATTAACACAAGAAAACATCTCCAAAAGAATCAACATTAATAGAGGGGTAGAAAGTTTACGCAATACTCCCCAATTGCAATAAAACACCAATAAATATTAAAATATGAAATAGAGAGAAGAGTTTGTCCAAGAAGACTTTATTCCAACTAACAAAAAAAAAAAAAACCCCACAAATAAAAGCACAAGTAAAATAATAATAATAAAAAAAAAAACAACAACAACAACCTAAAGAGAAATCCTAAAAATACTAAGAAAGAAAATAACGACATGACTCACTCCCTCACACTTAAGATGGAAAATATTTTCCTTATTACTAGGGGAAATAACACTTAACAATTACAAAACAAAACAAATATACAAGCTCTTTCCACTCATCATGCTTTCTTATCAAACTTTTGTAAAAGAAATTAAAGTTCATTGAAAAAGGCAGGTATGATAAATTTAGAAAGAACGGAGATTTTTGAAAAAGGTCATGTTCATGAAAACAATTTTTCTCAGTAAAGCAAAGAACATTAACCTTATTCTCTAACATTCTTTTAGATATACAAATATTTTTTCCAACATATGAGTGCTGATAGTATCTAAAGAATGCATCAATCCTGAAATCAAAATTTTTCCAATCAAAAGATTTGTTACAATTAAAATTTCCCTTTAAAATTAGTATTTGAGTTCTCAACGATGGGATCAAGAAATCCTTACTTTTCAATACATGATCTACAAAAACTAAATTTCCTCCCTTTGGATGGGGTGAAGGGTAGAATTTGTTAACATCCTCCAAAGGTTTCGTATGATGCATTAGAAAAAAATCCAGCTCCTTGAGGTATGTTAAGCGTAACACATCATCATTTGGGCCATTGCTTTCTAATAATTGGGAAGAACCTAAGAAATCATGTGACAAAGAGAGATTAGAATTATTAGCACATAGAGTATAATCAAATACCTCCCTTTTCACATTAGACAATTGTTCCTCATATCCTCTCTCCTTTCCTTGGGGGTCCGCTTGGTCAAGGGTATAGGCTTTTCATTCTTTTCATTCCTCTTTTCATACAAATAAAACTCCATTGAGTTCATTTCCTTTAAAATAAAATTCTGCATTTTACCTCTTTGATACACCATTTTGTTTTGTGCATAACTTTTGATCCACAACTTTGATTGATCTCCATTTAATATAAAAAAGCTCGTTAGACCTTCAGCTACATTTCCGTGGAGTTCATTCCCTCAACTTCAATTTCGTCCAGTAACTACTGAGACAAAAATGTCTCAAATTTTCTTTTGATTTTATCCGTTTTCCACAAACAGCTTCACCTACTTGTTCTCCTTGCTTTATAACATCTATTGCACTCTTTATCCACTTCATTTCCCTTCAAAACACCCTTAACTCTTCAGTTTCTCAGATTCAAGAAAGTTACCAACTTCATATTTAAACAACACATAACCAACATTTACTACCAAGAATGATCATAATTCGTTCTTTTAAGAATTTAACTCCCATTTTCTTTCCAATTCCACCATCATCCTTTACAATGATGATCAATCCTTCAAATCATCATCAAAACACACCTATCCATCACACAAAATATAGCACATGAACCCTCCAAGCAACCGGCACACACTCACACACACAATTCTTCACATAGTACGAAATTAATGCTACACATAATCATAATCTTCATGATTTCATGTTAAAATTCATATCAAAAGGATCACCGCCATGAAATCTACAACTTTAATTCATAGGGTTTAGCCTTTTACCTTGTTTGTGAGATCATCTAGCTTGATTTTGCCTAAAGAACACCAAAAACACTTTTCTCTCTCTATCTTCTAATTTTCCTCAAATTTTTCTCAAATTTTTCTTCCTTTTCTTCCTTGTTTTCTTTTTTTCTTCTTATGGTCTTCTCTCTGCCGTTTTTCTTGCTGAAAAACAGCCTTCCACCACATGGTCAACCAACAATTAATGAATTGCGGGCTATCCAGTTTCAACCATTTTTCCTATTAGTTGATTTAGTTAAATTCCTTAATTCTTAAACTTATTCAATAAGCTTTTGCAATTAAATAATTCCACAAATATTTCACTTCTCCACTGATATTTTAACACTTATTTTCATCCACCATTCACACAATGTCATGTGTTCGAATTTTGACCACGTTTTTAATTGTTGTCAAAAAATAGTTATAATTCTGGTCCGTAATAGGAAAATATTTTATTCCATCAATAGAATCTATAAATTTCACTGATCTCAATGGTAGGACTCAAAATTCTCAATTCTTTATCAATTCTTTCCAATTTGCAGTCAAAACCCCGATCGCGGTTAAAATTATGACAATGCCTCTGATAGCTCGGGTTATACCAAAACTTTTATCTCATCACACTGTTCAAATTTTGTTTTGAGCGTATCCCCAAACTCTCACTATACTAAAAGTAGTCACAATTTGAATATTTAGGGTATGGGTAGAGCAAATTTAAAAATTCCATCTAGATCCCTATAAATTCTAAAATTCTAATAATGCCCCAAGATATTTTTATTGCACCAAGATGTTCATCTCATCATACTGATCATTTTTTTGTTTTGGCCACTAGTACAAATTCCTATTGTATCAAAAGTAGTAGCCATCCAAAATTAAAAAATGCAAGGTCTTACAATCTCCCCCCCATTTCAAAGAATTTTATCCTCGAAATTGGCTTATTCTTGTAACAATTCCAAATACTTTTCTCATATCATTGCTTCTATCTCCCATGTAGCATCCTATACAAGGTAATAATTCCATAATACCTTCACAAGCGGAATCTTCTTATTTCATAACTCCTTCCTAGTATACTCCAAGATCTTAATAGGTTTCTCCTTATACTTTAGGTTTGGAGTCATCTCAATGGGCTCTTCATTCAAAACATGTGTAGGATCAACCACATATCTCCAGAATTAGGAGACATGAAATACATCATGAATACCTTGAAGTTCTATTGGTAACTCAAACGGTAAGCCACCCTTCCAATTCTTTCGACAATAGGAAATGGTCCAATATACTTGGGTGCCTACCTTTTTCCCTTGTTCTCTACTTCCTAATTATCGGTGTGGATTTAACTTCAAAAATTCTTGATCTCTGTTCACAAACTCCAAGTCTTTCCTATGTTGATCAGCATAACTCTTCTGCCTATTTTGAGTAGTTTCTAGCCTAGCTTTGATCAGGTCTACAGTTTGCTGTATTTTTTCATGATCAAAGGCATCCAATTCATTCGCTCTCCATCCCAAACTTTCCCAATACATTGGGGACTGACATTTTCTTCCATATGGAGTTTCAAATGGGGCCAACCCAATAATTGATTGGTAACTATTGTTGTATGTAAATCCTGTATATGCCAAGTTATCAATCCACTTGGTTCAAAAGTCTAAAGCACATGCCCATAACATGTTTTCCAAAATTCTGTTTACTTGCTTTGTTTGTCCATCTCTTTGTGGGTATGATGATGAAAATATGTCTAATATTCTACCTTTTAGATCTTTTCTAGGATTGGAGCAATCTAATATGTCTAAAATAGTTGTTTTATCTCCTGCATTTTATTTTTCCATTTGATATTTTAGTGTCAAATTTAAATACACTTAGTTTCTTTTTGTAATTTCCAAATTTCTCTTGTATTGGTTGAAATAATTTCTCTATGGACTTTGTGCAGTTTCTCATTTTACTTGATCAACTCTACCATCAGTCAAACTTTCTCAAGATTCATGATGTCTGGTATATTCTATTTTTGTGTTAAGCATTCCAAATATAGGTGCGTCTAATACTTTTTCTATATAAAGTCTCAATTAGAATTGTTCAAACATTTATCAATAATCGCCATTGTACACAAACTTTGTACATGTCAATCTATCAATCCATTTAGTTCCAAAATCTAACGTACATGCTCATTGTACATCTTTAAAATTCTAGGTTATTTTGTAGTGTATTTCAATACTAAATTCATACATCATTCTTTATAGTCGTTGTACTTGTCCTCCAAATTTTAAGATGAATCTTGGAATACAATTAGGCACAATACTAGAAGGTACTTCATGCAGACCATTCACTTTCTTGTCACATAATGTCGACCTTCAATTCGAAGAATCTCTTCATCATTTCCTCGAATTTCACCTTATACAAGATAATAGCTCCATGGTACATTAATAAATGTTGTTGTGTCTTTTGGCACATTTAAAAATCTTAATCAACTTTTCTTTGTACGTTAAATTTGGAATCACCCCAACAACATTTTCAATTGACATTGTTTAGAATCAATCATATACTCCCGAACTAGAAAACATGAAGTATATTATTAGAATTTAACCACGTCTAGAATAACTAGGAATTTACATCAGTTGGTATATATATCTCTGATTACAGTATTTTCTTGTGCCCTATCTATTACCTTTTATGTCTATTATACATCTGTACTATTTTTACAAAGTTCACTTTGTAGGTTTATGTGTCTTTTGTTTCTTCGACATTAGTACTCTTTTTCCTCCAGCTTGCTTCAAATGTTCTTTTAACAACCTTTTCTCTTAATAATAATTAAGTTTCCTTATATAGGACAATCAGCTACCATAAGTCCCTTCTTTCAACAAATAGAACATCTCCGGAATCTTTTCTTAAAAGTTGCAATAGTATGTCCCTTTACATTGCAAAACCTACAACACTTATCTCCTACTCTTTTTTAAAATTGGTGTCATTTCTTGCACCTTTCTCTTCTTATCCATTTCACTCGTGTTGGCCATTCTTTCCTGCTCTTGTCTATCTACTTCCTCCAAGTGAGCAGTTGTTTCGACGGTTGTATGGAAATCATTTGAGGGTGAACCAAATAAGCCCCGTTTTAATTAAGGTCGCAATCTTTTCACAAATCATCGAGTTCGATCCACCTCAGTCTTACTAATAAAGGACAATATTTTGAAAGTTGTGTAAATTCAACAGCATATTTCCTAACGATTATCTCTTCCTCGTCGAAGATTTTGGAATTTTTCTTCTTTTCTCTCAACTATCCAACAAGGTATAAATTATTTCCTGAACTCTTCTAGAAATTCTTTCCATATCCATTCTCTTCGTTCTTGCTCCCACTCACCCTTCTTTCTATTCCACCAGTCCCGCACTAATCCTTGAAATTGAAATATAGTAAGGTGAACTTTTCTTTGTTCCAAATAATTTAGAATCTCAAAGATGGCTTCCATTCAATCTATCCAAGATTCAGTCTTTTGTTCTTAGTTTGGCTCTCCATAAAACTCAGGGGGATAAAATCGGAGAAATCACTCCAAATCTTGGTCCACATCCGTCTCTGACATGGCTTTTTTCCGAAATAAGGTTCTTTACTAAGTGTTGAAGTGTTTCTGTAATTTTTTGTGATATTTATATCACCTTATTCTCTGCAAGTTATACTTTTATCCTTTGGATAGTATCCCTATTAATTTTGCTGACTGCCTGCAATTTGGTTCCCAGTATGTCTATAAATGAATCCCCCGTACAATCTTTATTTCTTCTGAAAATTTCAGCATACATTTTATAAGACACTCATACTATAGGCATCTAGAAATTCAGGGGATCAAAATAGTTTATAGTATATCCTCTACTGGTTATACAATTATAAAGCACAACAAATCAATCCATTAATCCGTTCAATATCAAAGTCCAACGACACATTTACAGTGCATCCTCCTTAAATGCTACTGTTTGATTCCACTTTACCCAGAGTAGCTACTGACATTTGTTGAGAGTTTTCCATCTCTAACTTAAAGATATAGTTAGCTTCAATTACTCTTTACGAGTCTTAACTTTGATCCTTGATAAGACCCATTTCAAAAATTATTCGGGTGGGGTAATTTATCACCATATATCTTTCCTTCCACAATTAAAGTAGTGAATAATTTACCTTACTCTTATATCCTTTCATTTCGGTAATACATTTTCACATACATAATTCTCATATATCATTTATCAAATTTCCTTTTGTGTTTGCATTGTTATACTCATAAATCCTCCTTTTACTTTCTTAATTGTGCTCTTAATCTTTTCCTTCCAACTTTCATGATTACTTCCTAGAAGGTCACCCATCATAGGATTTGTCCAACCTAAGCACACTTAACTTCAAAGTTCTAATGGAATCCGATGCATTAGTGCAGGTATGATTGCTCCGTTCCTTTATTATGATAAGTTAGAGTTTCTAATATTCAAAATATACTACTGGAGTATTACACAAATGTGCATATCCTCATTTGCACATCCTACATTATACTGCATATACAGGGCCTTCAAGTACGAAATTCTTCACTCACCATCTCATCACTACTGATCCTAGGACTGGAAATTCAAGATTAGTAAATATTTACTCAATATATAAACTTTGAGGCATTCCTATCCCCATTCTCTTTACTGTTGTCCAAATTTAGGATCATAAATCTCTTTTTCAGAAATATCAAAACTAACTCAACCTTTTATTTTTTTTTTCTTCTAACTCATCAAAAGGGATTACACCTGACTTGAATACCCCAAATTCATACATCTAAGTTACTTCCATATCTAACTTTATAAAATTTATCGTCTCTATAAATTTATATACTATGATGGACTCGATTATGTCTCATGAAAGGCTCAGCTATTCTTCATTAGAATCTTTATTATGGTTCTACTATGCTCTGATAATAATTGTAACACCCCACCTTTCCATAGCGTAGTGGGCTTCATTTTATGGGATGTCGCCCTATCTGATTTGTCAGACAAGGGGTCTTTATAACAAAACTTCACTCAATATGTAGTGAAAATTTTTTAAAATTACTTTTATTGAATAAAGAAAAGTACATAGAATCTGACTTCTAATACATATACTCAAGTGTATAACAGATCTAAGATGTAACATGAGCCTTTAGGAGTCCACCGTGCTTCCACTGCGCCTCTAATTCCTAAAATTTTAAGAGAAATAATACACATGTGAGTGAAAAATTACCAAGTAAGTCCTGAGTGTGCTAGTGATTTACAAACAAACAGATAATGTGTTATCAGCTGTAACCTTGTAAAACTATTATGAGAAAGCATTGCATTTTTCGACTGAAAAACAATTCTAGAACATTCTAAGAAAGTGTTTATTTAGAATTCAGTAATTTTTGAAAAACTATGTTTCATTTCAAAGTCATTACCCTAATTTTAGAAATGCAGACATTTCTCTCAATAGAGGGTCGGTCTGCATGAACTCACCAGGCATCGCCTTCAGCATCACAGTCTTATTGCACTAAGGACACAAGCCCATAACACTGAATTGTGCATTGCCGGAGAGGTAGAAATGTCGTCACACTCTACCTAATTCATTTAATTTATATGCCCTAGGATCACTATTCGTTCCTCACACGAGAGGGTGTATGGGTTATAATTTATTGCTTCCTTACGTATGGGGACCCATTCTCGTATCATTCCTCACACGAAAAGGAGCAAGGGGTCAACCAGGCACTTACCAACCCATTCGGTGAGTCCTCAACCATTTCCAATATCCTATTGCCCCGTTTAGATTAAGATAATCTCCAGAAGTGATTGGGTTACTTGAGATCGTCTATCTCTAACATGAGCTAGTACAAAGGTCGGCTCTTGTTGAGTACTCAAAGTTTCCACTAATTCACAAGACCAGTCCAATTCCACTAGCTTATAAGGCCAGATAATTATCTATTCCTGAAGGAATATCGATAAAACATTTTCTGGGGCCAAAATATTATTTTTCAGAAATTGATCCCACTAGCTCACAAGATCAGTTAATTAATCCCATTATCTCACAAGGCCAATTTAATTATCTTATTCCCAAAGAAATATCAATAAAATAATTTTCAGGATCAAAATATAATTTTTCAAAAGTTGATCTCATATCAGGCGATCATTCTCCAAAATCATAGCGAAAAAGGATAAAAAGTCCTTTTTGTATGATAAAATAAGTTTCCAAGGGTACCTTCATCATTTGAAGAATATTCGATTTCAAAAAGAGCATTATTCCAAAATTTCAGAATTTTAATCCACAAGGAAGAATTTAATTTAAGAAATTCTAGTTATAATTCCATAATTCACATTTTTTCCAAAAATCCTTTCCATAAAAAGGAACATTAATGCTTTCCAAGAATAAAACAATATTTCGTCTCATAATTAACGAGAAGAAAGCCTTTTAGACATTTATACCTAGGAATTATTCATACTTCAAAAGGATCTAAAATTTCTTATGGAAAACACCATTTCCTAAAAACCTCAATAATTTCCCATTTAGAGAAACCATATTTTTGTCAGTAAAACACAAAGGTCCATTAACCTTGTGATAAAGAGGTTTTAGGAAAATTAATCACTAATTATGAATAATTTCATTTATGAAAATTCATATTTTCCATTCAAATACACTCATGGCATGATACCATTTCTTTCTCAGAGAAACCAAAATGATTCATAGACCATTTCTTCAATAAATCATAATTTCATTAGCATAAAACATGGTTTGTAAAACAAGTGGGACTCACCTTATGTCCTACGTTATAGCTGACTAGATATCGTATCTAGCTCGTCACCAAACGCTTAACGTGAACAACCTACATTAAGCGTCATTTCATGTTTAGTTGATATACCAAAGCTTAGCTAAACATTCAACTAGTACCAACGTAAGGAAATCACTCATTTCCTATTTCTTCATTCTCTTTGTAGAATAAGCACACACACACACACACACACACACACACACACACACACACACACACACACACATAATATCATATATTTGAATCCTTCATTTCTTATTTCCACATTTCATTTCTCTTCATAAGCATAATATCTCTTCATGATTCTCATTCTTTTCATCCCTCTTTTCATAAAATAAAACTCCATTGAGTTCATTTCCTTTAAAATAAAATTCTACATTTTACCTCTTTGATACACCATTTTGTTTTGTGCATAACTTTTGATTCACAACTCGGATTGGTCTCCATTTTATATCAAAACGCTTGTTATACCTTCAACTACATTTCTTTGGAGTTCATTTCCTCAACTTTAGTTTCGTCCAGAAACAACCGAGATGAAAAAGTCTTAGAATTTCATTGGATTTTATCCGGTTTCCACAAACATCTATTGCACACTTAATCCACTTCATTCCCCTTCGAAGCACCCTTAATTCTTTAGTTTCCCAGATTCAAGTAAGTTACCAAGTTCATATTTAAACAATACACAACCAACATTTACAACCGAGCATGATCATAATTCATTCTTTTAGGCATTTAACTCCTGTTTTCTTTCCAATTCCATCATCATCCATTACATCCATGATCAATCCTTCAAATCACCATCAAAACACATATATCCATCACATAAAATATAGTACATGAACCTTCCAAGCAACCAGCACACAATTCTTCACATAGTACGAAATTAATGCTACACATAATCATAATCTTCATGATTTCATATTAAAATTCATATCAAAACAATCACCACGATGGAATCAACAACTTTAATTCATGGGGTGTAGCCTTTTACCTTTGTTTGTGAGATCCTCTAGCTTGATTTTGTCTCAAGAACACCAAGAACACTTTTCTCTCTATTTTCTAATTTTTCTCAACTTTTTCTTCCTTTTCTTCCTTGTTTTCTTTTGCTCTTCTTATGGTCTTCTTGCCGTCATTTTTCTTGCTGAAAAACAGCCTTCCACCGTAAGGTCAACCAACAATTAATGAATTGTGGGCTATCCATTTTCAACCATTTTTCCTATTAGTTGATTTAGTTAAATTCTTTAATTCTTAAACTTATTCAACAAGCTTTTGCAATTAAATAATCCCACAAATATTTCACTCCTCCAATGATATTTTAACACTTGTTTTCATCCACCGTTCACACAATGCCATGTGTTCGAATCTGGACTGCGTTTCTAATTTTTGTCAGAAAATAGCTATAATTTCGGTTCGTATCAGGAAAATATTTTATTCTACCAGTAGAATCTATAAATTTCACTGATATCAATGGTAGGACTCAAAATTCTCAATTCTTTCGAATTTACGATCACAACTCCGATCGCGGTCAAAATTACGACAATGCCCCTGATAGCTCAGGTTAAACCAAAACTTCCATCTCATCACACTGTTCAATTTTTGTTCTCAGCGCATCCCCAAACTCTCATTCTACTAAAAGTAGTCGCAATCTAAATATTTAGTGCACGGGTAGAACAAATTCAAAAATTTCATCTAGGTCTCGATAAATTCTAAAATTCCATTAATGCCCCTGGATATTTCTATTGCCCCAAATGTTCATCTCATCAAACTGAGCATTTCTAGTTCTAGCCACGGGTACAAATTCCTATTTTATCAAAAGTAGTAGCCTTCCAAAATTAAAAAATGCAGGCTATTACAAATTTGATATGTTAATCTTTGTAAATTCGTTAAGTTTTGGGCTTTTATATAGAGACTATGCTAGATCATCTGGTAAAACATATCCAATCACCTTCAAACATATTCGATTACTAAAATTAATAAGAGTAAATAAGTTACCTCGTTACCATTAGCATTAAGGTAGATAGTAGTAGGACTCACATGAGTAGTAGGACACACATGGAGGTTATTTGCGGTATGATAAAAATATATTTATTTTTTGAAAATGACCATTCACTTTAAATATCCCAAAAATAGAAATGTGAATATTCAATTTTGGATAATGGAGAGTAATATTTAATTCCCCAAGAATGATTAATTAAATATAAAGTTGATTGGATACATTGTGTTAAAAATAAATTTGTAATATTTTTTTGTTGAATTCTTTCTTATTTTGTTTTCTTAATTTTGTAGTTTATAACATTTGTTTATGTACTTTTTGTACTTTTGCAAACAAAAATTAGAAAATATTTCTTGCATCTCAAAATATAAATCTCTTTGACTTTTTTTGCAAATATGAAAGATGTAAATAATCATATACTTTCTAAATCAAAATACTAAAAAACTACTCAACTAAATTACTTAGGAAATAAATAGTTTAATTGGGGAGTTTTTTTTATTTTAACTTAGAAAGTGTATAGTTTTTATAACCTTAATTTTTGAAAAAATGTCAAAGGGGTTTATATTTTGAGATGGAGGGAGTACTTTTTTTTTAAATTTTTTTTGAGTAAACAATATAGTGGTTACCAATTAAATTTAAAGCAATTATAAAGCTATTGCCTTTTTATCTTAATATTTTCATTTCTATTTGTCTCCATATTTTCCAAAAAAACATTTTGAAGGAAATCTTTAGATAATTACTTACATATTTATTTTAATTACATTATTTAGAATTCTATTATAGTACTAGCCAAGTAGAATTATTATGTAGTGTATGAATTAGCAGTATTATATAATGCTTGATGATTAAATTTATTCATAAACTATACATTATATTTTCAATTGAATTGCCTAATAAATATTTTTAAGGGAAAAAAGAAAAAATATGCACAAACAAACTTAATTATTTGTCTTTTCGTGAAAAGAAAAATTAGAAAATTATCAAAATTTGATTTTTAAAAATAGAGAAAAATTTGATACGAAATTGAGACAATAATAAAATTATCATCTCAAAATGGTTTCTAAATCGTCTCTACAATACTATTGGATGGAGAAGAATAAAATTGCAGTCAGGAAAAAGAAAATCGGTACATTTCAAGGTACATGACAGAACCATGTCTTTTTGTTTCTCCATTACTTAGCAAAAAAAAAAAAAAAGGACCTTTTGTTTCTCCCAGTGAGCTTTCTTTTCTGTCTCAGGTTTCTTCTTCGACAATCGTTTCTTCTCCAACAGAAATGTGCCATTTCTTTCCATGGATCCTTCACAAAATGTTCCTCTTATTCTCTTCTACTATCCATTTTTCTTATAATTTACTTTAATTCGTTAAATTACCCTGGTTACTTCGATCGCAATGAATAACTTCTTCCGCATCGATCGCAAAGAATAGAAGTAGGGTGAGAAGAGATCAAGATTTCCCCAAATTTCTTCACCGACAGAACCCTAAAGCTACAATATATAAAAAGGTACCATTTTTCTATGAAATCTTTCAACCCACGGTTCATGTTATTCCTTTTTAATATTACATTTTTTTGAAATCCCACTTTAAATCCTTCACATATTTTAAATCCTCCAAGCCTCCTGACATTCTATCAATTTTATAGCATTCTCTTTTTTAAGTTCTTCAAGTGCTTACTTTGTCTCTATAAGTTCTTTTTTCTGGTATTCATGCCCAAGGTGAGGACTAAGTAAATCTCCATCTAAGCCTCCTGCCATTCTATCAGTTTGCCATTAGAAACCCATGTATTACGCACAAGTATGTCTGAGCAGTAGCAAGACTATAAACTTTCATATGTAGTAAACTTATGAATTTCCACTTATGAATTTCGAAGTAGTAAAGATTTCTTACAAAAGTGTTCTATTATGCATTTCATTTGGATCTGATTATGTGCTAAGTATATTGGGTGTTCCTTGACACTTTATGTTAAGTGACGATGGTTTACCATTAGAAGCCCACGTATGATGCACAACTATTCTATCGGTTTTACCATTTTTTTAGTTTGTGTTTAAGTAAAGAAAAGGCATTATAGTGGATAACTAAGGCTAATGTGTTCTGCAAACATTATGTCATTGTACCTATTGTCATGTGCTAAGAGGTTATCAAATTTATGTTGTACATATATAGTCTTTGTCTTGGTATCATGGTTTTCTGATTATGTGGTAATGGACTGCTCAAATTAAAATGCATAGGAATTATTGGAGCCGTTTGATATTATGCATATTCGATAAGGCAGATGAGTTAGAGAATAAGTGTGCTATCTTGTTGGACTCACTTCAGTCAGGAAATAACAACGTCTCATTACCTTGATAACAAAGTGAGTTTTTGAAATAAGACTAGTTTGGATCCTATGTATAGCTTGCAAATATGTTACTAACTTGAATCCTATGATTCATAGGTTTATTGTTGACATACATGAAGTAGTGGGTAGGTCGAATAATGATACGAAAGCCAGTGAAATATCCATTTTGGTACTAAAGGCAAGTATAACTTAATGCTGCATATTTATTACTTGAATTGTTGCGTTGAAGGATATTTCAACTAATTGAAATTTTAATTTATTCTCAGGTTCCTCAACAATCGGGTGTAGTAGAGTAAGAGATGTATGCTTTCTATTATGCCTATTTGTTTCTCCAAGATTGCCCTGGAAGGTTTACCTTAGAAGGTATGCCCTACTTCATAAGTAATTAATGCTGACAAATCATATTTTATTATAAATGTCATACATTTTCCAAGTTAGAGAAAAAATTATCATTCTTTTCCTTTGATTCGTAGATGACACCTGATTGGTTTACGTTGGACATGTTTAGTGAATGGTGGATCACACAAAGTAGTGGTGAGATTAATCATGTAGTTGACGATGTCAGCCACGGTAATGGAGCAAGGTCTAGCGACATAGTTGATTGTGGAAAGATAAAAGGAGATAAGGCTAGTAGCCATCCTTCTAAACAATCTAAGATAGCTAATGTGGCATTTGGAGAAGATGAAGTTAGATAAAATAGAAATCTTACATCCAGTACGGGATAGATTTGCAACCAGATTGAGAAGTGATTTTTAGCATGGAGAAATTTGAAGAAATTTGTGTTTTTTATTTACGTTTTGAGAATGCATCATTTGTTGCGTGTAAAAAATTATGCTAATGTTGTAAGTTTGTCCAATCAGTAGGTGTGATGACTAGAGAAAAGTGAAAGCAAACAATTTGTCAAGGAAACAATGGGCATGAAGAAGGTAGAATTGTTACCATGAAAGATGTATCTAATGTTGAAGGGGTGGCTAGCAATCGTACTCGAAAAAATGTGGTTTAGCAAGATGTATATACTCCTGAAGATGTGCCTAACTCAGTGCAGTGTAACGGCTGATGTGTAAATTTTGGATGTATAAAAAGTATTAAATTTAAATCCATCCCTAGCCAAGTTTTAATTAAAATATTAATCCCAAATTACACATATAAGCAAGAATACTCATCTCAAACATAGTATAGGGAATTAACGAGTATTGATCCTCAAAGGAACAAGTACACACAATCATTTTTTATTTATTGTTTAATTGACCTAATAAAGTGATAAGATAATATAAAGAAAAAATAACAAAATATATATACAACTCAAGGATGTAAGATATGCAATATAGATAATTACTCTTGAAGACATAACAATGAATCACTTAGCGAATTTCACAATCAATTATTACTTGGTCTTATGAAGGATTTCAAATAGACCCACTTCATTTGCAATCCATGGAATCACTATCTTCTAAATAAATTAGTGAACATATTATGTCTCAACCAATTTATCCAAAAGATACATTAAAATCAATCCTCATATAAACCCCTATATTCTAGGTGATTTAAAATATAAAATTAGTCAATGAATCCATATTCAAGCAATCATCAACAAATCTTTGATTACCCAAGTTCTTAATAGTCAACCCCCTTTTCAAGCAAGTTAACAGCATGAATCAATTAATCAACTTTATAATAAAAACAAGTAATCAAATCCCAAGATAAATAATTAATTGATCAAAAGTTTAAATTAATTCAAGAAATCATGAATCCCACAAACAACGTCAAATTAGAACAAAAACATTAATTACATCATTATTCTAGAAAAAGAAAACAAAGGTTAAAAGAAAGAACTTGTAGACAATGCTTCTTCTTCTCCTTGAAAACCTTCTTGAATAATGCATCTATTGATTTGATTAATCTTCTCTTCTTGTGACTGATTGGCAACATTGATCCTTGTATTCACATCTTTATCTTATGTTTTTCTTATATTTTTAAGCTTTCTTGGAACCAAAATTCGTGGCTTGAGAAGTCTTGTCCAAGTAGAATTAAAAAAAATACAAAATTCCTTTAGAAGATACCAAATTCACTCACAAAACTGCATCTGTACAGAATGGACCTGGCACCTAGTCACTTTGACCAACTGACGCCAGGTGTATTCTAGTTTTCTCCTCAATGTTTGCTCTATTTTACCTTTGCTTTTCCAGAGCAGAATTGGCACCTAATATGTTTGCTTGACTTGGCGCCAGGTTAAGTCTGGAATTTCTGAATTTTTGGTCGAAATCTACTAAATACTGCACAAATTCATCAAAAACACTTTTCACAAGTAAAATGTCAAATAGGAAGGAATATGTCTAATTATTACATCAAAAGTATCTCGAATTAACTTCAAATAACTAAGAAATTGGTGATGAATTTAGCCCCTATCACATAATCAAGCAAAAAAAAAAAAAAAAACTCGTCTTCAACGATGAAACAATTTTATTTCAACTCATTTTGCTTATTTTTCCACTCACAATCAATTTTTTTTCACAATCTTTCCACTTAAAGATTTTTTTTTCTCCTCATGTTCCTTATCACAACTCAAAGTTAAGCAAAATTTAAACCTAATACAAGAGTTTGCCAACAACTTTTCCAACATTCATCATATTCTCCACATTCAAACTAGATGAGTTAAACAACACTTAAACACTAATGCATAAACAAGATTAACCCCAATTATCAAGTCTTAACATATCCCATCCAATAAATCATTTTATTGAAAACCCACCAAATGAATGACAAAATTCATATCCAAGAAAGAAAGATAATTACAACCTTGCTAAAGCATTGAAACCACAAATTTTTAAAAAATTGTTGAAAAAACTTGATCCAAAATGTGTATGAATGGAAATTATGTTCAATGCTAAATTCTCCTCCTACACTAAAACTAGACATTGTCCTCAATGGACAAAAATAGAACAATGAAAATGAAGCCAAGGGACCAAAATAAATAAAAGGAAAGAATAGAGAAAAGAAAATACTTCCATTACCATGTTCCACAAAAGAATGCTTAATGTCATCACATTAGAGCATATTTCGGGAACAGTATTTGGACAGTCCTAGAAAAAAAAAGCAAAATCAAAAAGCATAAATCTAGAAAAAGCGAAGTAAAGCAATAGCTAAAAACTAAGAAAGGTTATTAAAATTCAAAGGAAAAGAAATAAAAGAAAAGCAATAGAAAATAAAATAAAGATGAGCAAGGAGTAAATCAATAGGTATAAAAATTTTGAATCTTTTGATTTCCCCCAAGGTTAGAAGAAGTTTGCCTAGGTTGGTTTTGGTTGTTCCACGAAAAATTGGGAGAGTTCCTCCAACCAAGATTGTAAGTGGCACTATAAGGATTGGTACCTTGTCTTCCATTGCCTACAAATGCAACTTGTTCTAACGACTCTTGTGATGACCCCATGCTTTGGCACTTATGATTTAGATGCCATTTCCTATAAAAATCACAACTAACATTCATTACCTGTCCTTGGGAAGGAGACATCACCATTTGTTTCATCTTTTGTGAAAAGTGCCTCCATCTTAGCCTCCAAAGCTGCCATTGCATCCAACTTGTGCACTCCATGAACACAAGCTTTTGACCTTGAACTACCCCATGCATAGTTGTTTGTTGCAAGATTTTTAATCAAATCAAAGTCCTCTTCTGGGGTCTTAGAATTAATAGAACCTCTTGCAGATGTATCAACCAATTACCTTGTAGCAAAGCTTAAGACACTGTGAAAGATTTGCATTTGCATATCTAGCTCAAACTTGTGATAAGGACACCTTCTAAGCATCTCCTAAAACCTTTCTCAACACTTATAGAGATTTTTAGATTCTAACCATTGGAAGGTGATGTGTAAATTTTAGGTGTATAAAAATTATTGAAATTTAAATCCATCCCTAGCCAAGTTTTAATTAAAACATTAATCACAAATTACACATACGAGCAAGTATACTCATTACAAGTATAGTATAGGAAATTAACGAGTATTAGTCCTCAAGGGAACAAGTACACACTAATCACTGTTCATTCATTATTTAACCGACCTAATAAAGTGATAAGATAATAAAAATTGGAAAAAAAAAATCTATACAACTCAAGGATGTAAAACTATGAAATTTCGACAAATACTTTTGGAAACATGATAATAAATCACTTAGCAAACATCACAATCAATTATCATCTTAGTCTCATGAAGGATTTAATATAGATCCACTTTGTTTGCAATCCATGCAATCATTATCTTCTAGTTAAACTAGTGAACATATTCTGTCTCAACTAATTTACCTAAAAAAGGAATTAAAATCAATTCTCATATAAACCTCTATATTCTAAGTGATGAAATTAGTCAATAAATCCATATTCTAGAAATTATCAACTAACATTTGATTACCCAAGTTCTTAACAATTAACACCTTTTTCAAGTAAGTTTAGAGATAACGAATATAAAATTAATTAGTTGAAATCACTATCAACCCCCTTTTTTAAGAAAGTTAATAACAAGAATCAACCAATCAATTTCGTAATAAAAATAAGTAATCAAATCTCAAGACAAATAATTAATTGATCAAAAAGACTAAATTAATTTAAGAAATCATGAATCCCAAAAACAATGTCAAATTACAATAAAAACATTAATTACATTATTATTCTAGAAAAAGAAAATAAAGGTAAAATAAAGAATACATAGACAAGCCATTTTTCTTCTCCTTGAAAACCTTCTTGGATAATGCTCCTTGAATGATGAATCTCATCATTTTCTAAGTGATTGGAAACTTTAATCCTTGGATTCACCCATTTCTCTTATGTTTTTCGTGTCTTTATAAGCTCCCTTGATAGCAAAATTCGTAGCTTGAAAAGTCTTGTCCAAGTAGAATTTGAAAAAATACCAAAATTTTTTTAAAGATACCAAATTCGTACACAAAATTTGTCCTTTACAGATTGGACCTGGCGTTGGGTCACTTTGACCCACCTGGCACTAGGTGCATTCTGGTTTGCTCCTAAATGTTTGCTTTATTTCTCCAGGACAGACCTGGCACCTGGTGCACTACCCTGGTTTGCTCCTAGGGTAAGGTTGAAAATTTATACTTTCTGCTCGAAATCTCTTAAATCCTGCACAAATTCATCCAAAACACATTTCAAAAGAAATATAATAAATAGAAAGGAATATATCTCGAATTAACCTCAAATAACTAGGAAAATAGTGATGAATTTAGCCCTTACCAGAATCCCCCACACTTAAACCTTTGCTTGTCCTCAAGTAAAACAATTAAATCAAAAAAATAATCAAGAAAATACAAGCTTTTATTCTTCCAAAATTTGAATCATAACAAGTCTTATAACTTCTTTTCGGACTCTAGATAGAACCTTGCCATTCGTTCAACCCTTTGAAAACAATTACATTTTGAAACACTTGATAAGACATAACAAAATTGTTGAAGCTAAATTAAGAAAGTTTATACTTTAGTCAAAGAAAATTATTTGACCCTTCAAGCAAAAACATAGACAACATGAATTATACAAGTTAAGCTACCTACCAACTCAAGTATTATAAATCTAAAAATTGCACAGCTTAAGTTATGATATAAGGAAAATACTCAAATTTTTCTCTCTCAAAATTTTTCAATAACTTGGGGAATTGATAGCTTCAAGTGAATGGATTTCTCTTTATATATCGTAGTGGCTCCTTTTTAGTCATTACTCATCATTTTTCAATAATTTTTTCCTCTCTTTTGCTTTCAGGGATTAATAGCCTCATAAAAGTGGATTTCTTTTCACTATTTGTATTGGCCCCTATAATCAAGCAATAACATTTTTCTTACCAACAACAATCAACTCATTTTTCATAATCTAACATTTTTTTGCTCTTTCACTCAATCTATTGACTCAAAGATTTTTTTCCTTACATTCCTTATCATAACTCAAAGTTAAGCAAAGTTGAAACCCATAATACAAGAGTTAGCCAACAACTTTTCTCACATTCATCATATCTTTCACATTCAAACTAGATGAGTCAAATAATACTCAAATACTAATGCATAAATAAGATTAATCCAAATTCTCAAGTCTTAACATATCCCATCCAATAAACCAATATATTAACAAAAAATCCATGAAATGAATGACAAAAACTCATATCTAAGTAAGAAAGATAACTACAACCAGGCTAAACAATGAAAAATCACAAAAAAGTTTTGAAAAATTTCATAAAACGGAAAATATCTTGAATCCTAAACTTTCTCCCCACACTTAAACTGAATATTATCCTCAATTGCAAAAATATAACAATAAAAGCAAAGCTAAGGGACAAAAATAAATAAAAGGGAAAGCATAGAGAAAAGAAAGCACTTCCATTGTGAATTAGTTCCAACACGTGTGAATCCACCACAAGGAGTCATTAGAGAAGGGTACCTAACTCAAAAGAAACAAAAATAGAAAACATAAATCTAGAAAAAGAAAAAGAAAGGCAAAATAAAGAAAAAGGCAACTAAAAACTAAGAAAGGCCATAAAAATTCAAAGGAATAAAAGAAAAGAAAAGAGATAGAAAATAAAATAAAATACAAGTGAGCAAGAAGTAAATCAAGAGTCCTCGAACTCATCATCAACATCACTATCCTTATCATCAGCTCTACTAGTGGATGCACCAGTGGATTGCGGGATCAAAGTCGTCAACTTCTGCTCTTAGACATCCTGACATCTATGGGGGTTAGCAATGGAGTCTAGTAGCTGGAGGAGGATGGTCGCTTGGGTCTCGAGTCCAAGGCTCAACTGCTCCCGTTGGGCCTCTACTCATGCCTTAAAATCAGTACTAGAACAAGAACTACTGGCACGGGTGCGAGGTCGAGGAAGCTGCTACTCCAGCTCATCCTCAACAGGGGAAAGTTCCACCATCCCTGGATGCTAGACCTTATAAGGCTTCTTCTACTTCTTCTCTCTCTCATCATATCTATAGCTGCACTGAACTAAAGTATGCTTGGTCACTAAGTCTTAGTTAGTGGTCGGCTCATAGAACTCTCCATCTAAGCTCACTCCAAAGTTCTATAAGATACGCATAATGGCCAAGTGAAATTTTTGGGCTTTGGCTGAGATACGAGAATAAACAACCTCCCGCATGGACTGAATAATACTAGGAGTAAGGGGGATAAGTGCACTTCTCATCATCTTATCATGAATATAAACATCAAAGACCCTAGACTCATTGAAGCCACTAGCCTTAGGATAAATATTAAAAGAGCAAATGTAGACTAGGGCACGTAACTGAGCCTCAAGATCATTATTAGAGCAGTTGTGATACTGGCCTATTTGTCCCTTTCTCTATATCTTCAAATTAGTCTTAACAGCGCTCACATCCCAAGTAAGATCAGAAATAATCTTTTGATTATTATGGTCCATAACTATCCATGGACCATCATCAGGTACACCTAAGATCCTTGCTATTCTAGCCCTATCAAACTCAATAGGCACCCTCTTGACCAGAGTAGAAATGGCCTGGAGATTGGGTTTCTTCTTGTCCTGCATGTTAGCATAAAACTCTTTCACCTCACAGGACAATAAGCTCCCCCAAGTCTGATGATAGGCTCCCAACCCAATCTCCAAAACATAGTGAAAAGTTGTAATGAATTATCAAAGGAAGGTTTATACATCTTTTCCACTATGATTTTGTTATGCTGGTGACTTTGGTACCATATTTAACATGTAAGATCAAAGAATTAGATAGGCTGGGTAGGTAGAGGCTCAAAAGATAGTGTAGAAGAAGATGAAGCTCTAGCTCTCTTTGCCCTAAGTGCCATTCCCTTAGATCACCTAGACATGATGAAGATGTGATGATAGATAAAGGTAGGATAAAGAAAGGAAGATAGAACACCCTCAAGATCATTCCTCACTACATAATCAAACAAAACCCTTAACTTTCTCACAATTACAACGCCTACTCAATGCAACACCACCTTAATATACCACAAAACACAACAACAACTTTCCCAACAATACCTGCAAAAAGGTAGCCATTGTCCAATCCCAAACACAATATCAATACCCATGATCAAATTAGCAATGCAATTTATGTCATAATGTAAAGCTCATAATCATAATGTTAAGTTAAACATAAACAAGTATCTTTCAATATATGAAGAACATGTCTTGGTAGGCTCAAAATTACACACATTAAAGGTATGCTCAATAGCTACAAAAAAGATGTAAGAGAAGAATTGCATCAATCAAATATTATTGTCAATCATATACCTATGTTAACTAAGCCTCAAAGAAAGCAAAAATTTCATCCAATCCATCAAACTAAGAAAAAATGAGAATTTTCAGACCATAATTCACATGAAAATATCTAATCATCAATATGAGAAATTGAGCTATAGAAAATGCAGAAAAATCATACCATAATGATCTCCAATGTACGGGTAAAGATCCTATGCAAAGAGATTGAAGAAATTGGCACTAAATAAATGGATTGAAAAATGGATTTTGTGAAGAAAGATTGGATATTTCTTGATTTCAATCCAAAACTTCAGGAACAAAGCAATGATTTTATGTTTGGAAGGTGTTGTGGAGGGATAGAAAATGACTCGGTGGTGTTTTGAAGTCAGATCCGGCGATGGGTTGAGAGAAAACACAAGGGAGATGAAGGAGTGTTTGAAAAATGGCTCAATTTTGGCCGTTGAAGGCCTTGTGGCCAATGGGACTTGGAGCCAGGTCTAAGTGCTGGGCCTAGGCTATCTCGGTGGCATTTTTTTAGCAGCGCTGACTCGGCGCCTAGGCAAAAGCTTGGGCCCAGTGCTAGGTCAGCTCTGTCCGACCAAAAATAATTTTTTTCTTTTTTTTTAATGAAAATAACAACAATTAAAACCATGAAATCATGAAGAAAATTCATCTTAAAAATTAATAGAATAGAAAAATAATTGAAACATACAAAAATTAAAGAGATGTCCCAAAAACTAAAGCAATAAAATCATCTTTTTTCATGGTCTTGATCACATGGATTTATCTCAGTGTTTCCCGGAAAAGACCCCATTTGACGGTCTCCAAATAGTTTGGCCAATTGTCCAATTTGATTTTCAAGATTACGCAACGACGCCTCCAAATTCTTTGTGGTTGTATCCACTCATTGAAATCATGTTTCTGTACTACTTACCATTTAGTTAACCAAGTCTTCCAATGATGGCTTAGGTGGTGGTGCATTGTAGGGCAAGGGGGGCTGAGTCCTTTGATTTCCTTCAAAGTTTGAAGAAGTTAATGGTTCTGGTTATTCTATAAGAAACTGGGATGGTTCCTCTAACCAGGATTGTATGTGGCACTGTAAGGATTGGTACCTTGTCTTCTATTGCCCACAAACGCAACTTGTTCTAACAACTCGTGTGATGACCCCATGATTTGGCATTCATGGTTTGGATGGCCTTCCCTACAAAAATCACAATGAACATTCATTATTTGTCCTTTGGAAGAAGACATCACCGTTTGCTCCATCTTTTGTGTCAGTGCTTCCACCTTAGCCTCCAAAATTGCCATTGTATCCACCTTGTGCACTCCATGAATACGAGCTTTTGATCTTGCACTATCCCATGCGCAGTTGTTTGTTGTGTTGGAATGTATGCCCTCTAGACTAGGTTTCTGATGTAATTATCGAATTTATTAATAAAAGAATTTATTCTCAAAATTTGTTTGTGAATTTACATTTTATTTGTGTATAATTTACATTTAGAAAAGATCCATTGTGTTTAAGTAAGTCCTCTATGTGACTTGTGGTCTTTCATAGTAAGGTATGTATGGATCACGGGTTATTTAACACATAAATGTTTATTCTTAACTGATTGATGAGAATGGAAATCTCATCATGTTTAGGTTATTGTGTTATGAATTCCAAATGGAGAATGACTTACCTTTAGCCAGTGAGTAGTCCACTCACTTCATAGTATGAGCATATTTCAAATACGTAGAATAAGACCTGTAATAGTAGTTTCTAAAAGTACAATTTAGAAGAAACCCAGACTATTGCATACTCTACTGCTTGAGTATGAGTTGGTGGTCTGATGAAGCTGGAAGTATGTACTTCGATATACTGTAGTTGAGGTTCTATCGTAGAGCCAATATACTTGTATGTTGGGTATATGTGACTAGTTAGTTAAGACAGACTTGTACAAGATAGCTTCTGCACTATATTGCCCCTTGTGACTGTTCGAATGATCTAAATATCCAAGGCCCTGGGGAATATAACTTGGATGTTTGGTTTAGGGTAGCTCCCTTGGAAAACAAAAACATACAGGAGTCGTGGATCATTAGACTAGAGATCTAAGGATGGTAGATATTTTTTAGAGAGGTGTTAGTACACTCTTCCTCTGTAAATGTACGGCGATGCGTAGAGGGGTATTTTAGTCATTTCACCTGTAGGTCAGAGACTTTGCTAACGCAGCATTGACCTTGGGGTTAATATTTTCTTACGGTGATATTAGAAAATATTTAAAATGCAAAATATAGCTATTTTTATAGCAGGGGTATTTTGGTCATTTTAGTAGCTAAGGCGATGTGTCTTTTGGTCCTCAAAATAGCCCATAAATCCTGATGGTTTCGGGTTGAGGGATTGGTCATGTATAAAATGGATTTTATTTTATTCGAGGAGCATGGTTTGTTTATTGGGTTAGAATAAAATAGAAGGTCAAAAAAGGGAGAATTATAAATCGACCCATTTGGGTTATTTAATTCATTTAATTATTGGACTTGTATTAGTCCAAGAATAATTAAATTGAATTAAAGGCTTAACCCAATGAACTAAGCCAAGGCTTGAGGTTTATATTAGTCCATTTGAGTTATTTAATTAATTTAATTATTGGACTTGTATTAGTCCAGGTATAATTAAATTGAATTAAAGGCTTAATCCAATGAACTAGGTCATAGATCCATAGGCTTGGTTAATGGTTTAACGTGACATGGGCCTTAGGACTTCTCTAATTCTACTGACTCTATTTGATTTTTGAATGCCCAAATAATAGCTTATTATTAAGGTAGTTGGGATTCAAGAGAACAGTAGGAGTTTTTTTTACAGAACGTCTTTTCCTTTCCCCCACTAGCCGTTCTTCTTCTTCTCTCTCTATAAACTATGATCTCTGTACTATTCAATAGCAAGAATAGAGACACAGAAGATCATCCTCTTCATCTTTAACCGTCACTAGGCTTTCAGGCACGGGTTATATTCTGAAAGACCCATAGCATTGCGTTGATGCCTAGACGGAGCTGACGGCTTGCAGGATAACAGCCTGAAGAAAGGATCACAAAACCAGAAGTGGTTTAGACTGAGTCATTGGCACCCCCTAGACTAGTGAAAAATTGCAGAGGTAAATAGCTTTTCTGTGTTTGCTTTGTTTATGGACATGCTATTATGCATTTTTCATTTTTGTCGTGTTCACCTTCATGTTGCAAGATTTTCAATCAAATCAAACACCTCATTGGGGTATTAGAATTAGTAGAACCTCCTATAGATGCATCAACCAATTGCCTTGTACCAAAGCTTAAACCACTATGAAAGATTTGCATTTGCATACTTAGCTCGAATCCCTGATGAAGACACTTTCTAAGCATCTCCTTGAACCTCTCCCAACACTCATAGAGATTTTTTTATTCTAATTGTTGGAAGGAGAAAATATTGATCCTAAACTTGGATGTTCTAACTGAGGAAAAATATTTTGCTAGAAATTTTTTAGCCAAAACATTTCAAGTAGTAATGGATCCGGTTGGTAAAGATTTTAACCAAGATTTAGCTCTATCTCTCAAAGAAAAAGGGAAAAGTCTTAGTTTAATAGCATCTTTAGAAACATTATTCATTTTAAATATATCACAAATTTTTAAAAAGCTCACAAGGTGGGTATTAGGATCTTTCTCAGGTAGCCTATTAAATTGTACCATGTTTTGAATTATTTAGATAATTTTGAGCTTTATCTCAAAATTATTAGTTTCTATCCTATGTCTTGTAATACTCGAGCCTGTACCCTATATTGCAGGCTTCACAAAATCATCCATAGTCCTCTTGTTAATTCGACCATTACCACCATTGTTTGGTTGGTTAACCTCTATGCCTTCTCTTACCATTTTTCTTAACACCTTTTGGATCTTTGTTAGGGCCTTCTCGATCTCAGCATTAAGATCTACTATGTCTGCTTTAGATCATTGGGTCATACACTTAGAGCTAGACCTATAGAGAAGAGAAGATAGTGAGATTATAGAATTTACAAGTGAATCAATTACGATACATTCACAAATTAAGTCAGGAAAATTGCAACATGTAGTGAAATTAAATTACAATTATACAAATAATAAAATATAGCACCTACTCATACAAGGAACACACACACACACACACACACACACACACACACACACACATATTTACATATAGACATAGAAACATATAAACATGGTTAAATCAACAAAATCCAAGCTTTCATGATACTATTTCCCGGTAACGGTGCCAAAAACTTGATGTATAAATTTTGGGTGTATAATTATCATTGAAATTTAAATCTATCCCTAATCAAGTTTTAATTAAAACATTAATCCCAAATTACTCATATAAGCAAGTATACTCATCACAAGCACAGTATAGGGAATTAATGAGTATCGATCCTTAAAGGAACAAGTACACACTAATCACTTTTCATTCATTGCTTAACCGACCTAATAGAGTGATAGGATAATAAAAAGAAAAATAAAGAAAAATATATACAACTTAAAAATATAAAAATATGCAATATAGACTATTACTCTTGAAGACATGACAATGAATCACATAGCAAATATCACAATCAATTACAATTCATGGAATCACTATCTTCTAGTTAAATTAGTGAACATATTCTGTCTCAACCAATTTATCCAAACGATAAACTCCAATATTCTAGGTGATGAAATTAGTTAATGAATCCATATTCTAGCAATCATCAACTAACCTTCAATTACCCAAGTTCTTAATAATTAATCCATTTTTTAAAGTAAGTTAAGAGATAACAAATATGAAATCAATTAGTCGAAGTCATTATCAACCCCCTTTTCAAGCAAGTTAATAACAAGAATCAACCAATCAACTTCGTAATAAAAATAAGTAATCAAATTCCAAGATAAATAATTAATTGATCAAAAAGAGTAAATTAATTAAACAAATCATGAATCCCCAAAACATTTTCAAATTATAATAATAATATTAATTACATTATTATTCTAGAAAAAGAAAATAAGGGTTAAAGAAAGAACTTATAGACAAACCCTTCTTCTGCTCCTTGAAAATCTTCTTGAATAATGCTCCTTGAATCATGAATCTCCTCATTTTTTGAGCGATTGAAAACTTTAATCCTTGGATTCACCCATTTCTCTTGTGTTTTTCTTGTTTTAATAAGCTTCTTTGATACCAAAATTCATGGCGTGAGAATTCTTGTCCGAGTAGAATTCAGAAAACACCAAAATCTTTTAAAAGATACCAAATTCAGGCATAAAATCTGCCCTTTACAGATCAGACTTAGCACTGGATCACTTCGACCCACCTGGCAAGCCAGGTGTATTTTGGTTTGCTCCTAGACATTTGCTCTGTTTTTGCTCTGTTTCTCCATAATAGACCTGGCGCCAGGGCAAGGCTGGAAATTTATACTTTTTGCTTGAAAAATCTTAAATCCTGCACAAATTCATCAAAAACAGTTTCCACAAGCTAAATATCAAATAGAAAGGAATCTGCCTAGTTATTACATCAAAAGTATCTTAAATTAACCTTAAATAACTAGAAAAATAGTAATGAACTTAGCCCCTATCAGAAGGCGAAAATGTCAGTCCTATGCTTGGATGTTCTAGCTGGGAAAAACTATTTTGCTAAAAATTTTTTAGCCAAAACATTCCAAGTAGTAATGACTCCAGCTGGCAAAGACATTAACTAGGATTTAGGTATATCTCTCAAGGAAAAAGGAAAAAGTCTTAGTTTGATAGCAACTTCAGAAACCCCATTCATTCTAAACATGTCATAGATTTCTAAGAAACTCGCAAGGTGGGCATTGGGAACCTTCTCAGGTAGCCCATCAAATTGCACCATGTTTTGAATTATCTGAATAATGTTTAGCTTAATGTCAAAGTTATTAGCCTCGATCCTAGGTCTTATAATGCTAGAGCTTGTACTTAAGATTGCGGGCTTAACAAAATCATCCATAGTCCTCCTATTATTGCCACCATTACTGCCATTGTTTGCCTGGTTAACCTCCATATCGTCTCTTACCCTTTGTCTAACCATTATTCGAATCTTCATTAAGGTCCTCTTGATCTCAGGATGAAGGTGTACTATATCATCTTTAGATCGTTGGGTCATACACTACACACTCATGAGATATATAGAGAAAAGATGATAGTAAGACTATAGAATTTATAAGTTAATCAATCACAATACACTCATGAATTGGGTAGTCAAATTACAACATACAGCGAAATTAGGGAATTAAATTACAATTATACAAACAACAAAAATATGGCACCTATATATACAAGGAACATATATACATATTTACATATAGACATATATACATATAAATATGGTTAAATTAATTAAATCCAAACTTTCATGATATTGTCCCTGGCAACGATGCCAAAAACTTGATACATAAATTTTGGGTGTATAAAAATTATTAAATTTAAATCCATCCCTAGCTAAGTTTTAATTAAAACATTAATTCCAAATTACACAAATGAGCAAGTATACTTATTGCAAGCATAGTATAAGGAATTAACGAGTATCGATCCTCAAGGAAACAAGTACACACTAACTTTTCATTCATTGTTTAACGACCTAATAAAGTGATAAATAATAAAAAAAACAAAAATATATATACAACTCAAGGATGTAAGAGTATGCAATTTAGACAATTAATCTTGAAGACATAACAATTAATCACTTAGTAAATATCACAATCAATTATTATCTTGGTCTCATAAAGGATTTAAAATAGACCCACTTCATTTGCAATCCATGGAATCACTATCTTTTAGTTAAATTAGTAAACATATTCTATCTTAAACAATTTATCTGAAAGATATATTAAAATCAATCCTCACATAAACCCCTATATTCTAGGTGATTTAAAACATGAAATTAGTTAATGAATCCATATTCTAGTAATCATAAACTAATCTTTGATTATCTAAGTTCTTAACAATTAATCCTATTTTTAGGTAACTTAAGAGATAACAAATATAAAATTAATTAATTGAAGTTATTATCAACCCCTTTTTCAAGCAAGCTAACAAAAAGAATCAATTAATTAACTTCGTAATAAAAACAAGTAATCAAATTCCAAGACAAATAATTAATGATCAAAAGTCCAAATTAATTCAAGAAATTATGAATCCCAAAAACAATGCAAAATTACAACGAAAACATTAATAACATCATTATTCTAGAAAAATAAAGCAAAGGTTAAAAGAAAGAACTCATAGATAAGCCATTCTTCTTCTCCTTGAAAACCTTCTTGAAGAATGCCTTTTGATTTGATGAATCTCATTTCTTGTGAGTGATTGGCAACTTTGATCCTCAGATTCACACCTTTGTCTTATATTTTTCTTGTATTTATAAGCTTTTTTAACACCAAAATTCGTAGCTTGAGAAGTCTTGTTCAAGTAGAATTCGAAAAATACCAAAATGCTTTGAAAAATACCAAATTCGTGCACAAAACTGCATCTGAACAGAATGGACCTAGTGCCTTGTCA
>JANUWF010000618.1:0-50134 GCA_026120185.1 Voacanga thouarsii | reverse complement strand
AGGTATGCCTTGTGGTCGGCTCCAGGTTGAAGCTGGAAGCTAGAATTCAGCGTTTTCTTCCTTTTTCGCACCTTCCGTTGGTGCAAGCATGGGCTGTTGTTGGGATTCTACTTGGATGTTTATCAAATTGAGTTTACGGTTACCTTCTTCACTCCAAATCCCTTCCATCATCAAGTATGGTTGTAGGAGCAATTGGATATCGTCTTGGAGTCTCTTGGTCCTTACCCTTGTCATTGGCCCTTGCATTGTCATTTCCCCTTCTTGAGTTTGAATTGTTTAGTTGGCTTGATTTCTATCATTTTCCCCTTCTTGAAGTTGATTCTTCCATGAATTATCACCTATATTAAAAGAAGTTAAGTCACTAACATTAAAAATAGCACTGACTTTATACTCACTGGGCAAGTCAATCTTGTAGGCATTATCTCCAACTGAGCCAATGACATGAAACGGTCCATTGCCTCTTAGGTCAAACTTGCTCCTCTTTTGAGTAGAAAATCTCTCCTTACAAAGGTATACCTAAACCTAATCACCGAGTTCAAATGAAATCGGTTTCCTCCCTTAGGTGCGCTTAAAGACAATATCTTCATTTCGCTTTGCGATTGCTGCCTTTAATTTTTCATGGAGCATTAATTCTGCTTTCTTGGCCCTGTCAAGATTCATGCGTTCTTCTATAAGCAAAGGAATCAAGTCTAAAGGCATTAGAGGATTAAAACCATACAGAACTTCAAAAAGAGAATAAGAAGTAGTGGAATGAATAGCCCAGTTGCAAGCAAAGTTAATATGGGGTAAACACTCTTTGTAATTCTTCAAGTTTTTCTTGATAATGGACCTCAAAAATTGGGTGAGTGTCCGATTGACCACCTCCGTTTACCCATTCGTTTGGGAGTGACAAGCTGTGAAAAATAAGATATTAGCACCAAGTTTATTCCACAAGACCCTCCATAATAGTTAAGAAATCTAATGTCCCTATCAGACACAACAATCCTTGAGATTTCATGGATCCTTATCACCTCCTTAAAGAATAAATCTGCAATATATGAAGCATCATTAGTTTTGGAGCAAGCCACAAAATGAGCTATTTTTAAAAATCTATCAATAACCACAAATATAGAGTCCTTGCCCCCTTTAGATCTAAGCAACCTTAAGATAAAATTCATGGAAATATCAACCCAATAGGTATTTAAAACAGGTAAAAGAGTGTATAGTCCATGTGAAAGTGACTTAGATTTAGCTCATCTACATGTTATGCATTGGGAATAGTGTTATTATTATTTTTTTTTTGCATCCCTTCTCATTTTGAGTCAAAAGAAGTGTTCTTTAAGTGTGTTTAAGGTTTTTGCAACACCAAAATATCCCATTAGTCCCCTACTATGGGCTTTCTTGACTAGCAATTTCCTAATGGACCCTTCTAGCACACAAAGTTTTGATTCTCTAAACAAAAATCCGTCATGCCTATAGTATTTAGCAAATGCACATTTTTCACAAGCATGAAGGATTTCCCCAGACTCATCATTTTCATACAATCCTTTCACAAACTCAAAACCTAGAATTTTAGCATTCAAATAGTTTAAAAGTGCATACTTTCGAGATAGTACATCCGCAACCACATTGTCCTTACCCTTTTTATATTGAATGACATAAGAAAATGTCTCAATGAACTCCACCCATCTTGCATGCCTTTTGTTCAAGTTTTCTTGGCTTTTGCGGTGCTTAAGGGTTTCATGGTCGGTGTGGATCACAAACTCTATTAGCAATAGGTAATGTTGCTAATATTCTAATATCCTTACCAAGGAAAAAAGTTCTTTGTCATAGGTGGAGAAATTGATAGCTGTCCCGGACAATTTCTCACTAAAATAAACAATAGGTTTTTTATCTTGGGTTAGAACTGCACCTATCCCCACCCCACTTGCATCACACTCTATCTCAAATGCTTTCTTAAAGTTTGGTAGGATGAGAATTGGGGCTTGGCTCAATTGATCCTTAAGGGATTAAAAGGCTTGTTGTTGGAGTTCATCCCACTTGAATCCCACATTTTTCTTTGCCACTTTCGTTAGTAGGGCTGCTAGGGTGCTAAAGTTTTTTATGAATCTCCTATAGAAGCTACTTAGTCCATGGAAGCTACGAACTTGGGTAATAGTGGTAGGAGTAGGCCAATCTTGGATGGCTTTCACTTTTCTCTCATCAACCTCAATCCCCTTTGCACTTACAATATATCCAAGAAATGTAATCATTTCCAAACAAAAAGAGCATTTTTCTAAGTTAGCATACAATCTTTCCCTTCTAAGAGCAAAAAGCACACATTGAAGATGATTTAAATGATCCACATATGACTTGCTATAAATTAAAATGTTATCAAAATACACAACAACAAATTTTCTATAGAATTCTCTTAAAATATGATGCATTAAACGTATGAAAGTACTAGGAGCATTAGACAACCCAAATATCATAACAAGCCACAAATAAAATCCTTGTTTAGTTTTGAAAGTTGTTTTCTATTCATTCCCCTCCCTGATCCTAATTTGGTGATAACCAGATTTCAAATCAATTTTGGAGAAAAATGCTTGCACCAAATAATTCATCAAGCAAGTCATTTAACCTAGGAAGGGGATAACGATACTTAACCGTGATGTTGTTGATGGCACGACAATCAACACACATACGCCAAATCCTATCCTTCTTGGGAACTAAGAGAACCGAAATCGCGCAAGGGCTTAGACTCTCTCTCATATGTTACTTCTCATGAAAACTCCTTCACTTGCTTTTGTACTTCTTTGTTTGTTAACCAAGACTCTTTCTCACCAAAACTTGTTTGTTGACCCTCAATTCTCCACTATCATTCAACCATTGTAGCTTGTAAGGCTTGAGGTGTTTAATCTATTTTATACCCAACTCATCAACCAAGTTTGCATTAATCACATTGTGCAACTTTCACTGTCCACAATAACACTACAAGAAGTCTTATTGATTAGACACTTTGTGTAGAATATGTTCTCCTTTTGTTAATGGTCTTGGTCTTCAACGACTTGGGTCAATGATCTCCTCATGACTCTAACTAAGGAATACTCTTGGCCAACTACTTCCCCTTCATCACTTTTCTCTTCTATTTTTTCTTCTTGGTCTCCTTGGCATCGTTCTTCCTCATCTTCTTCATCGGTTATGACTTCTCCATAGGAGTTAGGGTACATAGCCAAGATAGCCATGAGAAGTATGCCCATAGCCAAGATACTTAAAGCACTTGATATCTCTATTTTGTTGTGGTCTTTCCATAGCTTTTCCCTTATCCTTGTTCCAACCTTTCCTAGGTTTCCATCATTCCCTTAGCTTGTTGTACCCTCTTTGGAAAGGTTTAGGAGCATCCCCCTTCTTGATTAGCATCTTGCTAGTGGTGTTCAGACTTTAAAATGTAGGCTTAGCAAAAGTCTTCCTCTTTAGTTTCTTTTCAATTTCGGTGGCAGTATGGACCATATCCTCTAGTCGGTCATAGAAGTGCAACTCTACCAAATTGCCTATTTTCCTATTCAATCCATCCAAGAATCTAGCCCTTGTTACCCTAGAATCTTCTTGGATTTGGACTCTCATCAACATTATTTCCATTTTCTTATGGTATTCCTCCACTGCTGTATTACCTTGTTTAATGGATTGAATCCTTTGGTAGAAGTCTTGGTAATAGTGGTGTGGGACAAACCTAGCCCTTATAATGTCTTTTAACAAGTTCTAATTACTCACGTCTTCTACTCCCATTTGCCTCCTTTCATTGCCAAATTGTTCCTACCAAACCAATGCATACTCTGCAAACCCCAAGATAGCTAGCCTCAACTTGAATCTTTCACTATAAGTATGGCATTAAAAGTATATCTCTATTTTTCTCTCCCATTCAAAATAAGCATCGGGATCACTCTTCCCATAGAATGTTGGTGGCTTCAACTTGATATGGTTCAACTCCCTATCCTCATCATTTCCTTCTCTCCTATCTCATCTATTGCCCCATCCTCTATTGAGTTCCCTATATACATCACCATGTTCTCCCTAATATCATTAATCAACTCTATTAAATTCTCTTTCCAACCCTTTTAGATTATTTTTCCCATTCCTTCTTTAACCTTTACCTCATCCTCTTCTCATACCATACCTACCCCCTCTCGTGGGAGCTTATTGGAATCCCCCAATGGAGTGCTCGTCACACTCTTCAACTTGTTGAGCATTCAATGGAAGAGTATGTGCATCATCATCATCTCTCATTCTAGGATTAGGAGTTTCAAATCTCTCTTAACCTCTTCTTTGGGCGATGGAAGAAGAGGTTCCAAGTTAATTCCTCAACCCCGTTAGCTCCCCTGTCATATGTTGAAACTCACTTTGCCTAGTTCTCATCATAACTTGCAAATTATTTCACAAACCCCTAACATCAAGTGGTTCTTCTTGTGGTCTACTAGGACTACTTGGATTAGGTCTAGGAAGTTCTTGTTCATAGGCCATGGCAATAAAATTACTCAAAGAGTTATACCTGCAAAAGAGATTAATAATAATAATAATAAAAAAAAAAGAAATAGTTTCTCTCTTCACACCCTTGTGTGTTTACTCTCAATAGTTTTCACTCTACACTCGTGTTTACCCTCTTTGGCTCTTTTCATGTTAATCTCTCCCTCTTACCTTTTTCCTCAACACTCTACCTTCTTATTCAATCTAATCCTTCCTAATAGCCGAGGATTTAGTCCAACCAAGTGAATCAATAAAATTCAATAGATTTTTAAATTAGGGGGTCTTTGGAGAATTTCAACAAACACTTGTTGGCACCCAAAGAACACAAGTCTTCCAAGCAAGAATTTCAAAGAACAATGACTCAAATAGTGCAAGAACAATCACTAAAACATAAAAAAAAAACAATTTTAAACAAGAAACAAACAAGAATTAGCAAAAAACAAGAAATAAGAAAAACTAGTAGATAGGAATAGGAAAAACAAGACTACCACAAATATGTAATGACAGAGATGAGTTTAGTGAGCATGTATTAACATCATATATATTTTTAAAATTGTGTGAATGTACAAAATAATTTATTATACTGAATAATATTGTTTCACAGAAATTTTAATATAATTATTATATTTTTATAGTATTAATGTTTTAAAAATTAAAAAAAATAATTTTTTTTTATCAAATCTAACAGTTAGATCGTTAATTGGATATACCTATCTTTCTAAATGCGTTAGGTTTTTAACATTTTTACAAAGATTAGGCTAGATTCTATGGCAAAACATATCTGATTACCTTTAAATTTTGTCATAATATTTTTTTTAGTGATTTTTATCAAATTTTACGGTTGGATCGTTAATTTGATATGCCTATCTTTCCAAATGTGTTAGGTTTCGAGCATTTTTATTGAGATTGTACTAGATTTTGTAGTAAAACATATCTGATTATCTTTAAATGTAGTCACATACTTTTTTCTTCTTTAGAAATTTTATCAAATCTAACGATTGGATTGTTCATTTGATATACTTATATTTATAAATGTGTTGTGTTTTCAATATTTTTATAGAGATTAAACTAGATTCTGTGGCAAAACATATCTGATTTCTCTAAATTTTATCATAATACCTTTTTTTAGTGATTCTATCAAATCTAATGGTTGCATTGTTAATTTGATATTCATATATTTCTAAATGTGTTAGGTTTGCAGCATTTTTACAGAGATTATGCTAAATTCTATGAAAAAAAAAACATATATGACTACCATTAAATTTTGTTATAATATTTTTTTTAGTGATTTTATAAAATCTAATGGTTGATCATTAATTCGATATGCTTATCTTTCTAAATGTGTTAGGTTTCAAGAATTTTTATTGAAATTATGCTAGATTCTGTAGTAAAACATGTTCGATTATCTTTAAATATGGTCATAATACTTTTTTTTAGTAATTTCATCAAATGTAATGGTTGGATCATTAATTTGATATGCTTATATTTCTAAATGTGTTAGTTTTGTAGCATTTTATAAAGATTAAGCTAGATTCTGTGGCAAAACATATCTGATTACCTCTAAATTTTGTCATAATATATTTTTTAGTGATTTTATCAAATCAAATGGTTGGATCGTTAATTTTATATTCATATATTTCTAAATGTGTTAGGTTTTTAGCATTTTTACGAAGATTATGCTAGATTCTGTGGCAAAACATATCTGATTACCTTTAAATTTTGTCATAATACTTCTTTTTAGTGATTTTATAAAATCTAATAGTTGGATCATTAATTTGATAAGTCTATCTTTCTAAATGTGTTAGCTTTCGAGTATTTTTATTGAGATTATGCTTGATTTTGTCATAAAAACATGTCCGATTATCTTTAAATTTAGTCACAATACCTTTTTTAGTAATTTTATCAAATCTAACGGTTCGATTGTTAATTTGATATGCCTATATTTCTAAATGTGCTAGGCTTTCGGCATTTTTACAAAGATTGTGCTAGATTTTACCGCAAAAACATATCCAATTATAGTTAAATTTGTGTGTGTGTGTGTGTGTGTGTGTGTTAATATGTAAATATAAATAGGAATATATTAATATCTATATCTATTAATATATATAGACACGCACATAAATATAAATAAATATGTATATTTGTATGAATATATATATATATATATATATGTATGTATATATATGTGTATATATAACTATGAATATACACACATATAAATATATATATATATGTGTGTGTATATTCATAGTTATATATACACATATATATACATACATATATATGTGTGTGTGTGTGTGTGTGTGTGTGTGTGTGTGTGCGTATTAATATGTATATATCTATATATATGTATGAATATATATATACATATACATATACATATACATATACATATACATATACATATACATATACATATACATATACATGTATATATATTCATATATACATATATGTGTGTGTATATATGAATATATTTTGGTCCCTAGATTTTTTAATATTTATAAAATAATCCCAAAAATTTTGCAAATTAGTCCATAAAGTTTTGAATATTTATAGTATAACAACAAAAAAGTTTTTAGATTGGTCACTAAATTTTTAAACATTTACAATATGTCTCCAAAACTTTTTTGCAATTATTCTATATGTGTGTATATATAAGTGTATATATATATATATACACATATATATATTTATTTAAATATGTAATAAATAAATAAATTACCATTTATATTTATCCAATTGGACATAGATGTCCAAATTACCGCATATTATTGAATAATATGTATTGATAGTAAATTTATATAATTATTTATGTTTTATTCTATGTGTGTGTGTGTGTGTGTGTGTGTTTATTAATATATTTATATATGTGTGTGTGTGTGTGTGTGTGTATATATGCATATTTATGTGGGATGTATATGTGTGTGTGTGTGTGTGAGAGAGAGAGAGAGAGAGAGTCTTTTTTTTTTTTTTTTTTGCTAATTGATGTATGTGGATAAAATTATTTAATAAAAGCGATGACATAATTTATTAAAAATGATGATATAATTAATAGCATATAGACTTTTAAAATTATATAAATATACAAAATAAATTATTATATTGAATAATTTATTTTACTAGTACACTTAATACGATTATTATATTTTGTTATAATACTAATATTTTTTTAAAAAAAAATCAAATAGAACTTTACAAATAGTTTAAGTTAAAAAAAAAAAAAAGGATATGATGAAACATGAAGTTTGGCCTGACAGTTGAGTGCGCGCATTGCACTCCTGCTAGACTAGGGTTTGAATCTCTCCTTACGAATCTCAAAAAATTGGAATGGTGCAATCAGGTATGGTGGGTGTTGGGTATCTCAGGCTCATATCCTATACGGCGCAGCGGAAAATAAAACAAGATACCATCCCATGACCCATATATGTGTGGAAAACAAGACATAATGAGGGTTAAGGTAACAGCTTTTACCTTTGTGTGATCATCTAAAGAACAAAAATTTCTTCTTCAAGTTGAGGCGCTATCCAGTAATCCTCGTGATCAACCTCCACGTGAGTTGAACGTCTACCCACTATAATCACAGCGTGTGATTATCTCTAATAGTAATCCACACAAAGGAATACTCAAGCACCAAAATTTCTGTGCTAGCAGAGAAAGATGACGGCTAGGTTTTTCTTTCAAGAAGAAAACGAGAGAGAGAGAGAGAGAACAAGAGGCTGATTTCATGTATCTTGCTCTAGGGTTTTTTGTGTCAATTTCAGCTTAGGTTTTTCGTGTTTATAGTCTCCAATATGCACGAAATTCCCTTACCAAAAATAGGGGATTCTAATCCCATTAGAATTCCCTAATTGTAATTGGGAACATCAAGTTCTCATAATTACAATTTGGACCATAAATTATAACTAATTGTAATTTGTCCACAACAACTTCTCTTTCTCACAATTAACCCCACTATGTTATCAAATAACATCTTGAGTATATAATCCTCTATTGTGTGTGACCTATTAGGTTTCCCAGTCAATTGGTAGCAAACATGAATTAATCCAAACGTCTTTGAGATTAATAATCCATAATTAATTAGAATTAATCCTATTAATTCTAATCAGGATTGATTTATTAAATTATCAATTAATAAACCCATATTCCCAGATCATGAGCGGTATCTAGCACACATCATGACTACCCAAGAGTCCAAGAAGTCAAGTGGCTTGACATGAACCATTCAATAACAAACTTCAGTGCAATCAACTCCTTTCACCATACAATATCTCATTCGGTTTGGAGTACGAAATTAGTGCCAACTCCCTCCAAAATTAATTTTGACCCGAATACAATAGTACTTGTACCAGGAACCCACTACTCTAGATATGTATCAATTGGAACTGTTTCCAATACAAAATTGCCTTGGCCAAGGACTTTCGAGTAGTAATTCCTACAAGTGGCCGTGAGATATTCGCCCCTACTATTAGGAGTGTTGAATCCTTTATTGACCTTCTCAACTACTTTTGTTTACCTCACTATGTACCCAATATCCATCCCATAGGCGGCCCTCGATCGAGCTTCAGAGATTGGAATCAAAGTACAAAGCTCAGCAAACAAAGTACTTTGGAGATTTCAAGTCTAAGGATACTTGCACGTTTGCTATATTGAGATTATATCACTGGCACTAAATAGTTATCCATGTGATTATCTCAAAGTTAGGTCATCCAATGAACTTGTTCCTTTAACAAGCATCCATGTGTTAACTTTGAGTATCTCAATACTCACAGTTATAAGAACCACCGCCTGATCAAATCAGGAAGTCTAACACATGCTAGTCTTAACGCATCAATGATGTCCTGTCTCATTAATACTATGACTAGGGATTATTTAAATACTAACACCATCCAGTGTAGTACGAATCTCATATCATGATCTCTATCATAATTTCCTTAACACAGTGTTGTATTAGGGACTTTATCAAACAGTTATATTACTTAAAGTATACAAAAGAAACTGTAAGATAAATAATGTCTTTTATTAAAGTAAAATGTGTCATATACAATATACAAGTGATTGCCTCTAGGGCACAACACTAACAAACTCCCACTTGTACTAGAGCCAATCATTCATGTATCTAATACCGAATGACTCAACATGACAATCATGTTTCTTTTGGGATAGTGCTTTCGTAAGCGGGTCTGCTATGTTTTCATCTGTGAGAACTCTCTCTATCTTTATTTCTTTAGCTGCTTCAGAAGCGGCTATGTACTCAGCTTCTGTCATAGAGTTGGCAAAAATCTCTTGTTTGGAACCTTTCCAACTTATTGCCCCTCCACACAACTTAAACACGTAGCCGGATTGTGATTTGAAATCATCTTTGTCAGATTGAAAACTTTCATCAGTATACTAGTTTGTTTTCAAATCGCCTTCTTCATATACTAAGAACATATCCTTAGTCCTTCGTAAGTACTTAAGGATGTTCTTTACAGCCGCCCAATGACCCTCACCAGCATCAGATTGGTATCTTCTCGTCAAATTGAGAGCACAAGATACATCGGGCCTAGTACATATCATAGCATACATGGTAGATACAACTGCCAAGGCATATGGAATCTTACTCATATAATCCCTTTCAACTTGTGTCTTGGGAGACATCAATTTTGAAAGGCTTACATCGTGTGACATGGGCAAGAATCCCTTTTTGGATTGATCCATGCTAAACCTCTTTAGCACTTTATCTATGTATGTAGACTGTGAAAGACCAAGCAACCTTTTGGATCTATCTCTATAGATCCTTATTCCAAGAATATAGGTTGCTTCACGAAGGTCTTTCATGGAGAATTGTTTGGATAACTAAATTTTAACTATTTGCAAGACAGGTATATCGTTTCCTATTAGCAATATGTCATCTACATAAAGTAGTAAAAAATAATTACACTTCCACTAACCTTCTTGTATACACAAGGCTCATCCATATTTCGAATAAAACCAAACTCTTTGATTGTTTCATCAAAATGTATATTCCAACTCCTAGAAGCTTGCTTAAGTCCATAAATAGACCTTTACAGCTTACACACCTTTGTGCCATCACTGGATGTAAAACCCTCAGGTTGTGTCATATACACTTCCTCAGTCAGATTTCCATTTAGGAAAGCTGTTTTCACATCCATTTTCTAAATCTCATAATCATAATGAGCACCAATGGCTAGGAGTATCCTGATGGATTTCAACATGGCTACTGGCGAGAAGGTTTTATCATAGTCAATACTATGTTGTTAACGATAATCTTTCGCCACTAGTCGTGCTTTATAGGTAACTAAGTTACCATCCATGTCCGTTTTCTTCTTGAAAATCCACTTGCACCCAATAGGTTTAATTCCTTTGGGTGGATCAACCAAAGTCCATACTTGGTTGTCGTACATGGAATCCATCTCTAACTTCATGGCCTTAAGCCATTTGTCAGATTCTGAACTATTCAGAACATTCTTGTAGGTAGTAGGCTCATCTTCATCTATGAGCAATACGTCATTATGGTCACTAATGAGAAATCCATATCTCTCAGGTGCCATACGTATTCTACTAGATCTACGAGGTTCTTGTGTATTAGAAGGTTCATCTATTCTCTCAATAGATGTAGGGTTAGACGGTTGATTCTCGTTTGTTTGATCTTCATGAACTTCACTAAGTTCAATCTTACTCCCACTGTCCCCCTTGAGCATATGCTCCTTCTCTAAGAAGACGGCATACTTCGAAACAAATAATTTATTTTCGGAGGGTTGATAGAAGTAACATCCAAAAGATTCTTTTGGATATCCCACAAACAAACACTTGTCAGACTTACTATCAAGTTTATCTGACTGTGGCCTTTTAACAAAGGCAGGACAACCCCATACTCACAAGTGAGATAACTTTGGTCTTTTACCAAAGAACATCTCAAATGGGGTAGTATCAACCGATTTTTTCGGAACTCTGTTCAGTATATAAACAGAAGTTTCTAGAGCATGCCCCCAAAACGATTTTGGTAGGTCTGCAGAAGCTATCATGGTCCGTACCATGTCTAGAAGGGTTCGATTCCTTCTATCAGATACACCGTTATGTTGAGGTGTATGTGGTGGAGTCCATTAAGATAATATCCCATTATCTCTAAGATAACTCAAAAACTCTTGACTTAAATATTCTCTTCCTCGATCAGATCTTATAGTCTTAATACTTTTGCCAAGTTATTTCTCTATTTCATTCTTGAAGTCTTTGAACCTTTCAAAGGCCTCAGATTTGTATTTCATTAAATACAAATACGCGTATCATGAGAAATCATCGATAAATGTTATGAAATAGTTATAACCTCCTCTTGCTTGTATTGACATTGGGCCATATACATCAGAATGTATGAGTTCTAATAACTCCTTGGCCCATTCTTTTTTTCCTGGAAAAGGAGTTTTAGTCATTTTACCTAGTAAACAAGTCTCGCATGTGCCATATGATTCATAATTAAATGACCCTGAGTCACCAAGCTTGTGTAACTTAGAAACACGATTTTCGTTTACAAGGTTCAAACGACAATGCCATAAGTAAGAGGTGTTAGAGTTATCTACTTTAGGTTTTTTATTGTTTATATTGAGAATTGGATTGTCCAAGTCTAGAACATATAAACCATTAACCAAAGTTGCTAAACCATAATGAATATCATTCAATGAAAAAGAACAATATTTATTCTTAAATATTAAATGAAATCCATATAAGTCTAAACACGCAACTGAGATAATGTTTTTCATTAAAACTGGTACATAATAACAATTTTCCAATTCTAGAATTAATCCCGAAGGCAGGTTTAGCTCGTATGTCCCCACAGCAAGTGCAGCAAGCTTTGCCCCATTTTCAGTACGTAGGTCTACATCGCCTTTCTCTAGCCTTCTACTGCTCTTTAGTTCCTGCAAGTTATTGCACAAATGAGATCCACATCCGGTATCTAATATCTCATTTCTAAAGGCAGTATTTATCTTAATCATAAACATACCTAGAGAAGAAGTAGAAGTGCTTGTAAGCTTCTCCTTCTGCTTCTTGTCCTTGATGGTCTCCAAGTAGGCTTTGCAGTTGCGCCTCCAATGGCCCATCTTCCCACAATGATGGCATGGGCTCTTGGTAGCTATGTACTTCTTGTTCATGCCACATTTGGGCTTCATGGGAGCCTTCTTCTTCTTCTTTTGAATTTTCTTCTTAGAAGAGGAAGACTCTACCATTAAAACCGCATTGGAATCCCTCTTCATGGAGGATTCCGCAGTTTTGAGAATGTTGATCAACTCAGGGATAGTGGACTCAATCTTATTCATCTAATAGTTAATCACAAATTGTGAGAAACTATTAGGCAAAGACTGAAGAATTAAGTCAAGCCCAACATCTAAGCTTTGGTCCATTGTAAACTATTTGGTCCATTGTAAACTCGAAAGATCTAAGCTTTTCTATCAAGCCCAGCATCTGCAACCCATGAGTGGCCACAGAAGAACCCTCTGCCATTTTACAACAAATTAGTTGCTTTGAGATCTCATATCTCTCAGTTCTGGCTTGGGCATCAAATAGCTTTCGAAGATGTAAAATTATCAATTGAGCATCTATATGCTCGTGCTATTTCTGCAACTCAGGAGTTATGGATGCCAGCAAAATACATGATGCTGTATCACTATCCTCCTTGTGCCTCTTGTGGACAGCATGCTCATCAGCATGAGCATTTTGGGCTGGTGGTGGTGGAATAGGAGCATCTAGCACGTAGAGCAACTTTTTCGATTTGAAAACGATTCTCAAATTTCTATACTAGTCGAGATTGTTTGATTCTGTTAACTTGCTGGTTTCCAAAATGCTACGTAAGTTCAAGTTCATTGACATGATGCAAGTGACCTAGATGTAAAGATAGAGAGCATTAGCTACTTATATATGAACATGATATGCAAATAATTAGGACTTTAATTAAAAGCATTTTTACTCCACTATTTTACTCAAACCAAAAGCCCCCACTACTGATTCGAGAAAGCCCGTTGGAAGCTTCCTAGTGGACCGGTATCAAAATTCCTCAAGAATAACCTTGGGTTTGCCCAATAAGCCACCCTTAAGTTCATTGGTAGGTATCCAATACCAATTACATCATTCGTAATTATCGGATCATTGGGTGATTAACAGATTTTAATCTTAAAGCCTTTTGGGCTACCCCAACTTTTCCTCTAAATTTCTTTATGCTTGAGTTTGCCCAACCGGGATAAAGAATTTAGTTAAACCCGACCCATTAATCAGGAATTTAATTCCATAGATTGAACATGCCCAATGTCAAGTAGGCTTGGGTTTGCCCAACAACCTGGTCTCGAAAAAGGACTCTCGTTCTTACTATATTAACGGAAGGAACTAGGTTTAATATTAATTGAGGGATTTCTTCCTTTTAGTGATGTCGTTGAATAACATGCATAATAATCAATAAATCACATAATTGATAATCATGGTAATAAAGCGATTACGTGGTATGGTTATGGACTTTTCCTAAATTAATTTCTTTGAGCCATAAAAGAAATCAATATAGTTAACCCTATGTGTTCATGCATGATTTAAGTAGAAGGTCTTACCTCCTCACCTTGTTTTGGTTGCCATCTCCAGAATAAAATAATTCTACTCCTATCTAACTTATATAAACTAATTACATAATTTCCTAAAGAGAGAAAACCTTGAGTTACATTCGAGGGGAGTTAGATGAGAAGAGAATTACACAAGAATTCTAGAGAAGGTAGGATACACAGGCCCTATTTCATAAAAACCAAAAGTGTAAAATGTATGAACAGATATAATTGGTTTTAGTCCATAACCATCCACCATGCCATTGACTATACTTAAACAAAATAAACATATACTTTTATTATTCCAAAATCACTATTTTGGAACAATAAAACAAATTCTAAAACCACCATTTTAGAGAATACATCAATTTTAGATTTTCAAAATCATTATTTTGAAGAACAAAATTGATTATCTCAAAACTAATTTTGAGAAAATGCTTTCAGGTCCCGTCTCTCATCAAATGAGGTTTTTTCCTTTCAAAATTCTGTTCTGGATTTTTTTTTTTAAATAGCAGGAAGTCACAAATAGAGCAGAATTGGCGCTGGTTCGGAAGCCGGAGCCGACGCCGACTCTGTTCTGGTTTCCAAAAAAAAATTTCTTCCAAAAATGATTTTCGGACATCGCGAACAGAATGGAACCGGTGCCGGCTTGGAGGCCAGAGCCGGCGCCGCCTGTGTTCTGCAACAATGGCGGCGATTTTCAAAAAAATTCAGAAACAATTTCTGGTGCTTTCTTCTTCTGCAAATTTTCAGTGAGAATAATTCTCAGCTGTATTTTCTGTTTTGAAGCTATGAAAAAAAACCAATTTGTTAGTTTAAACAAAATCAAAATGGAAAATTAAGATGAAACGGAGGGCAACATCCATGTTGCAAGAAAACGTTTTCTGCAGAAATTTTTCAGCACCAAAGAAAGCATCTTTTTGAAATACTCTGTGACTATAACACAATCATATTGTGCTACGAACCCAACTCATAAAGATCAAAACGATTTTGACTCGAGTGAAAACGATTTTCACAGCAAACAAAGAAAAACACAAAAACAGTTTTTCATGCCAAAACAATGTCCATAGACCACACATACCATGTCTTTGATACTATTGTTAGGTATCTCAGGCTCGTATCCTATACGGTGCAGCGAAAAATAAAACGAGATACCATCCTATGACACATCTAGGTGTGGATAACAAGACATAACGAGGGTAAAGGTAACAGCTTTTACCTTTCTATGATCGTCCGAAGAACAAAAATTTCTTCTTCAAGTTGAGGCGTGATCCAGCAATCCTCGTGATCAACCTCTGCGTGAGTTGAACGTCTACCCACTATAATCACAGTGTGTGATTATCTCTAATAGTAATCAATACAGAGGAATACTCAAGCACCAAAATTTCTATGCTAGCAGAGAAATATGGCGGCTAGGTTTTTCTTTCAAGAAGAAAACAAGAGAGAGAGAACAAGAGGCTGATTTCGTGTATCTTGCTCTAGGGTTTTTTGTGTCAATTTCAGCTTAGGTTTTTCGTGTGTATAGTCTCCAATATACACGAAATTCCCTTACCAAAAACAGAGGATTCTAATCCCATTAGAATTCCCTAATTGTAATTGGGAACATCAAGTTGTCATAATTATAATTTGGACCATAAATTATAACTAATTATAATTTATCCACAACAACTTCTCTTTCTCGCAATTAACCCTACTATGTTATCAAATAACATCTTGAGTATATAATCCTCTATTGTGTGTGACCTATTAGGTTTCCCAGTCAATTGGTAGCGAACACGAATTAATCCAAACGTCTTTGAGATTAATAATCCATAATTAATTAGAATTAATCCTATTAATTCCAATCAGGATTGGTTTATTAAATCATCAATTAATAAACCCATATTCCCAAATCATGAGCGGTATCTAGCAACACATCATGACCACCCAAGAGTCAAGGAAGTCAAGTGGCTTGACATGAACCCTTCAATAACAAACTTCAGTGCAATCAACTCCTTTCACCATACAATATCTCATTCGGTTTAGAGTACGGAATTAGTGCCAACTCCCTCCAGAATTAATTCTGGCCCGAATACAATAGTACTTGTACTAGGAACCCACTACTCTAGATGTGTATCAATTGGAACTGTTTCCAATACAGAATTACCTTGGCCAAGGACTTTCGAGTAGTAATTCCTACAAGTGGCTGTGAGATATTCGCCCCTACTATTAGGAGTGGTGAATCCTTTATTGACCCTTTCAACTACTCTCATTTACCTCACCATGTACCCAAGATCCATCCCATAGGCGGCCCTCGATCGAGCTCCAGAGATTGGAATCAAAGTACAAGGCTCAGTAAACAAAGTACCTTGGAGATCTCAAGTCTAAGGATACTTGCACGTTTGCTATATTGAGATTATATCACTGGCACTAAATAGTTATCCGTGTGATTATCTCAAAGCTAGGTCATCCAATGAACTTGTTCCATTAACAAGCATCCATGTGTTAACTTTGAGTATCTCAATACTCACGGTTATGGGAACCACCGCCTGATCAAATCAGGAAGTCTAACACATACTAGTCTTAACGCATCAATAATGTCCTGTCTCATTAATACTATAACTAGGGATTATTAAAGTACTAACACCATCTAGTGTAGTGTGAATCTCATATCATGATCTCTATCATAATTTCCTTAACATAGTGTTGTACTAGGGATTTTATCGAATAGTTATATTACTTAAAGTAAACAAAAGAAACTATAAGATAAATAATGCATTTTATTAAAATAAATTGTGTCATATACAATGTACAAGTGATTACCTTTAGGGCACAACACTAACAGTGGGTGCGTGGGGACCATTCAATAAGAAGTAGCATAGTGTCCAATCAAGTGTGGTGCGTTCACATGGACCATGCAATAAGAAGCAATACCGTACGGTAGGCAATAGTTGTCGTGCGTGCACGGATTCTAAAAAAATTCCAAAATTTTTATTTTTTTCAATTCATAATGACCCCAAAGAGCTCTTTGGCTAGGAAAAGTTTCCTCGCCAAAGAGCATGCCTTTTGGCTAGGAAACTTTCCTTGCCAAAGAATGAAACTTTCCTCACTAAGAGCTTTTTGGCGAGGAAAGAATTTCCTCGCAGCATAACTTTTGACTAGAAAACTTTCCTCACCAATGACAAAAAATTTTGTCACCCTTGATGGTTATTTGTGACAAAGTTTTCCTCCAAAAAATTTATAAAAATATTTTTATGAATTTGTGAAATAAAATTGGCCTTTTAGTGACAAATCTTTCGCAACAAATTTTTTTGTTGCGAAAACATAATCATAGCGGCAAAATGACAGTTTTGGTGACAAAAATTGTATGGTTTTTGTGACAAAAATTTTCCTAACTAACAATGTTAGGGTTCGTGGACTCCTAAATGCAGAAAACATCCACGAATCCCTTTCGAGGATTCAAGTAAACGATTAAGAAAACTTTAGGTTTACAGAATTATCTTTCTTCGGCATAATCCAGATCCTTCGATTCTGATTGTGCTGTTGTACGTGTAACCCGAACGATCACCAGACGCTGCAGTGTGCGAACGTCCTCTATAGGTACACACGACAAACTGACTCGTTGCCCCGAGAGTGCTAGTGCCTAGGGTTTGAGAGTTTTTTTTCTGGTGAATAGAGACACGAAATTTTTTAATAGAATCGAACTGTTGAGAAGACGGCTAGGGTTTTCTTAAAACCTTCCGAATCTCTTAGAGTCCAAATCTGATAATATCTTATCATATTTTAATTTAAATTCAAATTAAATTAAAAACTGATATGATAAGATTCTATCATTATCTCGGTAATTTATCTAATTAATTTACTGAGTCAGATTCTTATAATCTGGACATCATCCAGATACATCGAATGTGGACATATTTTTAGATTCATTGTATCTGATAAATTTTTTAGGTTCAATTAACTTAGACATATCTTCAGATTTATCGAATTTGGCTACCAGAAAAATAACCTAACAAGTTCGCTTATTGTGTGACCCTATAGGTTCATTTAACAATGGCAGTGTACCTAAATCATATTTAAATGGCTCACAAGTTATAAGCGGTTTCTAGCAAAACATTATAATTATCCAAGTTAAATGAAGATCAGTGATCTCTTTGAACCAAACCACAATTTTATATTTAGTCATTTTGTCACACGATATCCAGATTAAGCATAAGGCATGGTAGACTATATCCAGATTAAGCATAATCCTTATTAAGCTTAATAAATTATTTCTTGATTTCATAGTAGACTATTCAAACAAATAATATCAATATCTTAGATTGATATATTTGAGTACGGACATGCATTTTAACAGTCTAACTTATCAAGGGGCCTATGAATATCTCTCTCATAATTGAGAGGGACAAATTCCTTCACTATCAATCATATTCCTCTTCTTGATTTATTCTATATCCAACAATAGTCTAATTTATTATCTGGTTAAAGACAACTTTAGACAATGTCAAAATATAGAATTTATCAACTAGGAAACTATGATGAATTTAGGTCGAAGGACTTTTAATATCATTATAGCTAGAAAGTACTTATGCCATGTTCCATAAAGTACTTTCACAGTGAGTCATGTCCAATATAATGTTCTCTAATATTTATTTATGTTTTGACTTGATATCACAAATATCCATGACCAATAAAACATAGCAATCTAGTCACAAACATACTAATCTTAATTTATTATTGTTCCAATAATAATAATCGATTAGGGACTGTTTTAGAATAGTCATTGTATTTATTGTTGGGTTTTACTATCAAGTTACGTACTTGATGACTATAAAACAAAATGCACTATTCATAAAAAGGAAAGCCTCATATTATTATATAAAACATAATGACAATAGTATAAGTACAAATTGACTTTAGGGCATATCCCTAACAAACAGTTGGAACTTTAGTGAGGAAACCATTTTCCTTGCTAAACGGCTCACATTGGCCACAAAACACAATGTTTTGTCTTTAGAATACTTTGGCGATGGCGTATCAATGATGAATGGGAGATAAATTTTTTTCCTCACGGAAGGGCTTTAGTGAGGAAAAATAGACTTTTAGCTAGGAAAATATTTTGTCACTGAAGGCTATTTTTTTTTTGTAGTGTTGTTAAGTGTGAAAATGTTATATTTTTATATCCTTTTTTCTTGGCTTTTGTAAAATATTTTTTGTGAAATTGGATAGTTTCTACTAATTTTGTTTGTTTATGTGTTTCTAGGTCTTCTTGGTGAAAATGAGTGAAACAATGGCTAAAATGATGATTTTGTAAACAAAGATGATCGCTGAACAATGTAGAATATCATAAAATGTGATTTTGAGCTATTTTGAAGGTACTTAAGTGCACGTGCATGGGAAGCTACACGACAATGCATCAAACCATGCTGAACAGAATACAAAATAGAGTTCTAAGAGGTATGCACTGCTTTTGGCATAGTCATGCCACAAACTGTGCCACACAGAGCAAAATTATTAAGTCTTAGAAATTATGCACGACTTGCAGCAAGATTATATAATAAGTCATGTTGGTTATAGGTTATTAATTCCTTCAAAGTGCATGACCAAGAACACACCGGTGTTAGTACCTGTGCCATTTTCCAAAAACTTGAGGAAAGTAATTTTGAGTCATGGCAAATCCTAAATCAACCCTACGTCGGTTTGCAAGCGATAAAAAAAGACCCTAGGGTGACAGCTCTAGAGGATATCATATAAGACAGCATTATTTTACATCTTTCATTCATCTTATTGGAGAGGAGGAGTCAAAGAAAGGCTTCAAATGAGAAAGAAATTCAAAGGCAAGGATAACTCGAGATTGTAGGCATTTTATCTTTAAATTTTCTCTTGTTTCTTTCTTATTTCTAATTGTATTATATTTTTATGTTTTTATGTTTAAGATAATTAGATTCTATTATTAGGATTCATAGACTCCTAAATGAAAAAATATATCCACGAATCCTTTTCAAAGACCCAAGCTAAACGATTAAGGTCGATTAAGGGGTTACAAAATTACCTCTATATCGTCGTAAGCAAGACTTCTGCTTTCATATTTTTAGGCATACGTATACTTCGAACGATCACCAGACACTACAATATGCGAACGTCCTCTATCGGATACATACAACGAAACTAGCTCGTTACCCAGGAGTGTTAGTGCCTAGGGTTTAGAGAGGCTAAACCTTTTTTATTATGGAGACATGAAATTTTTATGAGAAGTCTTCAACAAGAAGACGACTAGGGTTTTGTTTCAAAACCACACAAACTTGTTAGAGTTCAACACTCATAATATCTTATCATATCTTATTTTAAGTTAAAATTAAACTAAAAAGAATATGATAAGATTCTGTCATTATCTCGGTAATTTAACTAATTAATTTACCTTATTAGATTTTTATAATTTGGACATCCTCTAGATAGATCGAATGTGGACATATTTCTAAATTCATTGTATCTGGTCATTTTTCTAGGTTCGATTAACCTAGGCACATTTTCAGATATATTTAACCTGGTTACCAAAAAAAAAAAACCTAACGTGTTCGCTTAATGTGTGACCCTATAGGTTCATTTAATACTGGCGGTGTGCCCAAATCACATTTAAATGGCTCACAAGTTATAAGCAGTTTCGCTAGAAACATTATAACTATCTAGGTTAAATAAAGATCAGTAATGGTTATGTATGAGTTGATATTAGAGATACCTTTATGTGTTTATCAATTTAGTTTTTAGCCAAAGACATGATTGATCTAATAGGTGCTGAGCAATTAGTTAATCAAATTGGCTTAGATTGGTTTTAATGCATCTTTTGGGTAAATTGGTTGAGATAGAATATATTCACTGATTTAACTAGAAGATAATGATTCTGTGGATTGCAAACGAAGTGGGTCTACTTTAATCCTTCACGATGCCACAAGAATAATGAATTGAGAGAATTGCTTGTCAATTATTATTGTGTATTCAAAAATTTCTATCTATTTACATGTCTTTTTTCCGTATTCTCACTCCTTAATTATCCTTGTGACTTTTCTTGTGTGACTTGATTTTTTCTAGTATATTAGGTTAGAATAAAGTCTTCTTGGAAAAACTCTTCTCTCTATTTCATATTATAATATTTGTTGGCGTTTTATTGCAATTGGGGAGTATTGTGTAAACTTTCTACCCCTCTATTATTGTTGGTCCTTTTGGAGATGTTTTCTTGTGTTAATTTTTTTGCCAATGAGGACATTGTCCGGTTTAAGTATGGGAGAGTGGTTTAATAATATTCTTTGTCCAAGGTTGTATAAAAAATCTTGGTGTTTTCTTGGTATCAAACAATTTTGTTGAAAATTGAAAATTGAATTGAGCTTATTTTTCTATAATGGGGTGGTGGTTTTCTTACTAATTTTGGATATGGATTTGTCATTCATTATGTTGGATTTTTATTTAGAAGTAAACTTATGTATTAAGTTGGATTTTTGCTAAGTCTTGACAATTTAAGTTAACCTTAGTTATATTTGGTATTTGACTTTTGTTTTATTTTTTAAGTTTGAATGTGGATGATATGACGAAGTATGGGAAGAGTTGTTGACTAATTTTTGTATTAGTTTGCTTGACTTTGAGTTGTGAATAAGGAATGTGAGAAAAAAAATTTGAGTGAAAAGAAAAAAAAATGTTGCGTTGAAAGAAATATATGATTTTATCTCGGAAAGAAAAAAAGAAAGATCTTTTGCTCAAAAGGGGGCCAATACGGTGAGTGGAAGAGAAGAAACAAAGAAGCAACACACTCTCTTGAGGCTATCCCGAAGGTAAGAAAGTAAGGATAGAAAGAAGAAAGAAAACAAAAATTGCTGAAAAAAAATGATAAATGATTACTATAAGGGGGCCAATACAGTGTGTGAAGAGAAATCCATGCACTTGAAGCTATCAATTCCCAAAGTCTTAGAAAAAAAAGAAAAAGAAAAAAAAAGAAGAAGAGTGGGGTGTATTCCTTGTTTCACTAACTTAAGTTGTGTAAGTTTAAATTTACAATGCTGGAATTGGTTAATTGGCTTGACCTATATGATTTATGATATATATGTTTTTGCTTGAGAAGTAGGATGATTTGTTGTAGTAGATATAAGCTTGGTTAACTTAACTTTGATGGCCTTGGGATTGTTTGATTTAATATATGAGTTTACAAGGTTTTGAAAGGGAATGGTGGGGTGTTACAAAAGCATTATGATCCTGTGGAATGCTGGGGTGTTACAAAAATAATGATTCAACTGTTAGATTTGCTAAAATCATTAAAAAAGTATTATGACCAAATTTAAAGGTAATCAAATATGATTTGCCACATGATCTAGCATAATTTCAATATAAAACCCCAAAACCTAACCTATTTACATTGATTGTCATATCAAATTAATGATCTAACTGTTAGATTTATTAAGATTGCTTAAAAAAAGTATTATGGCCAAATTTGAACGTAATCGGATTTGTTTTGCCACATAATCTAGTATAATTTCTACATAAATGCCCAAAATCTAACGCATTTACAATTATTAGTACATCAATCCAGCCAATAAAATTTTTATAATTTGAAAAAACTAAATTATGCCCAAAATTGAAGGTAATCATATATGTTTTGACAAATAATCTAGTATAATTTCTACATAAAAGCCCAAAACCTAATGCCTTAAGAAACATAATGAAATCAAATTAATGATCTAACCATAAAAATTGTTAAAATGGTTTAAAAAAAACATATTTTGGCCCAATTTGAAGGTAATCGGATATGTTTTGCCACATAATCTATTATAATCTCTACATAAAAGCGCAAAACCTAATTCATTTACAAAGATTAGCACAATAAATTTATGATCCAACTGTTAGATTTGTTAAAATTGCTAAGAAAAGTATTATGGTCAAATTTGAAGGGAATCAAATATGTTTTGCCATATAATCTAGCATAATCTCTACATAAACGCCCAAAACCTAACCCATTTAGAAATATAAGGATATAAAATTAACAAACCAACCGTTAGATTTGTTAGAAATGCTTTAAAACGTGTTGTGACCAAATTTAAAGGTAATCGAATATGTTTTGTCCCATAATCTAGCATAATTTTTATATAAAAGTCCAAAACATAACACATTTATGAATATTAGTATATCAAATTAAATACACAACCATTAGATTTGTTAAAATTCCTAAAATAAGCATTATGACCAAATTTGAAGGTAGTCGGATTTGTTTTGCCACATGATTTATCATAATCTTTACACGAAAACTCAAAACCTAACGCATTTAAAATGATTAGATATCAAATTAACAATCCAACTATTAGATTTGTTAAAATTACTTTAAAAAGTATGTTGGCCAAATTTGAAGGTAATCGGATAAGTTTTGCTACATAATTTAGTATAATCTCTATGTAAAAGTCTAAAACCTAACACATTTATGAATATAAGCATATCAAATTAACGATTCAGCCGTTAAGTTTGTTAAAATTGTTGAAATTAAGTATTATGGCCAAAGTTGAAGATAATTAGATTTGTTTTGCCATGTGATCTATCATAATCTTTACATAAAAGCTCAAAACCTAACGTATATATAAAGATTAGCATATCAAATTAACAATCGAACCATTAAATTTGTTAAAATTAGTAAGAAAAAAAAGTATTATGTCCAAATTTGACAGTAATCGGATATGATTTGCCATATAATCTAGTATAATTCTACATAAAAGTCTAAAACTTGCATTTACAAAAATTAGTATACCAAATTAACGATCCAACCGTTAGAATTGATATAAGTTCATGTTCAATTAGTAATCTCCTATAATAATTATTATTTTACCATAATAATTTTTTAAAAAAAATTGTCAAATATACTTAGAGATATAAAGACAACCAAACTAGTGTCTATTTTATCTCTAAATAAAAAATTAAAAACCAAATAGAAACAATAACTATTGACTCGAAATTAGAGTCAATTTAGAGACAAAAACGCAAATCATCTTTTCTTCTCTAAAATATAGAGACAAAAAAATATAGACTCTAATTAGTCTCAAATATTTGAGACGGATTCGATAATCTCTAAATTGTCCCTATTTAGAGACCAATTAGAGACGACTAAGACCGTCTCCATTTTTAGAGATGGATTTGAAATTAGAGTCAATTTAGAGACAAAAAGGCAAATCATGCTTTTCGTCTAAAAAATTTAGAGATAAAAAATATAGACTCTAATTAGTTTCAAATATTTGAGATAGATTTGATAATCTCTAAAACGTCTCTATTTAGAAACCAATTAGAGGCGACTAGGATCGTCTCTAGTTTTGAGACCAATTATCTGAATAAATGGAGTAATAAAACGATAGAGACGAACATATTCATCTCTAATTACTTTCTAATTTTAAACACAATAGAGACTAATAACTTTTTCGGCTTTATTTCGTCTCTAATATTAGAGATGCATTGACTGCCGTCGAGGTTCCGACTCTATTTGGAGACAAAATTGAGATGGTTTTACTATTGTCTCTATGTTGCATCTATTTAGAGACTAAATAGAAATGTTTTAATTAGAGATAAAAAATATCCATCTCTAATTTTTCTCTGATATTCGAGACGTATTGAGAGTCATCACTATTTTAACTCTACTTAGAGACAAAATTGAGACGACATTACTTTCGTCTCTACTTTGCGTCTATTTCGAGACCAAATAGAAGCTTTTTATTTAAACAGGAAAAATTTTCATCTTTCTTTTATCTCAAATATCTCATTTTAATTTTTTAAAAATCAATTCGTCTCCATTTTATCTAGAATTGGTCTCTAGTTAGAGATGAAATAATTTTGTATCTAAAGTTTCATCTCTAAATCTCAGTTTTCCCATAGTGAAAGGCGGTTGCTGCCTGTGGTGGTAGGGGAGAAGGCTGCTCTGCCACCATGACGGATTGCTAAAGAAGGAAAGAGGATATTAGGCGAGAGAGATAAGATATACGACTTCTCTACCTATTCGCTTCCTGTAGAAATTAGTACTTACAGGCAAGACATTTGTAGGACAGTGTCGCCGATAGAAACTGGATAACAAAAACAGCTTCAGAGACAAATCTCTAGAATTTCTAAAATTCGGAAGGGATTAGATAGAATTGTTGCATAGAGTTGCAGAAGAATACACACACACACACACACACACACACACATATTGATATCGTTGGTTTACTTATTATGATAGTACACTCAAATTGCGACCAGACATACAATTTTAGGAGCATGACCTAGTCCAAGCTTCCGCTTTCACCATAGACCGCTTTGGGAATTACCCCACTGTATAGAAATTTATATATATATTTTTAATAAAATTGCAATTCTTAGCTTTGCAATATTAATCATTTTTTGTAACAATTCTCCAAAAATAAAATAAAAAATTTTCTCTCTATCTATGAATGTAAATCACATTAACCAAATCACATAAATCATTATGTCATTTAATTTTTCTTACTTTTACTTCTTACTATTGTTGTTGTTTTTCCATAACACTTTTGATACATTGGGGAGGCGGAAATTTTGTTTTCTTGAAAAAAGAAACGGAGATACTTACTTAAGTCAGTATTGGTTTGTAGTTCGAAGCACAACATGCTTTTAGTTTGAATATATTCTACTCAATTAAATTATTACGTTTTTACTTCCTTCAGCACAGATTCCAAAGCTACCTAGAATAACACAATGGAGATTTGGTGAGAAGGGCAACCAATTGATTAATAATTCACAAAATAAGTACATGGAGGGGACTCAAAGTCAACCCTACGCATTTCTTTATACAATAATATAAAGAGGACTAATTCAACGTGTGTAATTTACTACGTCCTCTAAAACTCCAGGTAAGAATTCTAAGAACTAACAGATATTTACAATTGGACAAGGTGACTGAATTTAGCCTATAAGCTCAACTTTCGCAAATTTTCAATTTTCTTTTGACTGGAGAAAATAAACAACTGAAGTGAAAAAGTCTAAGGTACTCTGCATACAAATTATGTTGTCCCTTGACATTTGAATCTATGAAGATGTACTAGATCTGGCACAGAGTTGGGGGCTTTGTTTGCCTCTAACAATAGGCTTCACGTTATCACAAGTGCTGGTGGCAGCAGTTCCTTTTCCAGTATATTGTATGTCAATGTCACTGAGCTCCACATTTTCGCATGGGAGACTCTTGCTGCAATCAAGCTTGACAACATCCGAAGTTGTTGAAGTTCCCCAAACATTTTTAAAGCTAATTTTACTGATCTTCACTTTTGATGGAGACTGCAAATAAGAACAGGTTCTTAGAATGAAATCCAAATCGGCAAGCGTTTTGTAGAGAAGAAACCAAGTTAGACACCAGAGTTGGGTAGGTTCACTTGTGTTTTCTTTGAGTGGGTTTGGAAAAGATGTTTCCATAGTATTAAAGAAACATCTTTTACAACCACAAAATCTCTAAATTGCAAAGCCAGTATATGGGAGAATCCCCCATTCTAGCACCAAAAAAAAAATAATAATAATAATAAATAAATAAATTCAAGATCATTTTTTTCAGATGCGTATCTTTAATGAGCACTGGTTCCATGGGCAATATCTCTGATCAACTATAATAGGATTCATAACATTTTGAACATGAATATCTTGAACATGCATGTCAAATACAGCAGTTTGGAAGGAATCTGGCCGAGTCTTCACTCTGATACCATTGGTTGTGTTGATGAGGGTACAGTTGTTTATATAAACTTCTGAAACAGGATCTTCATTCTGATACCTGCCCAGACTTCCCAGACTGATCCCATGGCCAGGTCCACATACTACGTTTGTGACATACAATTTATGAACACCGTCACCAATTGAGACACAATCATCGCCGGTTTTTATGTTTGAATCACTAACACGAATTTCTTTTGAACGTCCAATATGGATACCATCTGTGTCGGGGCTATTTTCTGGTGCTCTGACTATGAAGATTTTGAAGGTAAGATATCCGAGAACATTAACAAGAAAATTTTTGCTATTGAGGGTTGTAACACTTGTCACATTAGAATTGTTGACGAAGTTGAAGCTCAGATTCTGTTTTCAAGTCATAAACACAAAGAAAAATGAGTTAGTATAGACAAGTATAACATCTTTCAAAAATGATCTAGTGTGAAGTCATAGGAGGAATTCTTAAGCCTCATATTGGGAGACCTTGCACTTGAATAAGAGCTGTTAAACCCCTTTACAGATAGAGAGATCCCTATTTGTATGGCAGTCTTAGCTCAAATCCAAGTGGGGTCGATTCCGATTCTGGACTTAAGAAATTCCCCATCAATGAGTACGTCGGTATAGGCTTACATAAGGCAATTTGTTACATGACATGGTGTTGTGGCAATTGTTTTGGCTCCAGGCCATGGTTCCTTGGCCATCAAAGACTCCACCGCCCGATATTGTCAAATGGTCGATGTATTGGAAGGTGATCCATTCCCCATTCTTGATACGACTTAGATCAGGGTCAGCTTGAAGGGTGCCTTGTAAATTAAAAGTAACGGGGGCCTTGCATGGACCTTCAAATTTTGCTTGGCTTAGATGAAATATCGCTTTTGGAATGACAATCTCACTTGGTCCTTTAGAAGTGCATGCATCCTTCCATGCTTGCGATAAAGCCTGAAATAATGAACAATCTTACTCTCTCCATCTCAAATATGATGTGCATATTCTTGTTTTGAGTTATCTAAAATAAATATCTATTTTCATAAAATCGACATTTTAATTTAAGCTTCTACAACTAATTTTGTTAAAATAAATAAATAAATTACACTAATAAAATGATTCTACAACTACTTAATTATATAATCAATCTCAATTGTTGGGAGCATTCCAAGCTAATGCACTTTCACAATAACAATAAGCCGAAAACATTTGTTTTTTTTTCTTTTTTTTTTAATAAAATTGGTTCTACAACTAAACTGCTTAATTATATGATCAGTCTCAATTGGTGGGAAACATTTCAATCTAATGCACTTTCCCAATAACAATAAGCCAAAAACGGGTTTTTGACCCAAATCGATCAAAACCTAAATCAAAAACCAAATGAGGGGTGGAATTGGTAGGGTGGGTTGACAAGGGTTACTTTGCATTCATAGAATGCGAGGTTTCCTAGGATCTCGCATTCCCTGAATGTGAGGTATCCAGCTCGACAAATTCTGTGCAAAGCTATCCATTTGCATTTGTGATTTGCGAGGTCCTTGGACCCCGCAAATCACAAATGCGAAAGACCCCGCAAATCACAAATGAGAAATGCCGTGTCTTCTTCTTCTTTTCGCAGGCATTTTCCTCCCTTCTCTGGATGTCTTCTTCCTCCTTTTACTGGTTCATGGGATGGCATGCATGTAGAATGGCATGCAGTAAGCATGCTCTTTTTCAGTGATTCTTCACGGGTGTGAAGAAAATCAACATACCAAGTGATATATATATATATATATGCTCTTCGTGAGAAGAACAGCACCTCCATCCATCTTCCCACTTTCTGCAGAAAAAAATTTTCACCTCTATCTCCCACTTTCCCCTTCTCCCGTTAGCTGCCGCCAATCATCTAAACCAATTGTGCTACCACCGGAAGAAGCCACTGCTGACGTCGGAAGAAGCCATTGCCGCCACTGGTGTTTGAGGTGAAGAAACACCACTGCCTCCATTTGCCTCCATCTTCATCTTCTCCATAACAAGTGTTTATATCTTCAGCTTCCTCTCTCTCCCTCTACCCTTTGCTTTTGTTTTGTTTTTTACATTTCGGCTTTGTTGCTTTATGCTGCCTATTTATTTTTACTATACATTGTTTTATACGTTTCGGCTTTGTTGCTTTGCTTTGTTTTATTTTTATCTTCATTTGAACCAGTTGTTGCTTTATTTATTTATTTACGTATTTATTTATTTTTATTATTATTAAGATTATTATACATTGTTTATTAACTTTATTGCTAAAATTATTATTGATTACTTACTATTATAAATATTTTAAATATTTACTAATAACATATTTATTGGTCGATTTTGTTAAAGCTATTATTCATTATTAACATTATATATTATTATATATTATTGCTATCATTTATTATTTATTAATACCATTATTATTGTCTTATTAAAGTAATTAATTATTTATTGTGGTATTTATTTGTTTAATTATTATTTGTCTATTTATTTAAATATTTAATTACTTAAATAGTTATTTATTTATCTATTTATTTATTTATTTTTATTTTTATTAAGATTATTATACATTGTTTATTAACTTTATTGCTAAAATTATTATTGATTACTTACTATTATAAATATTATAAATATTTACTATTAACATATTTATTGGTCGATTTTGTTAAAGCTATTATTCATTATTAACATTATATATTATTATATATTATTGCTATAATTTATTATTTATTAATACCATTATTATTGTCTTATTAAAGTAATTAATTATTCATTGTGTTATTTATTTGTTTAATTATTATTTATCTATTTATTTAAATATTTAATTACTTAAATAGTTATTTATTTATCTATTTATTTATTATTATTATTATTATTATTAAGATTATTATACATTGTTTATTAACTTTATTGCTAAAATTATTATTGATTACTTACTATTATAAATATTTACTATTAACATATTTATTGGTCGATTTTGTTAAAGCTATTATTCATTATTAACATTATATATTATTATATATTATTGCTATCATTTATTATTTATTAATACCATTATTATTGTCTTATTAAAGCAATTAATTATTTATTATGTTATTTATTTGTTTAATTATCATTTATTTATTTGTCTATTTATTTAAATATTTAATTACCTAAATAGTTATATATTTATCTATTTATTTATTTATTTATTTATTTTTATTATTAAGATTATTATGCATTGTTTATTAACTTTATTGCTAAACTTATTATTTATTACTTACTATTATAAATATTATAAATATTTACTAATAACATATTTATTGGTCAATTTTGTTAATGCTATTATTCATTATTAACATTATATATTATTATATTATTACTATCATTTATTATTTATATATACCATTATTATTGTCTTATTAAAGTAATTAATTATTTATTGTGTTATTTATTTGTTTAATTATCATTTATTTATTTGTCTATTTATTTAAATATTTAATTACCTAAATAGTTATATATTTATCTATTTATTTATTTATGTATTTATTTATTTTTATTATTACTAAGATTATTATGCATTGTTTATTAACTTTATTGCTAAACTTATTATTTATTACTTACTTTTATAAATATTTTAAATATTTACTAATAACATATTTATTGGTTAATTTTGTTATTGCTATTATTCATTATTAACATTATATATTATTATATTATTGCTATCATTTATTATTTATTAATACCAATATTATTATCTTATTAAAGTAATTGTTAATATATTTGTGCTGATTAATTTGATATTGGTTCATATAATACTTCGAGATTGTGACATATTTTAATTTTTGAATAGAAAAATCCTGCTCAATAGATCTAAAAGCAATGTCATTAGAAGAACCTATAAGACTACGGTTATATTGGGATTGTGAAATTATGCACACGGCACATAGCGATTTTTTTAATGGTTCCTATTGCAAGGCATTAATTGTTAGAAATCGAGTTAGTTTTGGTGGTCTAGTCAACAAAATATGTGCCATTCGAGGTCTGGACACGTCTACTGTGAAGTTGCAAATCATAATGAGGGACGACACTGTTATTGGTATGGGACGAGGTCTACACTGTTGCTTAAACGGATGACGCTGATATTTAAAATTTGTGGTATTATGCATCTATCATGAAGGGACAACCAATTGATCTGCATGTTCACCATAAGATCGTCCAGATTTCGAATGCAACAGCTACAGATCTTCCAGAGCATAACATCCCAACTCCTATCACTTAATCGTTCACTGCATTACTTAATTCAACTGTTCCTGTCAACATGCCTAACTTTGATTTAAATTTTTCAACCCCTGTAGCCAACGATCCTCCACATATCAGAAATTTTCCAACCCCTGTAACCTGCTAATACATCAACTAAACTGATCCACTTGTACGATCTACCGTATTCAATATATCTTGACCGGTTATATACTTTGCAAGAGTTGGAAAACGAAGCTGGTGGATTAGCGCCGAGTATGGGGATGGATTTATGGTCGAAATCCAATAATGACTTAAGGGTTGGCATGTGATTGAGGGATAAGAATGAGTTTCTTTGGGCTATTCGATCGTGGTCTATTAGAATAGGTCGCGAGTTTACTATGGTAGAAAGCAAGAGTTCATATTGGGTTGTCGAGTGTAAAAATTTAACTCCACAACATCTATGTTATTGGCGTATCCGTGCACGGAAAAAGAAAGGTTGTGGCTTGTGGCAAATTAGTCGATGGCATAGAGATCACATTTGTCTAGTCCAAACAGTTGACAGAAAACATCGAAACATGAGTGCGAAGTTCATGGCAAGACAGATCTTGCATTTGATTCGTGATAATCTGGAGATTAAAGTCAGTGAAATAAATAGTCATATTGATAACACATTGCACTTCACCCCGTCATACAGGAAAGGATAGAACGCATATAGGAATGCTATTGAGGAGATCTACGGGGATTGGCCATCCTTATTCGCATAGTTACCACGATATATGCAAGCTTTACAATATGCAAATCCTGGTACTGTCGTGGTGTGGCACTTCTTGCTTATGGATAGTAATGGGGCCAAGACTTTTGGATATGTTTTTTGGGCATTTGGACCCTGTATTGATGCATTTATTCACATGAAATCGGTGGTCAACATTAATGAGACATTTTTGAGGGGTATATACAGGGAAAAACTTTTAACAACGGTTGGTCAAGATGCCAATAACCATATATTGCCTCTTGCATTTGCAGTCATTGATGAAGAAACTAACGACAGTTGGGGGTAGTTTTTGACCTTGCTAAGAGAACATGTGTTAAAGGATCGAAAAGTTTGTTTAATATCTGACAGACACATTGGGATTGTGAATGCAGTTCATCAACTACCCCTCTAGCAAGAGCCAACGGTAGTACATAGATTTTGTCTTTGACATATTCGAAGTAATTTCAATTTAAAGTTTAGAACGCATGAGTAAAAGAAGTTGATGTACGCAGTCGGAGATCAAAGCAAAAAGTGAAAATTTTTGAAGATTATGTCAGAAATTAATTTGCTAAACCCCTAAGCAAAGGCATGGTTGGATTTGATTCTGAAAGAGCAATGGACACTTGCTTATGATGGTGGGCATCGGTGTGGTAACATGACAACCAATCTAGCAGAATCTTTCAACAGTGTCGTAAAAGGCATACGTGTCCTACCCATCAAAGTGATTGTGGAGTCTTCATTCAAAAAAATAGTCAAATATTTCAATGACCATAGACAGGAGGCTAATCATGGGCGATATCATTTTCCTTCTAGGATATGGGGTAAATTTGTGAAGAATGAGACGAAAGGAAGAACACACCGTGTACTGGCTTTTAATCGAGATCGTGGAATTTTTAATATTGTGTCACCACATCGTGAGCATGGGAAGGGAAATAACTCGTACGAGGTTAATATTGGGGCCAGGAAGTGCAGCTGTTGTAAATGGAAAATTTATAGAATACCTTGTTCACACGCGTTTGCAGTAGGTCAGCAATTGGGGTTGAATCCTAGAGATTTAGTATCATCAGAAAATACGACACTATCTTATAGAATGACTTATACAACACCGTTCAGGCCCATTCTACACGAGGATTATTGGCATAATCCTGGCTTTAGCTTGGCCCTGTTTGCTCACTGTTTCAAGAATCGTCATAGGGGTAGATTGCGGATGTCGCGTATTTGGAATGAGATGGACGAACGTAAGCTTGATTCATCATCTCGTTGCGGCGCCTGTCATCGCAGCGGACACAATAGGAGAAATTGCACTCATGGTGCTGTACAATGAATGCAACATCTATTTAAGTTCTATATTTAGATAGCTAATTTTATTTAGATACATTGTTTATTTGTAACCTTAATTTTTAATATTTGTTATATATAGTAATTTAAATTATTTATCTTTACTTTTGTGTTTATTTTCTTGTGCTTAATTTGATGTTGGCTATATATCTTACTTTTGTGTTTATTTTTAATTTTTCTAAATCGGTTCTATTAATTAGGATAGAATGTATGAGCCTACGTCACGCGGAGTGGGTCTAGGTTCTATTATACCGGATGTATTGAGATTGCAACACAAACATAGGTCGTCACATATTTGGGCAGGACAGTTATACAGCGATGTTTTAAATGCAAAGTGGAATGATAGCATGTTTTGGGAAGCTCAACCATTCGATCGTCATATTGAGCTGCTCATGGATATTGCCAGTTTTGGTGGACTACGTCGTTTATGTTACATGAGGATTGACCATCCACTGATAACAATATTAGTGAAAAGATGGCTCCGGGAGATACATACGTTTCATTTTATAGTTAAATAGGCTACTATCACCCTACAGGACATAGAGGTTCTCTTTAGATTACGTGTAGACAGTGATCCTATCTGTACTAGTCGTTTCGTACATTCATCTGTAGAGTTGATTGACATATGCGACGAGTTTCTGGGATTTTGACCGACTTTGACAGAGCTTGACGGATATAGATTGAAGATCATTTCACTCGAGAGAGCATTGAGTCAGCCATTACTTGCAGATGCGACGCCAGAGATGATAGGGTACCATACATGATACCATATTATGCTACTCATTGGAGGTTTTCTATTCTCAGACAATTCTGAAAATATAGTACATCTGTGCTTTCTAAAACACATTCGTGATTTAGAGGTATCTGTCACCCTTAGTTGGGAAAGTGCAGCATTAGCTTATCTGTACAATTGTCTATGCAACGCTACGTCCTACAGAGCGCACACTATCAGTGGCCTATTATTGTTGGTTCAGATATGGAACGCACATTTTTAAAAAATCTTATTAGTATTATAAATTAATAATAAATATAATATTTTCTTAAGAATTGGTTATTCATGTTGAAATAGTTGTGGGCTTAGGAGCGTATCCCTAGTATCATACTGAGCGGAGTTCGTCCGGTTGAGGATGTTGATCCCCAGGCCTCAAGAGGATCAGCATGGGAGGGGCCGTTAGAGCTTGCACGCACTCTGACACATGTGCTTCTTACCTATAGGGATCTATTAGATAGAATGCAACATGACCATGTAAGTCTTACTACAACCAATTTGCTTTCAATTCTAATTTTAAATTCGTTATTTATTATTGATACCAACTATTAACCTTTATATAGTTTATCTGGCAGCCTTATGATGAGCATATGTTGGCTACTTTACCCCCGTATTGCACTCATGGACGACACATTTGGGCATCTATCATATCCCTAATTTGTTGGGAAACAATATAGAAGTGCATCGTCCAAATAGAGTCATGCGACAGTTTGGATTTGTGCAGACAATACCTGCTACAGTTGACACCGGTGACAATTTGCATGCCCGTGACATGAGAACTACCGGTGCAGGGTGGCCTGAGATAAATTCAATACATCTCGCGAATTGGGTTAATAGTCATTCAACAGTTCTTTTTGGACAACATAGTTACGGTTAGAATATAGTCTTGCCAGATTATACAGCATGGTATTGGACTCATACTAGGCGACTGATTGGTAATTCGATTATAAGATAACCTAATCCTTCGGGCTACCAATTGAGAGGTGGGACGACATAAGTATTTGTATGTAAATTTTCTTACACAATATTATAAAATATATAATTTACACTAAAATAATTTATTGATATTTCGAAATACATATATAGGCTGATTCGATACATCAGATATTGTGTTTTAAAGAATATCAAAATATGTTTTGACCTGAAGAACCTAAAATAACATGAAAACATTTTCAAACTAAGATATAGAAAATGTTTTCCATGTGCAGAAGTTATCTGGCTAATGTTAGATTTACCATCAGTTTTTGCTCCGTAATTTGTTATAGAAAAAGAGGCAGAGTGCACTCCAAAAATGAAATAGGCAAAAAAAAGTACGAATGTGATGACTAATTTCCTATCCATGTTTCCCAATGAGTAATTTTTTTGTGCAGTAAGTTTCATTTTCAACTATTTATAACGTTGATGAGGCGTTTTCTATCTTTATATTTTTTGATCTGTCAGCTAATAGCCTGAGGCTCATAACAAGTTAACTATATACATCACATAAATATTAGTAACCTCTTAAAAACCCAAATATCCATTGATTTCATCCACACTCACTACAAAAAGTTGGATTTTACCAATGTTTTTCTCAACCTCTTCTAAAACACTGATAAAAACTTACACTACAATAAAAATGATAATTAGCAACGGATATTTGTGACTGAACAACGACAGGAGTAAAAAAATTTAAAAATAAATTTATTTTTTTAAAGTCCGTCGCTATCGATAGATTAGTGATAGACATTTAACCGTCACTAATTAGAGACGAATTTGTGACGATTTTTTTTTTTAATTATACATTAGCACTAATTAAATTGAAAGTAGTCACAAATCCGTCACTATTACTGATGGATTAGAAATGGACAATTAGCAGTCGCTAATTAGGGATGGATTTGTGACAACTTTTTTTTAAATTATTCGTTAGCACTAATTAAATTGAAAGTCATCGCAAATTCACCGCTAAGTCGCATATCCCTCGCTAATTAGCGATGGATTTGCGACGACCTTCCAAATTTTGAAAAGAAATTTATTTTTTAAAATTTGAAAAAATAAACTGTCATAAATCTCTCACTAATTAGTCACAGATTTGCGACGGGTTATTTTTTCAAATTTAAAAAAATTAATTTTATATTTTGGATGGCCTTCGCAAATCCCTCACAACTAGTAATGGATTTGTGATGGCCTTCCAAATTTTGAAAATATTTTTTTTTTAATTTGAAAAAATAAGCCGTCGCAAATTCCTCATTAATTAGCAACGACTTTCTAAATTTTGAAAATAAATTTATTTTTTTAAAATTAAAAAAAATAAGCTGTCACAAATCCCTCGCTAATTAACAACAGATTTGCGATTACTTTTTTTCAAAGTTAAAAAAATAAATTTATTTTTAAATTTTTTATGGCCATCACAAAGCCCTCACTAATTAGCAATGGATTTGCGACAACCTTCCAAAATTAGCATTGAATTTGTGATGCCTCATTTTTTCAATTGTAAAAAATAAATTTAATTTTATATTTTGGATTGCCGTTGCTAATTATCAATGGATTTGCGATGGCCTATCAAATTTTGAAAATAATTTTATTTTTAAAATTTAAAAAATGAGTCATCACAAATCTCTCACTAATTAGTTATGGATTTGCGACGGAAAATTAGTTTGCTGCAGATTCCGTCATAAATCCCTTGCAAATCCATTGCAATTTCACAAAAAAAACTATATAATTAATATATAATACAATAAATCACAAGAACATGAATAGCTTAGTGGTGGAACATGTGTTCCCTTACAATAAGGATGTAGGTTTGAGCCCCGCCTCTAACATAATCTCATAATATTCTTGTCAGGTCGGGCCGGGAAAGTTCGGTTAGCTAGGTCGGGTCACTAAATTAATTATTTTTTTAAATTAATGTTTTTTCCATCACAAATCCGTTGCTAAATTAATTGATTTTTTTTTTAAAAAAAAATTTTCCATCACAAATCCGTCACTAAATTAATTAATTTTTTTAAATAAAAATTTTGGCCACCGCAAATCCATCACTACGTTAATTATATTGTCATCAATTAAATGGCCGTCAGCTGTGACGGATTTTCATTCCGTTGCAAATTGCAACTCCTGTGTTTAGCGGCGGTTGTAATCTGTTGCTAAACTCGATTAGCGACGAATTATGACTATCGCTAATTCTTGTAGTATTACACTATATTTGGGAAGGAACACTTCTTGATTCAAACCAAAAATTAAATTTAAAATAATATTAATTTAAATAATTTTTATTTTTCGAGAGTTGCCATATACTCACAACACTTCATATTTTTTAAGTGTGCTATACAAACGCTAGAGAATATATTAAGGGCATATGTTATGAGCTTCAAGGATTGTAGGATGGATCATTTTATACTTATAGAATTCTCCTACAACAATAGCTACAAAACGAGTATTAGGATAGCACTATACGAAGCAGTATATCAAAGAAAGTGTAGATCACTAGTGTGTTGGGATGATATGGGAGATAAGAGGATTATTGGTTAAGAGTCGCTACAAGGTAACTTGGAGAAGGCCTCGTTGATTCGCAAGTGGATTAAGATGGCACAAGCTAGTAAAAGAGTTGGATTGATCGCATTAGGAGACTATTGGAGTTAAAATGGGGAAAACAACATATTCACGAGTTTCTCCTATGAAAAAGGTATGCGGTTTGTGAGGGGGGAAAAAAAGCGATGGGTCCAAAATGTTTGTATTCCTATAAAATTTTGGAGAAGATTGGAAAGCTTCCCTATCGCTTGGCACTACAACTAGTATTATCAAGTTATACAAATTTCTTCCACATTTCATAGCAAAGAGCAAGTGCTGTAAAGAAGGATTATTCCCTAAGTAAGATTAGTGGCTGAATCATACTACTAAAGAAGTGGAGAATGGCATGCACCATGCGCATAAGTACTTTTTCTTGTTCAACGTAGCATGTATGCAAAAATTTTGAGCTTAAAACTTTTTGTTGTGGATGTTGAAATGTATGCCTACTAAGACTGTATTTTGGATATAATTTTGATTAAATTAATAAAATTTTTATTCTCATAAATTGATTGTGTTTACACATTTTAATTTATGCACAATTTCGCTGGAAAAGACTCATTGTGTTTAAGTGATCTATATGAATGGAGGTCTTTTACAGTAAGGTATGAATCATGGGTTACATAACACATAAACAGTTATTCTTAATGAGATGATAAGAATGGAATATCATCACAATAAAGTTATTATGTTATGAATTCCGAGTGGGGAATGGCTTATCTTTAGCCAGTGAGTAGTCCTCTCACTTCATAACATGAGCATATTCTGAATACATAGAATTGAACCCGTAGTAGTGGTTTCTAAAAGTATTATATGGTAGAAATCCAAACTATTACTGTTAAAGCGTTGATTTATACCCTACAACTTGAATATGGGTTGGTAGTCTGGCGAAGTTGGAAGTGTATACTTTGATATACTATAATTAAGGTTATATCGTAGGACCAATATACTTGCATGTTGACTATATATGATTAATTAGTTAAGACAAACTTACACAAGATAGCTTCTATGCTATATCACCCATTGTGACTGTTCAAATGATCTAATAATCCAAAGTCCTAGGGAATATAACTTGGATGTTTGCTTTAGGGTAGCTCCCTAGGAAAGCGGAAACATTCCAAGAAGTCATGAATTATTGGATTAAAGGTCTAAGGATGGTAGATGTCATTTAGAGAGGTTTTAGTACACTCTTCTTCTCTGAATGTACGACGTTACGTAGAGGGGTATATTTGTCATAACACCTGTAGGTCAGAAACTTTGTTAACGCAGTATTGTCCTTGGGGTCAATATTTCCTTATGGTAATATTAGGAAATATTTAAAATGTAAAATACAACTGTTTCTATAGCAAGGGTATTTTGGTAATTTTTGTAGCCAAGGCGGCGTGTCTTTTGGTCCCCAGAATAACTCATAAGTCTTGATGGATTTAGATTAAAGAATTGATCTTGGTAATGATGAGCTTTATTTTATTCAAGTAGCCTAGTTCATTTATCGGGTTAGAATAAAATAAAAGGCCCATAGAGAGAATTATATGGTGGCCTGGTTTAGTTGGTCAATTAATTATTCAGGGTTTGAGCCCAAATTGAATAATTAAGGTTGGCCTAGTCCAAATTAGGTAAAAGGCTTGAGAAAATATTTTGGTCCATTTTGGGTTAATTAATTAATTACTTGTTGGGTTTTAATTAATCCTAGTCCAGTTAATTAATTTTGGCTAGCTCAATGATTTAGACCGAAAATCCATGTTTTAATCCTAGCCTAATTGGGATTAAACGGGTATGAGTCTTTAGCCGATTAACTTAGGTTTTTGAATTTTTGGAAAAGATATCGATAGATAACTTTGGATAGCTCGAGAGTTTTTTGGGCTATCACGATACGTATACCTAAGGGAAATCCTAACCGAGATATATACATGATTAAAAAGAAAACCATACTCTAGCCGCCCTTATCTCTCTGTGTCTCTCTTGGTTCTACTCTCTAAAAGAACGAAGAGGAGGCTATCTTTTTCTGATGATTGCTCTATAGCAATTTGTCAGAGAAGAAAAAGGCTTGATTTCTTATTCCTTTGGTTTTCACTGACTAGTCAGGCAGTGGTCATATTCTGGATGATTAGAGGTTTGGCGTGAATGAGACAAAGTAAGAGAATTGCAAGACTTGAACTTGAGGTTTCAGTGCAACTAGTAGTTCTAGAAGAGAACATCCTTATAAGAGCATGTTGGTTTCTTGGAAAACGTAGAAAGCATGATAGTTAAATAAAACTGGCAAGATTTATGTTTGGATGAGGCCTGTGATCCTTTCGGGTTTATTGGTATGGGATTGAGGCACTGTAAGCTTCGCGAATAGAAGCATAGGACTTCTGTATTTTCTGGTTTTCCTAGATGAATTCGTGTAAGCCTAGTTTTTAAGGGCATAAGCATTTGTTTTGGTGTTGTTTTGTTATAATTTTGATTGAAATATGTAAACAAAGATTCCCGGTAAATGTTGCTCGGAGAATCCAGAATGAAAAGATAAAAAAGATGATGGAATTCAGAGGAAACCTGGGCCTGGAAACAAGAAGACCGGTTGTGACTCCAAGCCAAACATGGCCTAAGCCGGCTAACTTGGTTGAAGTTGGTTCGCAACGGTTCGGCAGCTTTTGATCCAGCCCGATGGGTGCATGAAGAACATGGAAGAAATTTTGATTTTTTTTTTGTTGTAATTTCATGCAATTTTCTTTTTTCGTTTTGGGTCTCATACCAAGCAAAATTATTATTTTTTGTATAGTTAATATTCTTGGAATATTTTGCATGAAAAATAGTAGTACGAGATTTAGGATTAAATAAGACCATTAGTTAGTTAATTAATTAATTAATGTGTTTAATTCTATTATTTGGATACCTAGGTTAAAAGAATAGAAAAGTATCCAAACATTTATAGTTTTCTGGCATGCTATTTTCGTTTATGGACTTATGTGCATGTTTTCTCAAAGGCCAAAGTCTTTGGGAATTTTTGACAATGAAAAAAATATTTTTCTTTAATTAAATGATTATTTTAGCTTAAGAGAAAAAAAAAATTAATCCTTGGTTATTCTCTTAAAAGATTTTATCCTTGACATAGAGAATATTTTGGATCTAGACATTTTTGTAAGCTAAAAAGATAAACCATTTTAATTTATTTTGCAAGAAAATTATTTTTGTCAAATATAACTTGAGACCAAAGTTTCTAAGAAATTTTAAAAGGAAATTCTTGAAATCATTAAGTTCTTAACAAGATAAAATTAATCCATAGAAAATCTCTTAAAAGATTTTACCTTAACATAGATATTTATAGATTTAGATATTTTACAAGAATTAAAGGATACATTTTTGGGATATTAAAGGGTGATCCTCTTGGATGAGATCTATTAAATATCAAGACTAAATCAAATAATTTAGTCTCATCTTTGACCTTGTCTTTAAATTTTAAGGGATAATCTAAACTCCATCTCTATTTTATGTGCTCGATTGCCTAGTGTGTTTGATAGGATTGAATTAGGTGCCTTCAAATTCCTATTCTTGGTGTTCTAATCTTTGATAGATTAGGGTGTTAAGGTATTTTTTAAGTAGGCTTGATTCATTTTAACACAAGAGTGTTAATTTCTTTACAGTTTAGTGTTCTTGTGTGTGAGTTTGATAGGTTTCTTGATCCTGAGTTTAATCCACCTTGTTGGAGCTTTCCAAGATCATATCAAGTGGTATTAGATCTTTCTTTGTGTTGATTCTAATCAATCAACTTTCTTTGGGCTAAGGTACAATCTTCTTCAAGATTTGTTGAGCATTTTTTACTTTCGTCACTTTTTCCCTTGCCATTTTGGAATGCTTGAAACTCAAGATTATGCCATGAACTTCATGCTAAATTGATTCTATATGTTAGTATAATGTTTGATGAGTATTTTGGCCTGAAAAATTGTTGATTTGATGCTCATATTGCGGTAAAAAAATTCTTATTTCCATAATAATATTTCTTACAATTTTTGGAGGTAGAATACTTAGATTTGTGCCATGGAGATGTTAATTTGACCTTATATGATATATTGATGTTTAAGAAGTCATTTGGTGTAAAACTTTGTTGATTTGGGGCCAAAACCAAGCTGAAATTGGCTATACAAAATTAAGCTACGAGAATGCACACAATGTATTTGATATATTGTCCCAATGAATTATGATTGCTTATACTTAACTATCAAAGCTTCCATTTATGAAGTATGATGACTAATTTGATTAGTAAAGTGCATTTGTAAAGTTAATTGGTGTTATTGTTGATGCTAGAAGATTTGTTCACATTGTAATTGTTTCAAGTTTGGAAGATATTTATACATCTTGAACTCCTACTCCTACTTCTTGAATTTACTTGTGTCATCATTTCCTTAAGTGCTTTTTAATTGCTAATTTGTGTTCTTGAGGTTGTGATAGGCATCTCCTCATTTAAAACTCTTTGAAATCCATGCATCTTCCTTATTACACACTAAGTGTTTAATAAATTGCCTTCGAGACATCTTTCTTTCTTATCCCTTGGAATTTAGTTGACTTGACTAGTAGAACTAAATCCTTTGAAGTGGAAAAGAGTTGGGAAGAACTTGAGTGTGTAATTGAGAGTTTAAAAAAAGGCAAGGGGTGAGTTCATTGTAATAAAAACCAAGAAGAGTGCAAACACGAGTGAAGAGTGACCACTAAAATTGAGTGTAAACATGTGAGGGAGTGAAGTGAGAAATTTTTTTTGTGTTTTCTATTTCAATTTTGTGCGTATTTCTTTTGAAAGAAAATTCACAATGGGTAGTTGGAGTGAAAGTGAAGGGTATGACTATAATGAGGAATCTTGCTATGGTAAGAGTAGTTATGGGGAAGAAAATGAATATGAGCAAGAATATAAGCGAGTATGATTATGAGAGTATGTGATATTTGGATGAACAAGATGAAGGGCCAAGTACAAGTGGAAGGGAATATGAAAGCTATGACGAAGACCTAGGGGAGAATGATCAAGAATGTGAGAATTTAAGTCCTAGAGAAGATTAGAGTAGAGGGAGTGAAAATAATGTAGAATTTTATTTGAGTGGGGAAGGATATGGTAGCTTTGAGGAACAAAACGCGGAATATGAAGAAGAACATTGGAGTGAGGAATATTGAAATAAAGAAGTTTATGTGGGAGGAGTACAAAAAATAACAAAGCATGGGGTGCAAAAGAACTTGAGGGAGCGTGAATGCAACATTTGTGGGAGTTTAGAGCACATTGTCTATTATTATCCAAAAAGAGTTAAACAAAGAGGGAGAAATGTAGTGCATAAGCCACCGGAAGAAGAGGTACATGAAAGGAAAGGCAATAACTGTTATAATAACAGGTGTGAAGGCCATTATCACTACAGGTGTCCAAGTTTGCCACAACAACTAAAGGAGAAGGAAGAGTTACAAGGGAAAAGGGGAGAATCTCAAGCTTCTACAATCATGGTGCAGCAAAGGAGTATAAGAGGATTGACTTGTGAAATTGCTGTAGTAGAAGGCACACAAAGGTTGATTGTCCAAATAAATTAGAATATAAAACATTTTATGGGGTTCGCAATTGCCAAGGAAAGAGACAAATTGAGAAGTAAAAAGTGAAACTTGAGACCAAAATGGCCAAGAAAAATATTGTAAATGTTGAGAAAGGGCCAGAAATGAAGAAAAAGTTAAGAGGATTGCACCAATAACGAGAGTAGAAGAAGATGATTAGCTTAACGAAGGAGATGAAGTGGATCAATTGAGTCCAACAAATGGAGTGAATAAGGAGTATTACAATATCTTATTCTTTCTAGATGAAGAGTCACATCCATTAGAATTGTTAGAGGAGGATGAGGAAGAAGAATTTGAGCAAAAGAGTGAAATTTGTTAAAGACCAATGAATTCAAAACTCGAGGTAAAGAATGAGCAAATGCGTGCTATGGATGAAGGTTTCCAAAGTGCTTCAAGTACTTATGTAGTAGGAGAAAGCTCACATCCACAAGAGGAGAAAAAGAGGAGTTGGCTAGAGGTGGTGCAAAAGCAAATGAAAATGAGTAAAACTAGTGAGAAAAAAGCATCTAGTTCAACTTTACAAAATGACATCGAATCTAGTGGAGGAGATAGAGTGGATGGAAGAGATGGAGATACACTTGAGAAACCATGTGCATTAATTGGTGTTATGAGGAAAATTGATAAAGCTTGTATGGTTGAAAAAGAAAAGGACTTACAAAGGGAAAATATTGTTAATTCAATGTATCAAATCAAAGAAAAATCATGTAGCTTGATTATTGATGGAGGGAGTTCTAAAAATGTTATTAGTGCTACATTGGTGGAGGAATTGAGAATGGAGACCTTGAAACATCCTAAGCCTTATAAGCATCAATGGTTGAACAATTATGGTGAAATAAAGGTGAACAAACAAGTTGATAGTACAATTATCATGGGAGATATAAAGATGAGGTGATGTGTGATGTGTTTCCCATGTATGTTGGGCATATATTGTTGGGAATGCCTTGGCTATGTGAAGGTTAGGAAGGTAGTTCACTATGGAAAGAAAAACACTTACTTTTTGTGCAAGGATGGAAAGAAATTCATACTTTGCCCTAGGTTAGGAAGGTAGTTCACTATGGAAGCATCGACAGTCCCTGAGACATCATCAAGAGGAGAAACTATTCTAGTGGTTCCATCGGCTTCTTCACGGCCAAATAAACTAAAAACACGCAGACGTATAAAAAAAAATTAATTCTTCGGCTGCGTGGTTTCTACATTTTCTTATTTTTTTACCTTCTGTTTTCTAGCACACATGGCTTTTGTATGATTTCATAGCTTTAGTTTAAATGGTCAATAAAGGATTCATCACTCCTAATAGTAAGAGAGAAAATCTCAAGGCCACTTGTAGGAATATTACTCAAGAAGTCCTTAACTAAGGTGACTATGTGTTGGAAATAGTTCCAACTAATACACATTGAGTAATAAATTCTGAGAAAAAGTACTAAAATATTTGGGCCAGAATTAATTAATAATTTGGAGAGAGTTGGCACTAATTCCATACTCTAAACCGAATGAGATATTATATGGTGAAAGGAGTTTATTGTACTAACCAATGTATTCAGAACCGGACCGGTCATCGAGCCAGAAAATTTACTGGTTCACGATTTAATAGCCCAATCATAATTAGATCGTAATTGAACTGTAATTGAACTGATAATATTATAATTTAAAATTAAAAATATAATTATTTTAAAAAATAAAATTGATAAAAAAAATAGTGTTATTTATGTCCATAAAGACATAATCATTCAAATACATAATTAAAAGTAGTCATTTTTAATTTATAACTAAAAATCTAACACACAACAAAATTAAATGTAGTCATTCTTAATTTATTACAAACACACAATGATATGCTTCTTTCAACTATCATGTGAATTGTTAATTATACTTCCCTAGTTTTGACTTCACAATGATATGCTTCTTTCAATTGTCCACAATAAAGAATATGGCAGAGCACAAAGTAGAGATCATTAAGAGAGAAAGTGTTCCAAGAAATATAAAACTGATTTTTTCCCACCTAAATTTATAGAAGTCGTTTCATTATTGGCAGCAAATATTATGTAGTTTGGCAATCCATAACTACAACACACAAATATGAAATGAATAATACTCTTCCTCATAGGCTCCACGAACCACAGTCACATATGGAGTTTGCAGTGAAATTTGCCATTACATTCCCTTAGAAACTTCACTTCGAACTAATGAAAATCACCACAAGAGCAAGAACATTCCCCTCCCCCCTCCCTGCTCCCCCACACCCCACAATCAAACATTCCCAACCCCCAAAGCCAGAAAAAACAAAGGTTGAGAAAAAGCAATCTTTAACTCAAAATTAGATACCAATTCCAAAGAATTGTTTTAGAACACTTGAAACTGTACTTGCAATAAAGGAGAAACAAAATAGTGTGTCACTTGGCTCTTGAAGTTGAACTACAGTAAACATGGTATTCAACGATCATTGTCGTGCAACTATAGCATGACAAAAATAGTTGTAATATAATTGACAACAAAAAGGCAGATGCAATAAGGAATTAGGGACAAGAAGCGCATCCCATATTGTATCCATGCCCAAAGATGGCATTCTAGCCGATGGAACTGCATCAACTTCTGCCAAGCCTTGATCTTAGCTCTTCTTGTTCTCAATCATATTCATCTCTGGCCCAACTTTGCTCTCCAAATCCAGTGACAAATATAACCCATTCACCACATACTAAGACAAATCACCACATACCCACCCATTCACATGTGTGCATTAATCATCACAAGATTCACTACAAAACAATTGATTGGACAAATAGATATGTTGCTCCAAGACTTATCTAGACAAACAAGAGCAGAAAGGCAGAAACAAAATATAAAAATGAAGCATTAAATGAAGCCGAAGGCATACCTCTTCAAGTCGGCAATTTTTATGGAATTGAATATGGTAATCGCGAGAAGTGAATGAGCGAAAATCGTTGATCTAAAAAGCGAACGCTGGTGAATCGACAACACCGCAATGGACAAAAGCCACTTAGGGATTTGGATTGTTCATCGGTGGGTGCAAGCCACTGGAAAGTGGAGGAAGAAATAATGAAATTGGATTTGGGGGGTGTTGACTGATTAGGTGTTTTCATTTTTTTTTTAATATTTTTTTCTCACAAAAGGCTCAAAATTTATTGAATTCTAAAATTTGGCTCGAAATTTTATTGAATTATAAAATCTACCCCCTCAAGTTTTTTTAATGAACAGACCGCGAAGCTGACAGTTAAACCGGCCGATTCATGGTCTAATCGGTTGGACCGGTCAGTCCAATACGGTTCACACTATCCAAAGTGGTTTTTTGAGTAGCCAATATAAACTAGCGAACTAGACCGTTTAAGGGACCAGTTCATAGTCAGATCGGTTGGACTGGCCGGTCCGGTCCAGTCCCAAAAACGTTGGTACTGACATTTCGCTATTGAAAGGTTCATGTCAAGTCACTTAACTTTTTTGACTTTTGGATGGTCATGATGTATTGCTAGATGTCACTCATGGTATGCTAAATGTAAATTTATTAATTAGAAAATTAATAAATTTAATCCTAATTTGAATTCATAAATTAATTCTAATTATTAAAGGATTATAAATTCTATTATGATAGAATTAATTTATATTAGCTACCAATTGACTAGAAAACCTAATATGTCATACACAATAGAGGAATTAGTATTTGATAATATTATGAGATTAATTTGTGAAAAGAAGTAATAATTACTAGCTAATTATTAAAGTATTGTAATTAGTTGGGGTTTAATTGCAATTATTAAGTTCTTTTTAGATGAATTATAAATATGTTGTAATTCGATGGGCCTAATTGCGATTATTGAAACTCCAAGCCCGTATAGAGGAAAATGAAAAAACTTTACGATTTTGTTCCCTAAAAGGTTCAGGAAAAAGAAATTATATTGTTTGTGGTTTTGTATGTGAGGACAAGGAAACGAAGGCTTTATGCCTTATTACCAAGAAGGTTTTAGGAAGTTTAGAAGTAGTGGTTTTTCTTGATAAAATAAAAAACCGCACTTCGTTCTTTGGTTGTTGTTTTTTTTTTTTTTTTCTCATGAGTCGTTTTCCCTTTTTCCCTTTACAGAAATTATATGAATATTTCTTCTCGTGTTTTCTTCTAGAACAAAATCCCTAATGCCGCTAAATCATACCTACTAGCATCCGTTTCTTTTCTTGAATATAATTTCTTGTGCGAATTATTGTTAGAGAATTCCTATTCTTAGAATTTGGAGGCTCGATTGGATCGACTTTTGAAGGAGATTTGCACGGAAGAAAATTTTTAAAAGCTATGTTTTCGAGGTAACTAATTTTTCTTTTTTCTCTTAATCCGTTTAATTACATACAAGTGATTCTTTGCATAGATTTCGTTTTAATTTTCTGCTGCATATAAATTGGTCTGCATGATCAAAACCTAACACTAACAGCCAAGGATTAGACAATATGGACGAGATATATATTCATGAGATCAGACCAAAGAAGACCCGACCGAGTAGCATACAGTAGAAATAATAGTACAGTACACGGTCCGGCCATTTTTCAGTTGAACACTAATATGAAGAAATTAGTTTGAGTCTTGAAGAATCCCTACATCGACAAAATCGCTCTAGAAAATCCAAATTTTGCCAGATAGATTTTCAAAATATTTCTGATGGTTAAGAAGATGAACATATGAACGGATCACACTACAATCAACAAAAGGCTCAAGTCTAGCCAGGAAAGGAAGCTCATATTTATGAATAAGTTTCTGTAAACGTCTAGAGGCAAGAGCAGAAGCTATACCTCTAATATTCCAGATCAGAAGATTCATTTTAAGCAAGAGGGGCAAAAATGCGACGAGTGGCCCGAGCTCTTCAAAAAGGCTTGGCTCTAACCTTTTTGCTCTCTGGATGCTGTTGCTATTTTCGTTTGCCTTTCTTGCGCAGAACCAAAATCCAATTTTTGAAGTCTTCATGCAATGATTTAGCATCCGAATTAGAATGGATGTCACGTGTTTTGACCTCAGTGCGATCTAAGGCTATCTGATCATTCTCGGAGTAGGGGCCCTTCTGCAGTATATCATTGATATCCGATTCTGGCAAATACTACAAAAAATCAGGTTTGGTTCCTATGAATGTCGGATGCAAGAAAGAAAGGTCTGGTGCAACTGATGAAGGAGTCTGAATAAGTGCGGCTGTGGTGTTCTCCATTGGCGGCCACACAATAGGGAAGGGATTCAAGGGGTGTACTGGCCTTGGGGCATCCGCATCAGAAAGAAAAGATAGCGCTTTCTGTGAAGCAACAATGGGGACTAGCACTGGTGGGGATGAAAATGCACCGCCCCGGACGGAATTGGTCAAGTCACATGAGGAAGGCGGCACTTGCGTTGTAGAAGGGTTCTGCAATGCAGGCTCAGGGGAAGAAATAACAGCCACTACAAGTACAGGTAGTGACGGCTGTAAAACTGCTTCTTTAGGGTTTGGAGGAACCTTAGATTTTATGATCCAACATTCCACGGGTATTCAGAAATCGTTGAGGATTTCCTTTTGCAAGCAATATCCATGGGTTGGGTATCACCCTCAGACTTGTCGGAGTGTGCTGAGCATCCAGAAAGGTCAGGACCCAGGCGACAATAATGCCTACAATAGTGGGGGAGATTTTCGTATTAGACGGGTTGAAAAAACCCCTCATCATCAATTCCAACCCATACGCATTTCGGTGCGGCTTTGGACAGATCCAGTTCAATACACACGTTGGCCATACTAGGTCGAGAGAGATTGGCAGTGGCCTCATCAAGCTTAAGTGGCTTGCTAATAATGGATGCAATGGAGAACAAGGAAGACATAGTGCATAAATGTATGGGAAGATGCTCGAATCCCACCCAAACTGGGACCACCGAAGGATCCCAGGAAACTCTGAAGTCTAGTGTCCATTTCAAAACTTTCATGGGAAACCCTAGAAGATACTAGAGGCCTTTTAGCCACAAGAGAAGATAGTCCTCCTCCAGCAAATGCCTAATGAGAACGTACTTACTATCAAGTCATCCAATTTGCACGTCTCCTTTAAGTCCAATGGAGCGGAATTCCTTCCGAATAGCTTCCATTGATGGCTACCCTTGAAAGAAAGCGCGAACTAGGGCAAAGTTGAAGGGAGCTGCCAATGCGGCAATTTCAGATTTAGAGAATATAACGGCAGGCTCACCCTTGTAAAAGCATGGAGTTTTGATTTCCAAGGGAGAAGGTGTAGCGAAAAGGGAGGAAAAGGATTTTCTTCCCCAACTAGGGTCAAGCACGGGAAAACTGCCTTTTAGAGACAAAAAAAAAAAAAAATTCTCTCTAAATATTATATGTCGTCTCTAAATTGACGTTAGAGATGAAATGGAGACAAAAGGGGCATGGTCTCTAAAAGGAGCGTCTCTAATTAGAAACGAACTGAAAAATTGGTCTCTAAATTATAGAGATGAAAATAATTTGTCTCCAAATTATTAGTATCCATCTCCAAATTATCAGGTCAAATACCAAAGTCAACACTTCATTAGAGACAAACTTTTGTCTCAAATCCGTCAAGAATTTTACAGACAAATATGAACATTTTGCCTCTAATATAGAGATGGATTTTTTGTCACTATTTTGACTCAATTTTGAAATAAAATTTTTAGACCATCCACAATAATTTTAGTCTCTATTTAGAGACAAAAATTAGCGACCAATTTTATCCGTCTCTAATTAGAGACGAACATAAAAAATGTTGTCTGTAACATAAAGACGAATTTTTGTCACTTTTTTTTTACTCGATTTATAGACAAATTTTTTAGACCAATCAAAATATTCTTTTGTCTCCATTTAGAAACAAAAATTAGTGACCAGTTTTATTTGTCTCTAATTAGAAATGAACATAAAAAATTTTGTCTCTAGCATAGAGACGAATTTTTGTCACTATTTTTTTACTTGATTTGGAGACAAATTTTTTAGACCAATTACAATAATATTTTTGTCTCTATTTAGAAACAAAAATTGGAAACCAATTTATCCATAACTATATTGGAGACTATTTTTTCGTCTCCACTCGGACTCTACTTTAATAGAACATTGATGCAAAAATTAGAGAAAAAAATATGCAATTATATTTTAGAGACAACAATAATAGTATATTCAACAATTGTAATATTATATTCACCATATGAATGCTAAACCAAAAAAAAAAAAAAAAATGCATAATAGTATTAAACATTTGGAAGGTCTAGAT
>JANUWF010000616.1:0-29780 GCA_026120185.1 Voacanga thouarsii | reverse complement strand
TGTGTGTGTGTGAGTATGTGTAGGACTAATTTACAAAATTTTTTAGGGCCATATTTTAAATATTTAAGGATAAATATTATAAATACTACAAAATTTAGGGACCAATTTTTAAAATTTTAGGGGTTATATTGTAAATATTCAAAAATTTAAGGACAAATTTATAAATTTTTAGGGGTCATGTTATAAAAATTAAAAAAAATTAGGGGCTAATTTAGAAATTTTAGGGTCATATTTCAAATATATAAAAATTTAGAGACTAATGTGTTATATACATATATATACATACATATATATATATATGTTGTATTTATACACACACACACACACACGTAAATAGATATATATCTATATCTATATATATATATGTATATATATGTTTGTATGTATATATTTGTATGTGTTGTGTATAAGAATGTGTGTATGTTTGTATATATATGCAGACATATATATGTGTGTGTGTGTGTGTGTGTGTGTGTTATTAATATATTTGTATATATATGTATATGTTGAGATTATATACGTATAAGTTTTTTCTTTTCTAATCGATCTATATGTTCAAATTATTTAATAAAAATGATTATATAATTAACAGTATATAGACTTTTAAAACTATATAATTACACAAAATAACTTATACATTTAATAATTTGTTTTCATTTTCATGGTAAACTTAATATTATTATTTTATTTTTTTATAATAATAATGTTTAAAAATTAAAATAGAACTTTGCAAATACTTAAAATAAAAAAAAATGATATGACCAAATATGAAGTTTAGCCCAGCGGTTGGGTGCACACATTGCACTCTCTCCCGTGGATCAAGGACTAAGGATCAAAACTTGCAATTGAAACTTGCTTCTACGTTCGAGAAGCATAAGAAGGAGTACGAGAAGAGGTCAAAAAAATTGAAAATTTTTATTTATTTTTTAATTTTTTATAACTCTTTTGGTGACAAAACTTCCCTCACCAAAACAACTCTTTAGCTAAGAAAGTTTTCGTGCTTTGTCATTTTTGGTGACAAACCAAAATTAGCTAAGAAACTTCCCTCACCAAAACTAGTCTTTAGGGTATATTTATAGCCTTCCGCGACAAATCGAATTCCTAGATGATACCCTTTTTTTCCTTGCTAAAAGTCTTGAGCGAGGAAAAAAAATTTTATTGCCAGTTCCAAGGGTCTCGGTGACATTTTTTTTTTTTTTTGTCACAAGGAAATAAGTTTCCTAGCTAAAGCTTATGACTTTCGATAGGAATTTTTTTGTCACTAAAAGTACAAACCAATTTTCAAACTATAAATAAAACACATAAGTGATCTTGTAAAGAATATACCTTAATCTCTCCCCCACATTTAAAATGGACACCCATAAATAATCTTGTAAAAATTATACCTTAATCTCTCTCCCACATTTAAAATAGACAATGTCCTCATAGGCCAAAATGGTGTGCAATATGTACACAATAGGATGAAAATAATAATGATGAAAGAATGAAAGTAATACTCTCCAAGTGATTCGATGCTCAATGTGATTGGCACGTAGAGAAGATCATCATCCATTAAGAAATTCAAATGTTCTCTATATATATCTAAAGAAATCACCAAATATGTCAAATAGATCAAAATACAAGTACTATAGTGCTAAAAGCAAAATTAAATAACAAACTATTGAAATGTTATGTATGCAAAATAAACTACTCCTGTCCCATCCCTATCTCTATTTAAAAAAAAAAAAGGGTGGCCTAATCAAATCGAAGTAGCTCGGGATTCCTTTGCCTCTTCTCGCTGCTACTCGCTCGGGCTCATCAAGTCCCGTACGGCCATATCTCTTTAGTCTATCCCACATAGTTGCATAGGAAAGGATCTAAACTGGATCTGCCGAGTATGAATTGCATCTAGCCCTCGCTCTTACATTTCAGAGCTCGGCCTAAACCATCTCCAACTACTGCTCATACCCATCGGATGTCCGGCCTTGCCTTTCCAGGACGCTCATTATATGCTCCATCATCTCGTTGTTGTTGAGCTATAATCTGTTGTTGTACCACTGTATCTTGAAGTATGTGGACGCTATTAGTCGGTGTGACCAAGTGCATGTGCATCTCTTCTTGGAAATCAACAGTGGCAAGCAAGTAGTCCAATATTAGGTCTCTATGCTCGAAGTTAGTGCTATACACAATTATGGCCATATTTACAAGGCTAAATAAATAAGAATCAAAGTTTTTAGAATATTGCCATAAACAAATTCTCTGACAATAGTGCCAAAACTTGATGTGCATTTTGCATATATATAGAAATGATATCAACAATGCCCACAATCACTCAAGTTTTACAGTTTAAAATGCCAAATCAACTTACACAACACACTATTTAGGCAAGTGCACTTATCATGTAGTGTAGAGAATAATGGCAAGTAGAGAAGAACCTTAGGAAATGATAACAATTACTCCTACTTCGTTCTTTTCTTATTGTTTAGACAATTAATTTGGTAAAGCAAGTTTAATTAATTATACTAGGGAACCTACCAAGTTTATATACAAAGAAGACTCATAAGTTCATCAAGGAATTGGAAAAAGAGAGAAAGGCCATGTAGTAAAAGGAATTCTCCTACTAAATACCTAAAAGAAGAGTACTATTTTGATCTATTAATCCCAACTCTAGGCACTAGTGTAAGTTCAATTGTTAGTCTCATACTCTCTCATGTTATGAGATTCTTAATCCCTATTTTTAACTAATTAATATCTCTACTGAATTATTCAAATCCAATGAGGCATTAAACACAACTCACAAATCCAATTAATCCAAAAGCCCTAAACCCTCTACGTTTAGGTAATTTCATAAATCCTTTGATTACTTAGCCCTAATCTCTAATCTCCTTCTCAGGTTAATCAAGAAAGATAAATAATAAATCAACTAAGTGGGTGTTCAAAACCTTAACCCTATCTCTCAAATTTATTTAGGAGAAAAAATGATTGAAGAAAATCAATCAAAAATCTACTCTACGAACTAAACACAATAAATCAAAATAATCAAATATTATAGAGTAAAATTAATAGATCTAAGCAAATATGTAATCTAAAAACATAAAATAGGATATAACCCATCATTACAAATAAAAAAATGAAGATTAACACAATATTGACAAGTTAAATTTACAAAAAAAAAGGGGGGGGAAGGGAAAAGAAAATCCTCATTGACAATCTTTTTTTTCCTCTTCTCAAAATCTTCTTGCAATCCTCTCCTCCTTGAATCTCAGGCTCCCCTTCTTCTTCTTGTTTGTAACTAAGGTCCCTAAGGTTCTTAAAGAAAATCCAAGGTCCAATAACAAGTTATGACAACTATCAAAGGGTTTTTATAGCCAAAAACTCTTAAGTCCTTCAAAAGAGCCAAAACAGGGTTTTTTTTTGTTCGAATATAGGTGGCCTAGGTTAGGGGAACTACCCTAGGCCACCTAGTATTTTTTTTTTTCTGAACAATAACTAGACGACCCAGGGTAAGGGAGCTTTCCCGGGCTGCCCGATTTCTATCCCTTGGCATTTTTCTTGCTATTTTACATACCAAGCGGCCCATGGTAGTAGGACTACCTTGAGTTATTTGGTTTTGGAAAATTTCTTCACTTTGCACCATTTTTTATCCTTTTTCACTCTTGTTCATCTTCACTTGATCTTTTGCATTCCCTAAACAAAAATCAAGGCAAAAAAGGTATGGTAAGTAGTGATTTGAATAAGAAATCATCACAATTAAGGCAGAAATACTATAGAAAATATATACATGATGGGCATTCATCCCGTATTGATGGCTACTGTGGGCTTTGAGTCTATGACCTCTAGCGGTGGTGGTTGCCAATGGTAAGGGCTCATGGTTTTGGCATGTTGTTCTCAATATCCTTGTCATGCTACAATAATCAACAAACCACTTAAGTCAAAATCTTTTCAAGCCTACAATTCCTAATAAACTAAATTCAACTCATTCCAATCTCAATCCAATCTAAAATTAAGTTATTTCATACTTAATCTGTAATCTTTACCTAAGTTTTGATATCAAACCTAGATTCTAGTGCCAATTATAATACCCCACTACATACGTAGCCCGAACGGGCCGGGGAGGTTACCCCGTCTTTTGGACTAGGCATTTTTATAATGTGGTAAACAATAAAAGGATAGATAAATAAAACTATAAGACTTTGAAATTAAACTAAAAACTCCGATTACGACTATTACAATCCTAACATAAGATAAGTCTTCAAAATAAAACTTTTAAATGTCATAATTAAAAAATAATATATATTGTATCAGAAGTATTTTGACATGATCTTGGGGTGATTTTCTATTAAATTTCATAGCTAAATTTAGGGCAAAATACAAAACTCAATTAAGAACTCAAAACAGTAAGTTCGGTGAAGAAATGACACACTCAATTCAAATACTAGGCCCTAAGCCAAAATAGAGAAATTATAACTCTAGCTATGAGAATCAAGTCTACTAATTCCTACCCAAGAACCCTCAACCCAACTAAAAAGCTAAGAATACTTGAAGAAGAAGAACTAGGCAACCAAAGATAATGTCTACTTTAGACCCTTAGATTAGCAAGAATCTAAGATTCTATTCTGATAGGCTAATTTGATCTATCCTTAAGAGTTTATAGACTCAAATATAAGGCAAGAAATGGAATCCTAAGATTGGTCTTGGCCTTCATAGAAGAACCCTCAAAGAACTCTCTCAAGAGTGTCTTTTGATTTCAATAAAATATCCAAATTACATTTGAAGTGTTATAATACCATATATATAGGCATCTAAACCTAACTAAAGTGAGATAAAATCTAAGCCATTCAAGCCTTTAAATGGTTGAAAATATCCTTATACATAATAAAAATTGTAAGGATTAAATTAGAAACTAAAATAAAATAAAACAAGAAAATTCAGCAAAATAGGACATAGCCCGAAGTGACCTGGCGCCGGGTGTACTAGTGGACCTGGCGCCAGGTGTGTTCCAGAATGAAACAACTTCTCTAGAGTGGACCTGGCACCAGGTGTACTAGTGTACCCAGTGCCAGGTGTGTCATGGTTCCCCACAGCCTGCTTTTTCTTGTCCTTTCAACCCCCTCTTGTGCTCCTTTGGCCCTCCACACAAATTGTTGTGCAAATGCAGCTTTCTTAGGCCTTCTCTTTAGCATCCATCTCTTCACACTCTTCATGTTCCTTGACTTGTTAAATGATTTTGCTTGAATCCTCCCTTGTAGGCTCCCATATCTTAGATTCTTCTAAGGTGTCGTGAAGTGTAGTTTGTAGTTCTATCCCCCTTCTTTAGGTTTGGCATATTGTTTGGATGGATTTCTATCATTTTTTCCTTCTTTGGACAAATTCATCTTCGAATGAGAACCTACAAAAAATTTCAAAAAAGAATTCTTTTGTGAAGATGAAAATACAAGTTTATGCTCTTCCATATACAACTCATTTTTCCCCTCAACTTCACTTTTCTTCTTTGTAGTCTCTCCTTCTTTGTTGTCATTTTTCAAGCACGAAAGAGCCACTCTCATTTGATCTCCATCTTCTCTCATTTTTTTCACTCTCCTCCTTTGCTCTCTCTTCTTTTGAGGTCTCATTTTGTACTTTTTTTTTCCTCATCATTTTCTTTCTCATTCTCTTTCTTTGGAATGTCTCCTACCATACTCTTCTTTTTCTCATTGTCCCTTATTTTTCCTTGTACTTCTCTCACCTCACTTGAGGGGTAGGGGTAGAAGAGTATATAGCTTGCTTCCCTTAAAAACAGAGTAGGAATTTCTCCTTCCATCATGCAACACACTCCTATCAAATTGCCATAGCCTTCCCAAAATTAAGTGGCTAGCTTGTATAGGGACTATATCACAAACAATTTCATATTGATACTTTCCTATTTCAATTGTCAACAATACTTGTTTTTCACCCTTAACTCCTCACTATCATGGAACCCTTGCAATCTATAGGGATTGGGATGTTTTGTCACATATAGACCCAATTCTTCCATCAGACTAGCAGTTACAATATTGGTAAAGCTCTCTTCATTAATGATAGCAACACATTACTTTTGATTAATAAGGTAATGGGAGTAGAAAATGTTGTTTCTTTGTAAGCACTTTTTCACTTCATCATCACAAACATCTCCTACAACACAAGTTCCCATTTCTTCAATTGCAACATCGGCTAAAGAGTAAAGGGATGGCACAACAATTCCTTCATCACCAGAATTGTCATCACTATTGTGCCCCTCATTTCGTTTCTCATCTCCACAATCCTCCTTTTCACTAGTTATCCCTCCTTGGGTATTAGTGAACATCAATTTCTTGGTTGGACGCTCATATGAGGTGTGCCCATAGCCTAACCATTTGAAGCATTTGATGTCCCTAGTCCTTGGAGGTCTCTCAACACCTTTTCCCTTTTCCTTGGCCTATTCTTCTCTAGGTTTGTATTGTTCTCTTGGTAGTCTTGGTGGTTTTGGTTGCTCTTCCCTCTCTTTAGGTTGGCGGTTAAAAATAGGATTGGTGTAGATCGTTTCTTTGGAATGTGATTTTTATTTAAGTTGTCCCTCAATTTTAATGGTCATATGTACTATCTCCTCCAATATCTCATAAAATGTAAATCAACTACATTAGCTATCTCTCTATTCAACCCACTCAAGAACCTTGCTTTTGTAGCCCTCACATCTTTAACAATGTTAGCTCTCATCAAAGTCACCTCCGATTCTTTATGAATGTCCTCTACACTTTTATTTCCTTGTTTAAGCACATGCAACTTTTGGTAAAGTTCATTATAGTAATGTAGGGGTACAAATCTTCCTCTCATCAAATTCCTCAACAACTCCCATGTGGTAACTGATTGATCCCTCATTCTCCTTCTTTGGGATGCTATTTGGTCCCACCACACTAAAGCATACTCAAGGAAACTTGAAATGGCCAATTTAACCTTGTTCCGCTCACTATACTCATGGCTCTCAAATTAAATCTCAATCCTCTTTTCCCACTCAAAATAAGCTTTCGGATCACTTTTACCTCGGAAATGAGGTACTTTCATTTTAATGTACCTCAACTCTCTATCTCCCTCATCTTCATCTTGCCTTCTCACTCTAATCTCATTTCCCCAGTTTTGTCCTCCGTAATCTTCCTCATAGATTCCCTCATCCCAATCTTCCATTCTTTCAAACTTCCTCTCAAGCCCCCTCATATTTTGTTTATCGTGCCTACCTTGCATTCTACATCTTCCTCCTCTCAACCCTTACCTACCTCCCTTAATGGTATAGGTGGATGACTTCCTACTGAATGCTCATCACAATCCTCTCCTTGCTCATATAATAAGGGTGTGACATTGTTTTTCTCTCTCATCCTAAGGCTGTCTTATTCTCTATAATCCCTTCTTTGTGCAACGGTTGAGGCTTGGTTGTGGTTGGTTTGCAATTCAGTTATATCTCTCCTCATCTCATCCATTTTTGCATTGAGAGTTTCAAAGGCAGCTCGAATGTCAAAAGAGTCTTGGGATATTTTTGTTGGGATTTCACTTAGATGGCTTAGATAGAAGAAATATTCCCCACAAACACTCCCTTACGTGTATGTACTCACCCTCGTGTTTAACTCTTTTTGGCTTTTATATCAATAGGTTCACCCTCTTGTCTTTTTTCATTTTTTTCAATTCACTCAAATGCTCAACAAATTCTTCCCACAAAAGTCTCACCAATTGCTTAAGAATTAGTCCAAACTTTGACAAGTCTTCTAACTCTCTAAGGATAACCAACTAGATGACTAACGATGGGAGTTGATCAACATACAACAATGAGCCTCATGGAGTTTATATCAATCAAGAAAACTAAATAAATTCAAGAATCTCAACAACAATTGTCTAGGGAATGGGTGAATGGACAAGATCTAACAAGAATTTCAATGTAACTCTAGAAGTTCAAAGAATGTAGCATTCAAGAGTAAGAGCAAGAATTTATCAATTAAGATTATCTCAAATGGACAAGAAATGTCCCTAAAATATTTGAAATGTTTACAAAAGTTTTAGCCACAACTTTAAGTAAAAAGTTCACTCAAGCAAAATATCAAATACTTTGTCGGCATTTTTCGGAACCTAAGATATAGCGGAAATTTGAAGCAATTTTTGCCCCTAAAATCAACAAATAGTAAGAAATTTGCGATCCCCAATATTTATACTATCAAAAGGCACACGTTTAACACATAAAATACTAGAAAAATCAAAGAAACTTGACCTTTTTGTAGCACAAATTTAAGTTATGGGATTGACCAATATTGAAGCCTTGTTCAATATCTCCTCTCGCTCTAATACGAAAATATTTGATATGATCTTGGGAGTGATTTTCTATTGAATTTCGTAGCTAAATTTAGGGAAAAATATAAGGCCCAATTAAGAACTCAAAACAGTGACTTTGGTAAAGAAATGATATACGCAATTCAAATACTAGGACCCTAAGCCAAAATAAAGAACTTAGAACTCTAGAAATGAGAATTAAGTCTACTAATTCCTACCCAAGAACCCTCAACCCAACTAAAGAACTAAGAATACTTGAAGAAGAACAACAAGGCAACCAAAGATAACCTTAAATATAGGCCCTTAGATTAGCAAGAACCTACGATTCTATTTTGATAGGATAGTTTGATCTATCTTTAAGAGTTTATAAACTCAAATCTAAAACAAGGAACGGAATCCTAAAATTGATCTTGACCTTTATGGAAGAACCCTCAAAGAACTCTCTCAAGAGTGTCTTTTGATTTCAATAAAATATCCAAATTACATTTGAAATGTTATAATGCCATATATATAGGCATTTAAACCTAACTAAAGTTAGATGAAATCTCAGCCAGTCAAGCCTTTAAATGGTCTAAAATATCCTTATTACATAATAAAAGTCATGAGAATTAAATTACAAACCAAAATAAAACAAAATAAGAAAATTCAACAAAACAAGGTATAGCCTCGAAGTGACCTAGCTCTAGGTGTACTAGTGGACCTAGCGCCAAGTGTACTAGTGTACCGGCACAAGGTGTGTTCTAGTTCCACGCAGCTCTGCTTTTTCTTATCCTTTCAGCTCCCTCTTGTGCTCTTTTAGCCCTCCATACGAATTATTGTGCAAATGTAGCTTTCTTGGGCCTTCTCTTTGGCATCCATCTCTTTACACTCTTCATGCTCCTTGGCTTGTTGAATGGTTTTGCTTGAATCCTTCCTTGTAAGCTCCCATGTCCTGGATTCTTCTAAGGTGCTGTGAAGTGTAGCTTATAGTTCCATCCCCCTTTTTTAGCTTTGGCATGTTGCTTGGATGGATTCCTATCAGTATTACTATTACAAAAGAAAATTCTGCTCCTCATTCTTGATAAGTTCACATTGCCCTGAAAACATAGTTAGAAAAGTCGTGTGAGATTACAAAAATCTTAGTAAGTCTGAAGTGTGTGAGTTTGTATCACAATTTTAAAATTCAATGTCACGATGCATGAGTAATGTAGACTTGAATAGATATAGTCATAATTTCAATAATTTTTTCTATCTCAAACACAATACCGGCTTTGGGGCAATTCAAGCAAGTGTGAAATTAGTACCTTGTACAATAAAAATTTTTGTTGAGTAAATTATTCATATCACATTTTTGGAACATCAAATTCATTTTTCAAAAGTCTTGAACCATCAAAACACCATATCATGTGTATCATTAAGATACCCATACCGTATTAATATGATCACAATACGTCATAAATATATGGTAATGATATATATAATGCTAAATAAATGGGTAAGGTGTACATCCCTCCCGAGGGAGTACCTTACCATGTCTCTCGTACAAAATCAAATCGAATGTTCCACATCCATCCTCCAGCTCTCATTGGAAATCGTGTTGCTAGCTAAGAATTGTGCTCAACAACTAGACTCGTCGCCCCATTTGGAACAAGACGGTTTTATGGAGACGACCAATATACGGGAATACTCTCTTAATCTAATAAAAGCTAGTCTAACAGACCTTACCCATTGAGATCTCTAATGTTTCAAGAGTTCACTATTCCAATATAGAATAATTAAATTATTTTCAAAAATTGTTCCAGTCTTTTGAAGTAAATTCCCAAGTCTCAATCCGACTAAAATTAAAACCATAATAACTTTTTCCAAAATTTTCAAAAGAAAATTCTACTCCTCATTCTTGATAAGTTCACATAGCCACGAAAACATAGTTAGAAAAGTCGTGTGAGATTACAAAAATCTTAGTAAGTCCGAAGTGTGTGAGTTTGTATCACAATTTTAAAATCCAATGTCATGATGCATGAGTAATGTAGACTTGAACAGATATAGTCATAATTTCAATAATTTTTTCTATCTATCCATTCTAAAATTCATTCACAATGTGATAAAACATTGTTCATATTACACCATAATAGTACTTGGAGCCAAATATGTATAATATTTCACAATATTTTTCATGCATGAAATGCATAAGTATTTTCAATGGATATTTGATGCAAAGGTCCATTCTATAATCATAATACTCATAAGAAATGTCACAACAATGTTGTTGCATGAACAAATTATGATATCATAATTGAAACATTAATTTCAATGGATATTATTTTCAACCATAAATGTTTTCTCTCAAAATGGCATGCTCATAATTTGAATCATAATTTATATATCATAATCATAAAATATTTCATAAATTTATGACATATATATATATATATATATATATATATATATATATATGAATTTGAATACAACTTTTGCATTTTTTAAACATGGTATTTTTGCATGGATTTTGCATTTTATAAAAAAATGCTTGGGATGCAAGGACTTATTTCACTTCAAGCTAGCAAATTATCAAATTCAATCTCTCGCTCCTTGTAATACCCTACTAGTTACACACTAGAAATTTGGATGATTAATTAACTTCACATTATAAATTAATTGAATTATTTGTATGATTATCTTGTTTAATTATTATTTGAGATTTCTTAGAGAAATAAATGAAATCAAAATGATTATTTGCTTGATTTGTGGTGAATGATATATTCTTAATTAATTGTTATATTACATCTAAAACAATATTATAACAATGAATTTTTACTAGAAAAATAGTTTCTTGAACAAATTGGATTTAATTACAAGATTAGTTCTGATTGTAAAATAATTAAAAGTCTTGGTCAAAATTCATGACAAAGACCCATTTTAACTACTTGACCTATTTAAATAAATTTCCACCAAGACTTTCGAATAGTTTTTGGCCACATAAAAATATTAAAATCTTAACCCTTGAATTTAGGGTGCATTCAAACAACTTCATCCCAACTCTTAGATTATATGGCCTAAGTACAAAAGCTTTCTTTCCTTCATATTTCCACCTCCATGATAGGTTGCCCCTACCCCAATTCTTCATCCTTTTTCTTTTTCTCCCAATTGGCTATCGGCCACTCTTAAGGCAGCCAACTAGCTTGGTCGCTCAAGAGGAAGACCATTTCCTCTTGCATCTTTCCTTGATCTGCGAACAACACCACTCTATTTGCTTTAGTTTTTTCAATTTGTTCTTCAAGAGAACACCATTCACTTAGAGTTTAGAAGGCTGGCATTTGCTGTGTAAAAGCTGGAACAAGCTTCAAGATAAACCTCTAAGAAAACCATTCACTATTTCTTTCCTTCTCCATGACTCGAAATCCATAGCATGTTGTCCAATTGTGTATATCTGAATTTTAATGCTATCCTTGTGTGTTATATTGATGAATGAATGGTATATTTAGCTTAGAACTATAAGAAACTAAGGAAGGCGATACCTTATATGTAAAGAATGTATTTTTCTTCTTCTTATTAGCATGATATTTGAAAATTTAGTGTTCTGCCTAGCTTGGTGAAGTTTGATTTTTGTGGCATTTTCGTGTGATTAAGTAGTCTATGAATGTTACAGTTATGATGAAGACATATTTTATAATATGAAAAAAGGTCTTTTGTGTTAAAAAAAAAACATTTTCTATTTTATATACATAAGGAAAATCGCCTATTCCGTACATTTTGCAAATCTGAAGTTAAATGCTAGTTTTGTGTGAAATTTTGGTGAAAGGAGATTGAGCATTGTTAGGAATATATCTCACTTTGTGTAGGAAATGCCTCCTGAACAAGTAAATTATTTTTCCTCTCTTATAAATTGTAAAACCTATACGTATATAATTTGTCCAGATTTGTGTTTGCTAGTATAATGTTGCTTTCTTGGTGAATGAGGGTGTGAATTTTGTGGTATTGTAAGGTATCTCATGCAAAAACAAGTTTGTGCAGCAAAAGATTTAAGAGATAACAAAACCAGAATCTGTAAGGTGTGAATAATAGAAAACAAAAGGAAGCATGGGTTATACCTCTATCGTTCAAAATTTCTTTCTCGTTGAATGGCTGAGGCGCAATCCAAATACACTCATTCAAAACAAGTCTACACCGGCATCCAAGACGAGCCACTCCAATCTCAGTGTGAGGTTGGTTCTGATAGTAGCCACACGAGGGATGTTCTCAAGGAAACCAAAATTCTCTGCTAGGAGAATTTCTTGGCGGCTAGGGTAACAACCGGAGAAGAGAGGAAGAGAGTCACGTGTATCAAAAAAACAAGAGAAAATAATTTTTCTCTGTCTATCTTTAAAATAATACAACCACGGCATCTTCTAAGGAAAAAATTCCCAAAAGAAACACTGATACAACGCTCTGTGAATTCTAAAAGAATTAGAATTCTTTAATTGTAATTGGAACTTACAAGTTCTTACAATTATAATTTGGCTCAAAAATTATAACTAATTATAATTTGGCCCAAATAACTTATACTTCTTACAATTAATCTCACAATGTTATCAAATAACATCTCGAGTACATAAACCTCTATTGTGTATGACCTACTAGATTTCTCACTCTATTGGTAGTAAAATATGAATTAATCCAAATATCTTTGAAATTAATAATCCTTAATAATTTAGAATTAATCTATTAATTCTAATCAAGATTGGTTTATTAATTCATCAATTAATAAACCCATACTCAGCAGATCATAAGTGGTATCTAGCAATACATCATTACCACCCAAGAGTCTAGGAAGTCAAGTGGCTTGACATGAACACTTTAATAACAAACTACAGTGTAACAAAGTCCTTTCATCATACAATATCTCATTCGGTTTGGAGTACGGAATTAGTGTCAACTCCCTCCAAAATATAAACTAATTCTGACCTGAATATATTAGTACTTGTACCAAGAATCCACGACTCAATATGTGTATCAATTAGAACTAATTCCAACGCACAATCACCTTGGCCCAAGATTTCATGAGTAGTAATTCCAACAAGTGTTCGTGAGATATTCGCTCCTACTATTAGGAGTGGTAAATCCTTTACTTTCATTTACCTCACATTATATCCAATATCCATCCTATAGCTCCGAGAGATTGGAATCAAAGTACAATGCTTAACAAATAAAGTACCTTGAAGATCTCAAGTCTAAGGATACTTGCACGTTTGCTATAACAAAATTCTATCATTGGCACTAAATAGTTATTTATGTGATTATCTCATAGCCAGGTCATCCAATGTACTTGTTCTATTAACAAACATCAACGTGTTAACTTTGAGTATCTCAATAGTCACAAATATGAGAACCATCGCCTGATCAAATCAAGAAATCTAACACGTACTAGTCTTAACGCATTAATGAAGTCTTATCTCATTAATACTACGACTAGGGATTATTTAAATACTAACACTATACATTATAGTAAGAATCCCACATCATGATTTGCTTAACACGAGTGTTGTGCTTAGGACTTTATCTAACAGCTTATTTTACATAAAAGTAAAAAAACACACCTTTGAAAGATAAATAATGCCTTGTAATATAAAATAAATGTGTCATATATAAAGTACAAGTGATTGCGTCTAGGGCACAACACTAATAAACTCATATTTATAATAGAGCCAATCATTCATATATCTAATATCGAATAACTCAACATGCCTATCATGTGTCTTCTAGGATAGTGCTTTTGTAAGCAAGTCGACTATGTTCTCATCTCGTGAGAACTCTCTTTATCTTTACATCATTCCTATCTATGATCTTCCGGATCAAGTGATAGCGTCGTAGTACATGTTTAGATCATTGGTGAGACCGTGGGTCCCTTGCTTATGCAATGGCTCCGTTGTTGTTACAATTCGAGTAATATTTGACCAACAATGCTAGGGACTCCGAGTTCTATCACGAACTTCTTGATCCAAATCGCTTCCTTAGCTACTTCGAAGCGGCTATGTACTCAACTACGTCAGTAAAATCAACAATAGTCTCTTTTTGGAACTCTTCTAACTTATTACCCCTCCACACAACGTAAACACATAGCCAGATTATGATTTGAAATCATCTTTGTCAAATTAAAAACTGGCATCAATATACTCGTTTACTTTCAAATTACCCTCTCCATATGCCAAAAACACTTCCTTAGTCCTTCATATATACTTAAGGATATTCTTTATAACCGCCCAATGACTCTCACCAGGGTCAAATTGGTATCATCAAACTAAGAGCATAAGATAAATCAGTCCACATACATATCATAGTGTACATAATAGATCCAACTGCCAAAGCATATGGTATCTTACTCATGTGACCCCTTTCAACTTGTGCCTTAGAAGACATCAACTTTAAAAGGCTTATCCCATAGGACATGGGTAAGAATCCCTTTTTAGATTGATCCATGCTAAACCTCTTTACCACGTTGTCTATGTATATAGAGTGTGGAAGACCTAGCAACATGTTTGACCTATCTCTATAGATCATAATTCCAACAATATAGGTTGCTCCTTTAAGGTCTTTCATGAAAAAATTCTTGGACAACCAAACTTTAATTGATTGAAGAATAGGTACATAGTTTTCTATTAGCAATATGTCATTTACACAAAGTAATAAGAAAACGATTGTGTTTTCACTAATCTTCTTATACACACAAGACTCATCTATATTTTGAATGAAATCAAACTCTTTGATTGTTTCATCAAAATAGATATTCCAACTCCTAGAAGCTTGCATAAGTCCATAAATGGACCTTTGCACCTTGCACACTTTTGTGTTACCATTGGATGTGAAACTCTTAGGTTGTATTATATATATTGGCTCGTCACGATTTTCATTTAGGAAAGCTATTTTCATAGCCATTTGCAAGATCTCATAATCATGATGAGCGGCAATGGTTAGGAATATCCCGATGAATTTTAGCATGGCTACTAGCGAGAAGGTTTCGTCATAGTCAATACCATATTGTTGACGTTAACTCTTAGCCACTAGTTGTGCTTTATAGGTAACTACGTTACCATCCATATCTATTTTCTTCTTGAAAATCCATTTGCACCCAATAGGTTTGATTCTTTTGGGTAGATCAATAAAAGTCTATACTTGGTTGTCGTACATGAAATCCATCTCTAACTTCATGGCTCAAGCCGCTTGTCGATTCTCGAATTGTTCAAAACTTCATTATAAGTAGTAGGCTCATCATCATCTATGAGTAATACATCATTATGGTCACTAATGATAAATCTATATCTCTCAGGTGCCATACGTATCCTACTCAACCTATGAGGATCTTGTGTAGTAGAAGGTTCATTTATTCTCTAAATAGATGTGGGATCAGATGATTGATTCTTGTTTGTTTGTTCTTCTTGAATTTCGCTAAGTTCAATTTTACTCCCACTCTCCCCTTTGAACATGTGCTTCTTCTCTAAGAAGACAACATGCTTCGAAATAGACACTTTATTTTTTAGGGTAAGATAGAAGTAATACCCGAAAGATTCTTTTAGATATCCCACAAACAAACACTTGTCAAATTTACTATCACGTTTGTCTGACTGTGGCCTTTTGACAAAAGCAGGACAACCACATACTCTCAAGTGAGATAACTTTAGTTTCTTACCAAAGAACATCTCAAATGGGATAGTATCAGCCAATTTTGTCAGAACTCTGTTTAGAATATAAACAAAAATCTATAGTGCGTACCCCCAAAATGATTTTAGCAAGTCTATAGAAGCCATCATAGTCCATACCATGTCTAGAAAGGTTTGATTCCTTCTCTCAAATACACCGTTATGTTGAGGTGTATATGGTGGAGTTCATTGAGATGATATCCCATTATCTCTAAAATAACCCTAAAACCCTTGGCTTAAGTATTCACCTCATCGATCAGATCTTAAAGTTTTAATACTTTTCCCAAGTTATTTCTCTACTTTATTCTTGAAGTCTTTAAACTTTTCAAAAGCTTCAGATTGGTATTTCATTAAATACAAATACCCATATCGTGAATGATTATCAATAAAGGTAATGAAGTAGTTATAACTTCCTCTTAATTACATTGACATTAAGTCACATACATCAGAATGTATAAGTACTAATAACTCTTTGACCCTTTCTCCTTTTCCAGAAAAAGGAATTTTAGCTATTTTACCAAGTAAACAAGATTCGCATGTACCATATGATTCATAATCAAATGATCCTAAGTTATCTAACTTGTGTAACTTAGAAATGCAATTCTCATTTACATGACCTAAACAATAATTGCATAAATAAGATGCGGTTGAATTATTTATCCTTGGTTTCTTATTATTTATATTGAGAATTAGATTATCCATGTCTAAAACATATAAACCATTGACCAAAGTTGCGTAACCATAATGAATATCGATCAGTGAAAAAGAAAAATATTTATTCTTAAATATTAAATGAAATCTACATAAATCTAAATATGCAATTAAGATAATATTTTTCAATAAAACTGGTACAAAATAATAGTTTTATAACTCTAAAACTAATCCCGAAGGTAGGTGCTGCTCGTAAGTCCCTACAAAGAAGTGCGAGTAACCTTTGCTCCATTTGTAGTATGCGGGTCCACGTCGCCTTTCTCTAGCCTTCTACGCCCTTTAGTCCCCGCAAGTTATTATATAAATAAGATCTATATCCGGTATTCAATACTCATATATCATTTCTAAAGGTAGTATTAACCTTAATAATAAACATACCGGGAGTAGAATTAGAAGTGCCCGCGAGATTCTTCTTCCGTTTCTTTTCCTTGATGGTCTCCAAGTATGCTTTGCGCTTGCGCCTCCAATGGCCCATTTTGTCACGGTGATGGCATAGGCCTCCGGCGGTTGCATCCTTCTTCTTCATACCACCTTTGAGCATAGTGGGAGCCTTCTTCTTCTTTCTTCGAACTTTTTCTTAGAACAAGAAGATTATCAAGACCGCATTAGAATCCTTCTTCATAGAGGACTCGCAACCTTGAGAAGATTAATCAACTCAAGATGGTGGACTTAATCTTTTTCATCTGATAGATAATCACAAATTGTGAAAACCTATTAGGTAAAAATTATAAAATTAAGTCAACACTTAATTCATGGTCCATCATGAATTCAAGAGACCCAAGCTTCTCAATCAAGCCCATCATCTTCAACCCATGAGTGGCCACAGAAGCACAAACAGTTGCTTTAAATCTCATATCTCTTTGATCTGGCTTAGGTGTCAAACAGCTCTCGAAGATGGAGAATAATCGATTGAGTATCCATATGCTTGTGCTATTTTTGCAGCTCAGGAATCATTGATGCCATTACGATACAAGATGCCATGTCACTATCCTCCTTGTGCTTCTTGTGAATAGCATGCTTATCAGCATCATCTTGAGATGGTGGTGGCAGAATAGGAGCATCTAGCACGTAGAGCAACTTTTTCGACTTAAAAACGATTCTCAAGTTTCTATACCGGTTGAGATAGTTTGACTCGATTAGTTTGTTGGTCTCCAAGATGCTATGTAAGTTTAGGTTGGTTGACATGATGCATGTGACTTAGATGTAAGGATAGAGAATATTAGCTTACTTTATATGCACATGTAATGAAAATAATTAGGTTTTTAATTAAACGCATTATTACTCCGATATTTTTCCAAACCAATAGCCCCCACTATTAATTCAGGAAAGTCTATTGGAAGCTATTTTAGTGGACTAGTATCCAAATTCCTCAAGAATAACATTGAGTTTGTCCAACAAATCACCCTTGAGTTCAATAGTAGGTATCTAATACCAATTACATCTTATGTAATTACTAGATCATTGGGTGATTAACAATATCTTTTAATCTTAAAAGCCTTTTAGGCTATCCCAATATTTTCTCTAAATTTCTTTATGCTTGAGTTAGCTGAATTGGGATAAAGAATTTCATTAAACCAACCCATTAATTAGGAATTTAGTTCCATAGAAATTTAATTTCATAGCTTGAATATGCCCGACATCGAATATGCTTAGGTTAGCCTAATAACCTGGTCTCGAAAAAGGACTCTCATTCTTACTATATTCACTGAAAGGAATTAGGTTTAATATTACTTGAGGGCTTTATTCCTTTTAGTGATTTCATCAAATGACATGCATAAATATATCAATAAATCACATAAATTAATAATCATTATAATAAAGCGATTACGCAGTATGGTTATGGAATTTCCCTAAATTAATTTTCTCAAGCCAAAAAGGAATTTAACATTGGTTAACCCTATATGTTCACGCATGATTTAAGTAGAAGGTCTTACCCTCTCGCCCTACTTTGGTCGCCATCTCCAAAATTAAAATAATTCTATCCATATCTAACCTATGTAATCTAATTACATAAATTTCCTAACATTCGAGAGGAGTTAGATGGAAAGAGAATTACATCATATTTTTAGAGAAAGTAGGACTTGCGAGGTCCTATTTAATAAAACCAAAGCTGTAAATAATGCATAAATAGATATAATTTGGTTTTAGTCCATAACCATCCACCAAGCCATTAAATATGTTTAAACAAAATTAAACATATAGTTTTATTATTCCAAAATCTCTATTTTGGGAAAATAAAACAAATTTAGATTTAATTTCTAAAATTAAATTCTAGAAATTAAATTAGGAAAAAAATCTAAAATCAATATTTTAAAAAATTTATTAATTGCTAAAATCATATTTTAGGACTTAAATGATAATATATAATCTAAAAGCAATATTTTATAATATATCACCATGTGTTGCATCTAGAACACACAAAATCAAAATTTCCAGAAAACAAGATGCATTCATAACAATTTTAGAACACAACGTAGACCCACGATCCCGGAAACAATTTCAATAAATAAAATAAGATGGTTTTCGGATATCAAAGCTTTATGAAACAACTTTCACTATAGACAATAAGGATGTAATGAAACGTTTTCATGACATATAGATGATCTATAAATCACACATAAGTATTGTGTCCGATACCACTATAAGGTATCTCATGCAAAAATAAGTTTGTGCAGCGAAAGATTTAAGAGATACCAAAACAAACCGGAATCTGCAAGGTGTGAATAACAAAAAACAAGAAGAAGCAAGGGTTTTACCTGTGCCATTCAAAATTTCTTGCTCGTTGAATAGCTAAGCCGCGATCCTGATACACTCATTCAAAACAAGTCTACATCGGTATCCAAGACGAGCCACTCCAATCTCAGTGTTAGGTTGGCTCTAATAGTATCCACACGAGGGATGCTCTCAAGGAAACCAAAATTCTCTACTAGGGGAATTTCTTAGCGGCTAGGGTAACAACCGAGAGAAGAGAGGAAGAGAGTCATGTGTATAAAAAAATCAGAGAAAATAATTTTTATCATGTCTGTCTCTAAACTAATACAACCATGACATCTTCTAAGGAAAAAATCCCAAAAGAAATGCTGATATAATGCTCTATGAATTCCAAAAGAATTAGAATTCTTTAATTGTAATTGAAACCTACAAGTTCTCACAATTACAATTTAGCTTTAAAATGATAACTAATTATAATTTGACCCGAATAACTTCTACTTCTCACAATTAACCCCACAATATTAGCAAATAATATCTTGAGTACATAAACCTCTATTGTGTGTGACCTATTAGGTTTCCCAGTCTATTAGCAGCAAAATATAAATTAATCCAAACCATTTTTAGATTAATGATCCTTAATAATTTAGAATTAACCTATTAATTCTAACCAAGATTGGTTTATTAATTCATCAATCCATACTCAGCAGATCATGAGCAGTATGTAGTAACACATCATGACCACCCAAGAGTCTAGGAAATCAATTAAGTGGCTTGACATAAACCCTTCAATAACAAACTACAATACAATAAACTGCTTTCACCGTACAATATCTCATTTAATTTAAAGTACGGAATTTGTGTCAATTCCCTCCAAAATATAAATTAATTATGGCCCGAATATATTAGTACTTGTATTAGGAATCCACTACTTTGCATGTGTATCAATTGGAATTATTTCCAATACATAACCACCTTGGCCAATGATTTCACGAGTAGTAATTCCAACAAGTAGTCATGAGATATTCGCCTCTACTATTAGGAGTGGTAATCTGTTATTGATCCTCTCAACTACTTTCGTTTATCTCACATTGTACCCAATATCTATCCTATATGTGACCCTCGATCTGGCTCCAGAGATTGGAATTAAAATACAATGATCAGTAAACAAAGTACCTTGAAGATCTCAAGTCTATGGAAACTTGCATGTTTGCTATAATGAGATTCTATCACTAGCACTAAATAGTTATTTATGTAATTATTTCATAGCCAGGTCATCCAATATAATTGTTCTATTAACAAGCATTCACGTGTTAACTTGGAGTATCTCAAACCCACGGATATGAGAACCACCGCCTGATTAAATCAAGAAGTCTAACACGTACTAGTGTTAACACATCAATGAAGTCCTATCTCATTAATACTACGACTAGGGATTATTTAAGTAATAACACTATACAGTGTAGTAAGAATCTTACATCATGATCTCTATCATGGTTTTCTTAACATAGTGTTGTACTAGGTACTTTATCTAACAGTTATTTTACATGAAAGTAAAGAAAGCAAACTGAAAGATAAATAATACCTTGTATTATAAAACAAATGTGTCATCTATAAAGTACAAGTAATTGCCTTTAGGGCACAATACTAATAGGTATTGTGATCCATAATAGGTGTATGAGCTTGTGTGAGTGAATGCTTTGATTTGCCATGTGTTTTGAGTATAATGTAGTTGATGAAAAATAGAGCGGCTGCCGATTTGATTTAGTAGCCGAAATGGATGTTGCTTGGCTGTTGCAAACTTGAAAAAGGCATGCTAGGATTTGAGTCCCTAAGGGTTGAGTGATGTGTTAAGACTCTTACGGTATAAATTTTATATGAAATAAATGAAGAAAACCCACCTTAATGATCCTTGCACCATAAGCTGTACAAGCTATGAGAAAATCCTATATAGAAAGCTAACTTTAAACCCTTAACCCCCCCTTTTCAATTGATTTTGCTCATAAATTTCACAATATAGAAACTTTAAGATGTTAGGAAGATTTTAGAAAAAGAATCACTGAAAAAGCTTTTGTAAATTATGAGATATGAATTTTTCAAATTCACTATTCAAAACTAGTTATTGAACCAATGCATTTCTGTATAAAAATTGTTTGAACCATTTTTTGGAGGGTTCCTAGGGAGATAAATATATGATCATTTACCTAACATGATAAGGTACAAAACTAGAAGATTTCATTGAAAAATAAAGTGATTTTCTCAAATAATTAGATTGATATTATTAACCTTTATTTTATTAAAAATAGAATTTTGAGTTTGTAGAGGAAAAAAAGATTTGTACAAAGGGATAGCTGTAATTATTTTGAAAATTAACTTAAATGGATTTTATGAGATGATTAGACTTATTAGGAATATATATGTTAGGGCTTTGATGATTTTATTAGACTATATGATTTTGGCTAATTAAACCCTATACTTTTGCAAAATAAAACTTTGGTAAGGACTTTTAATCTTGCAAGACTACTTGATTCCATGGTGCACTTGGCTAAATAAATTGGTGAGAGAGTTGCTTGGTTAATTAAAGTTTCGTATCGATTAATTAGGATTTTCATGGTTAATTTGGGTTTTACATGATAATTAGGGCTTTATGTTATAATTAAGGCTTTGTTTGGCCATTTGTATTAATAAAGAAATTGGGAGTTTTATACTATGTGAATCTGTGGATGTTTTAGTAAACTATTGAATTTTGTGACTGGATTCTTTATCCCTAAAATTAAGTTTTATCGCTAAACATTTTTAGAATTACTTAAAACCAAAGTAATTTCCTAATTGCCATAGGGTCTCGATTAACATTTTATTTGGAGTAATATACATATGAAATTAATTCCTATATGTTTTATATGATAGACATAGTGGACTTAGGAAAAGGAGAAGCAAGAACTTAAATTAGATTCAGACAATTTGCTACGCTTGGACAAATGTAAGTTGGTGCATCCCAAGCATATTTTCGAAATACAAATTATGAAATGTTTTACGATTACAACATGTAATTTATGACTTGAAGTATGAGCATGTCCCTCTGAGAAAACACTTGTGCATGAAAAATAATGCTTATTATAAAGAATTGTTCTATTATGATTTATTTATGCATAATTATTTATGCGAAGCTTTTCATGAATATTACGGCTATGAAATGGAGCATGCATCAAATTTTTGCAACACATGAAAACAAACTATGTATTTCATGCATGAAAATATTATAGAAATCATGGCGTGAGTATTAATTATAATGGCTCCAAATATTATCATAGCGAATTACGAGAAATAAATTAATACTTCTCGAATAAATTTTTGAACATATATGTAACCTTGGGAAAAATAATTGTGCTTTTGATTTTAGGAGGGATGAGACTTAGAAATTTACTTCAAAAGACTAGAACAATTTTGAAAATAATTTAATTATTCCATATCGAATTGCAAACTCTTGAACTATTAAATTAATGACATTGAGATCTCAATAGATAAGGCTATAGGACTAGCTTTCGTTTGATTAGGAAAGAATTTTGGTAGATTGTTCATCTCGGGAAAATTATCTTTTTCCAAATGGTGTGACAATTCTATTAGCTAAATGTAGTCCTTAGCTAGCATCATGGTTTCCAAAAGGAGCTAGAAAATAGATGTGTGACATCCGGTCTGATTTTATATAAGAGAAATGGCGGGGCATTCCTTCAAGTGGGATGTACACACTACCCAATTATTTGGCATTATATATGCTGTCACCATATATATGAAGTAGCATGATCACATTAACACAATACAGGTATCTTAAAGATACACGATACATAGGTTTTTTTTTTTTGTTCAATATATATATATATATATATATATTTTGTTCAAGACATTTGAAAAATAAATTTGATATTCTAGAACTGTTATATAAATAATTTTACCTGACAAAATAGTTGATTATGCAAGCTATTGGTTTTGTACTTGCTAAATCTCCCCAAAACAATTTCGCATTAAGATGCGAAAATTATTTAAATTATGAATATATCCATTCAAATCTACATTACACATGTATCATGACATCCACTTTTGAAACTGAAACACAAACTCACACACTTCGAACTTATTAAGATTTTTATAATCTCACATGACTTTTCTAACCATGTTTTCAGGTTTAGGTGAATCTATCTAAACTGAGGAATAGAGCTCTATTTTGTAATAGCAGTAGTCTGGACACAATGCTTTTATTTATTAACTTTGATGTTTGGAAATATTATTTTGCGACCTTGACTCAAGCGGGATTTGTAATACTCGGAATTTGAAGTTTTTAATTTAAATTCAAAGCCTTGTAGTTTACTTATTTATTTTTTATTTATTTACCGCATTATAAAGATCTCTAGTCTTTAGGATAGGGTGACTCGCCCAAGCTTCGTTTGGGCTACGTATGTAGTGTGGTGTTACACTCCTCCTCTATATAACTCCATTGAATCTACCATTACAATATATAAGTCAATTTCCTATTAACATGCCCCTTATAATCATCTAACTAAGACCCTAAGGTAAGTAGGGTGTCACTATTAGGATTCGTGGATTGCTAAATGCGAAAAACATCCACAAATCCCTTCCGATGACCCAAGTCAAATGATTAAGACAATTTAGGGATTACAGAAATACCTCTGTTTGGCGTAATCAAGATCCTTAGATTCTGGTTTTGCTATCGTACGTGCAACTTGAACGATCACCGAGACGCCGCAATGTGCGAATACTGTCTATCGGATACATATGGCGAACCAACTCGTTACCCCGAGAGGCTTAAATTTTCTGGTGAATGGAGGCACGAATAGTAACGGAGAGTACACTTGAGAAAACGACTAGGGTTTTCTTTTAAAACCACCCGAACCTATTGGAGTCAAGCTTCGATAATATCTTATCATATTTTATTTTAAATTCAAATTAAATTAAAACAGATATGATAAGATTTGCCATTTACTCGAGTAATTTAACTAATTCATGTACCGAGTTAGGTTCTTACAATCTGAACATCATCCGGATATATCGAATGTGGACATATTTTCGTATTCATTATATCTCGGTCAATTTTCTAGATTCAATTAACTTAGACATATTTCCGCATTCATTAAATCTGGTTACCGTAAAAATAACCTAACAAGTTTGCTTATTGTGTGACCCTATAGGTTCATTTAACATCGGCGAGTGTGCCCAAATCACATTTAAATGGCCCACAAGTTATAAGCGATTTCTAGCAAAACATTATAACTATCCATGTTAAATGAAGATCAGTAATCTCTTTGAACCAAATTATAACTTTATATTTAGTCCTTTTGTCACACGATATCCAGATTAAGCATAAGGCACGGAGCATGTCATCCTTATTAAGCTTAATCAATTATTTTTTGATCTCATAGTAGAGACTGTTCAAACAAATTATATCAATATCTCAGATTGATATATTTGAGCACGGCCATGCATTTTATCAATCTAACTTATCAAGGGGCCCATGAATATCTCTCCCATAATTAAGAAGGACAAATTCTTTTACTATCAATCATATTCCTCTCCCCGATTTATTCTATATCCAACGAGTACTCTAATTTATTATCCAGGTTAAAGATAACTTTAGGCAACGTAAAAATATAGAATTTATCAAGTAGAAAATTATGACGAATTCAGGTCGAATGACTTTTAATATCATTATGGCTAGAAGTACTTATGACATGTTCCATAAAGTACTCTCACAGTGGGTCATGTCCAATACAATGTTCTCTAACATTTATTTATGTTTTGACTTGATATCACATATATCCATGACCAGTAAAATATAGCCATTAAGTTACAAACATACTAATCTTAATTTATTATTGTTCCATTAATAATAATTTATTAGGGACAATTTAAGAATAGTTATTGTATTGATTGTATGGTTTTACTATCAAGTCACATACTTGATGATCACAAAACTAAATGCATTATTTATGAAAAAAATACTTCGTATTATTACATAATACATAACAACAATTGTATAAGTACAAATTGACTCTAGGGCATATCCCTAACAATCTCCCACTTGCACTAAGGCCAATTTGACATAAACCGTAATCATATTGATCTAGTATGACTATCATATTTATACGATGGGAAAGGCTTTGTCAGTAAATCTGCAACACTGTCATCAGTTGATACCTTGCATACTTTAACATCTCCTCTATCAACAATTTCTCAGATGAGATGAAAACGTCTAAATATATGTTTGGATTGCTGATGTGATCTTGGTTCCTTAACTTGTGCATGTGCAATGGCTCCATTGTTGTCACAAAAAAGATTTACTGGGTTCACAATACTAGAAACTACATCTAGTTCTATAATGAACTTTTTAATCCAAACTACTTCTTTAGTTGCACTGAGGCAGCTACATACTCAACTTCTGTAGTAGAATTGGCCCTGGTGTCTTGCTTTGAACTTTTCCAGCTTACAACACCTCCATTCAAATAAAATAGAAAACTTAATTGCGATCTATAATCATCCATGTTAGACTAAAAATTAGCATTAGTGTAACTATTTTTAACTAGCTCACCTTCTTGTCCTTTATAAAGTAAGAACATATTTTTTAGTTCTTCTTAAGTACTTCAGTATGTTCTTGACAGCAGTCCAGTGTGGCTCTCTAGGATTTGATTGGAACCTACTCGTCATGCTCAATGCATATGACATATCTAGTCGAGTACATAACATAGTATATATGATAGATCCTATAGGGGAAGCATATACTATCTTGTTCATGCGCTCTTCTTCATCCTTCGTGGAAGGAATTTGAATTTTGTTGAGTTTAATGCCATGTGACATTGGCAAAAATCCTTTCTTAGAGTCTTGCATACTGAACCTTTTCAGTACTTTGTCAATGTATGCACTTTGACTTAGTCTAATTAACTTTCTAGATATATTTCTATAGATCCTTACACCTAAAATATAGGTAGCTTCACCTTAATTTTTCATTGGGAAACAATTTCCTAACCATGTCTTTACACTTTGTAGAGTTGGGATGTCATTTCCAATGAGTAAGATATCATCAACATAAAGTACCAAAAAGACTATTACATTCCTACTGGTTTTCTTATAGACACAAGGCTCATCTTCATTTTTGACAAAGTTAAATTTTTTAATTGCTTAATGAAAATGAACATTCCAGCTTCGAAATGCTTACTTCAATCTATAAATGGATCTTTGAAACTTGCACACTTTATTAGAATTCAAAGGATCATCAAAACCCTCTCGGTTATGTTATGTACACATCCTCAAGTAAGTTTCCATTAAGAAATGAGGTTTTGATATCCATTTGCCAAATCTCATAATCATAATATGTTGCTATGGTAAGAAGAATTCTAATAGATTTAAGTATTACAACCTGGTGAAAAGGTTTCATCATAGTCTATATTATGAATTTGTCTATAACATTTTGCTACCAGTCGTGCTTTGTAAGTATGTACATTTCCCTCCATGTCTATTTTCTTTTTGAAAACTCATTTACATCCAATGGTTTTTGAACCTTCATGTGGATTAACCAAAATCCAAACTTAGTTATCATACATGGATTACATCTCAGACTTCATGGCCTCTAACCATTTTCCAGAGCCAGAACTCTTAATAGCTTCTTGATAGGAAGTGGGTTCATCATTAATCATAAGCTCCATATTGTGATCGTCAGTGATAAGGAATCTATATCTCTCAGATTGTTGATGAACCTTATCAGATCTTCGAAGTCCTTGTTCTATAAAAGTAGGCTCATCGTAGACATGTGAGCCATTAAATCGAGGTTCATTATTTGGTTCATATACTAATTGTGGCTCTTGAATCTCATCAAGATGTATTTTACTCACACTGATTCTTTTAGAAATAAATTCCTTTTCAAGAAAGAATCCATTTCGAGCAACAATTACTCTATTTTCTTTTGGGAGATAAAATTGATATCCTTTAGTTTCTTTAGGATACCCCACAAATATGCATTTATCTGATTTTGGTGCAAGTTTATCAGATAATAAACGCTTTACATAAAATTCACAATCCCAAATCTTGAGAAATGACAAACTAGGTTGTCTCCCATCCACATCTCATATGGCATTTTTTGAACCGATTTAGATGGAACTCGATTTAGTATGAATGCGGCAGTCTCTAGGGCATAAACCCAAAAGCGCATTGGAAGATCAATTTGACTCATCATTGATCGAACTATATCCAATAAAGTTCGATTTCTCCGTTCAGATACACCATTCCATTAAGGTGTTCCAGGTGGAGTTAATTGGGAGATAATTCCACAATTCTTAAGATGCTCGTCAAACTCGTGACTTAAGTATTCACCACCTGGATCTGATCGAAGTGTTTTGATACTTTTGCCAAGCAGATTTTGTACTTCATTTTGAAATTCTTTGAATTTCTGGAACAATTTAGATTTATGTTTCATCATATACAGGTAGCCATATCTGCTGAAATCATCCTTAACTGTAATGAAGCACTAAAATTCTCTGCTAGCATGTGTATTCATTGGTCCACATATATCAATATGTATTAGGCCCAATAAATCAGTTGCATTTTCATGTCGCTTTAAAGGCACCTTAGTCATTTTTCTTAATAAACAAGAATCACATGTTTCATAAGATTCTAAATCAAACGAATTTAAAAGCCCATCTTTATGAAGCCTTGTTATGCGTTTCTCATTTATATGGCCCAAACGACAATGCCAAAAGTAAGTCTGATTTAAATCATTGGATTTTAATCTCTTAGTATTAATGTTATAGATAAACTTGTTCGAAGATCCACGAAGATTGAGAATATAAAGCCTATTTGATAATAAGGGATCTCCATAAAAAAATGTAATTTTTATTAATAGAGAAAATGTTATTCCTAATAAAAAATTCAAAACCTTTTAAATCTAAACAAGAAACTGAAATTATATTCCTACTCATAATGGGAACATAAAAATAATCATTCGAGTTCTAAAATAAGCCCACTCAGGCAAAATTAATTCAAAAGTTCCTACAGCTACTACAGCAACTTTTGCTCCATTCACAACTCGTATGTCCACCTCGCCTTTTGCTAAAGCTATACTCCTTTTTAGACCCTACACATTTACACAAATGTGAGATCCACAATCAGTATCCAATACCTATGAATAAGAAGTATATAAATTTGTTGGATTGTATGCCCACATAGACTAGGTTTCTGATGTAAAATCGAATATTTTAATAAAAGAATTTATTTTCAGAAATTGTTTGTGAATTTACTTTTTGTTTGTGCACAATTTTCATTTGGAACAGGACCCATTGTGTTTAAATAAGTGGTCCATGTGAATGGTGGTCTTTCACAGTAAGGTATAGATCACGGGTTATTTAACACATAAACATTTGTTCTTAACCTATTGATGAGACTGGGAATCTCATCATGTTTAGGTTATTATGTTATGAATTCTAAATGGAGAATGGCTTACCTTTAGCCAGTGAGTAGTCCACTCACTTATGACATAAGCGTATTTCGAATACGTAGGATAGGACCTGTAGTAGCGGTTTCTAAAAGTACTATATGATAGAAACCTAGACTACTACCGCTACAGTGTGGACTAGTACTCTACGACTTGAGTATGAGTTGGTGGTCTGGCGAAGTCTGAAAGCATATACTTTGATTTGCTATAGTTGAGGTTCTATCGTAGGGCCAATATACTTGCATGTTGGTATATGTGACTAATTAGTTAAGACAGGACTTGTACAAGATAGTTTCGCACTATATCAGCCCTTGTGGTTGTCCGAATGGTCTAAAATGTCCAGGGCCCTAGGAAACATGACTTGGATGTTTGCTTTAAAGTAGCTCCTTTGGAAAGCGGAAACACTCCAGGAAGTCGTGGACCATTAGACTAGAAGCCTAAGGATGGTAGATGTCATTTAGAGGGGTGTTAGTACACTTCTTCCTCTCTAAATGTACGGCGATGTGTAGAGGGGTATTTTAGTCATTTCACCTTTAGGTCAGAGACTTTGCTAATGCAGCATTGTCCTTGGGGTCAATGTTTCCTTATGGTGATATTAAGAAATATTTAAAATGCAAAATACAGCTATTTATATAGCAGGGGTATTTTGGTCATTTTAACGACCAAGGCGATGTGTCTTTTGGTCCTCGGAATAGCCCGTAAGTCCTAACTAATTTTGGGTTGAGGAATTGGTCTCATGTGAAGAGGATTTTATTTTATTTGATTTTATTTAATTTTATTCGGGAAGTCTAATTTATTATTAGACTCGGAATAAAATAAATAAATAAATAAAATAGGAGTTGAGAGAAATTAATTATCTAGTTTAATTGGTTAATTAATTATTCGGGGCCTAGGTCCGAGTATGAATAATTAAGAAATTAACCCGGGCTTAAACTAGG
>JANUWF010000613.1:0-68047 GCA_026120185.1 Voacanga thouarsii | reverse complement strand
ATCTGGAGGACTGTGGCCTATATTTTTCTTATTCAATGATATTTGATTTTGGATTTTTTTTTTTAAAAAAAGCCTAATTAAACACAATGATTTCATTAAAGGGCAGCCATGGAAGAATTTCTCAACTAATGAAAAATGAAAAAGGCTTTGCGACGACATCAATTTTCTCTTTGGAAAAATACAAAGTAGTTTCACCCTTGTAGGAAGAAACCTACTTCAGAGTAAATGAAGAATATGTAAAAACTACTAAAAACCAAAATTGACAATTCGCCTAATTAGTAGCCTTGTTTTAAAAAGCCAACAAAAAGTAATTAGAATTCTTCATGAAAGTAGTTAAAGAATCGTTCAACATTGACTTCTTAACATTAAAGTAAAATTACAAATATTAAACAATTTTCCTAACTAAGATTGTAACACCCCGCAACCTAGGCCCGACAGGGCTGGGGATATCGCCTCGTCCAAAGGACAAGGGGTCTTTATAACTAGGTCACACATTCAAAATAATAGAATAAAAATAATACTTTAAACTTATAATTTATTACAAACCAAGAATTCGAAATAAATTCATAAATGAAATTATCCACTCTCAACTCCCAAAGCATTACACAAAATAAATATCAGAAAAAACTTCCAAGGAAGGCTACAACTAGCTACTCATCCCTACAGCAGGATCAACCTGAAATCATGGTAAAAAGGGTGATGAGACAAAAATTTCAATAAGTCCGTGTGTGCTTTGAGTGTTCAGTAAAAACAGTTCGTGAATGCAAAGTATGAAACCTTCGTAAGAGAAATACTGGTAAGCAATAAACAATAGTCAAAATCAAGAATGGTGTTTTGGCTTTTCCAACCATACATGCTCAATAAAATCAACCACTCAAAAAGTGATCATTGGTTACCACACGTTGGGCCCCATAACCGGTCAGAATTCCGACACTTTGTGCAGACTGACAAAAGGTAGGTGATCGGCCTACCGAGCAAGATACTCCTCCTTCTCTATACCCAAATAACAACCGGTTGTCCATTTTGGCAACAAACAGTCACTTGACTGAAAAATTGCTAGCTCGGACCGGTACGACCTACTGGACTGTCATCCTATCTGGGAAGGACTTACCCCTTAGAGGTGGCCACCTACTAAGAGACTCACCCTAACCCTTCAAAGACTAGTCCTAGCAGTCCACCCTTATTGAGTACTCAACGTAACGTATTCCACTTGGGAAAATGAACAAAACACAGTTCCACATGAAAATGGCAATTAAGGATTTCCAAAGTCTTTGTCAAAATCAGTTTTGGAAAGAGTTTTGAGTTTGAGTAAATCTGCTTATTGATTTTCAAATAATTTGTTTGACTGAAATAAGAAATGAGTCAATCCTAAATTGTCTTCACAGAAATGAATGTCCATACACTCTACATTTGACTTGCCATAATAAACATTTTACATCAATCAGGGTTTATGCAGGAGCTTACCTGATCCTTAGCTTGAGATGAAATAAAGGTCTTCAACAGCTAACCTAACCCCGCCTGGGGTAAATACAAGCCATAATTAATCTCAAGCTAAAATCCACTTTCACAAATAAAGCTAGCTCAACTCACTACTACCAAGATCCTAGTGTCTCAAGCTTTAAGGCCAAACAATTAATAAAAATGGTTTATAAGCTAAGTCTAATTTGATATTTAAAAGAATTATTGTTTCGGGAAGATAGGTACTAATAAGTTGAAGGTTTAAATATTGCTAAGAATAATTTAGAATTTATTTGATGAAGAGTCCTAGGTGGTATTAGGTAAAATAATGATTTATTAATAATTAATTGTTTGAAAATAATTGAAAACTAAAATTAGTTGAAAATAAATTTTAATGGGTCTTGATTGAAAGATACTAAATAAATTTTAATAGGTTTTGATTCAAAGATAATAATTAAAAAATAATAAATTTTAATGATATTTATGAATATAAGACTTACAAAATTAATATTTTATTTATTATGATTATTTATATGAAAGGCTTTATTTGATATTATTATTATATATAATATCTATATATTTTATTTCTTGAAATAAAAGCTATCATTTATTTGACTAAAATATCCTTATTATATATAATAATCCAAGTCTACCTTACTAGAAAAAATTATAATATTAAATATTTTATTGATGAAATAAAATTAGCTTAGGGACAACTAGATCATGATCATATTTCTATTGCTAAGCACAATCATGAACATATACTCCACTTCAATTCATCAACTCATCCAAATCATGAATAAAAGTATAGATCTAGATTTACCAAGGCATGATCCAACCTCTACTAGCATAAATATAATCATGGCTTTAACAAACATACATGAATATAAATCCTATTTACCATAGGTGACATAATGTCTAACATACTTGATCACAAATACTACTTATGACATGGTGACATGCATTAAACCCTAAAACACCATACAACCAACCAAGATAATCAACTCATGCATAAATCCCATCTCCATCATATACACACATTTATTCATGCTTCAATCTCAACTCATCACAAGAATACATGCTCAAATCCTATTCATAATCCATCTCCTACCAGTATCATCCTAGAGACATGAATCTAGAATTAAAAAGGTGGGTTGAAAAGGCTTACTTGATTGATGAGTACCTTGAAGGAGTTTCAAATGGATCTCAACTCCTAGATAACTAGATCCGTCCAAGAGAGATGAAGAAAGCATGGCCATTGGTGAAGAATGAAGAAAGCATGGCCATTGGTGAAGAATTCATTCGGCCAAGAGGGAGAGGGTATTCGGCCAAGAGAGAGAGAGATAGAGAGAGAGAAAAGAGAAGAAGAGTGTCCATTAGCATGCGTATACACATATATATTCATTAGAGATTGGAGATTAGAGAAGATGAAGTTGATTGCACAAACTTACCTTGAAGGTGTTCTTGAGCCTTCACAAAAATACTGATTTTTTATCCGAATGAGAGAGTTGGATTTTGGAGTTTGATGTTAAAAATGGTATGGATGGACTCACGGTAGTGAGTAGATGAAATCTGAAATTTTTTTGAAGGAGATTGAAGTGGTTTGGAGAGGTATTAGGCGAGAGAAGTGAGTAGGTGCCCTTAGTGTTCTATGTGGGCTTGAAGGTTGAAGAGAATGGAGGGATTTTGGATTTGAAGCTGTCGAAATTTTGTATGTTTGCAGTGGACAAATTGTTTGTGTAGTTTAGGTAGATGATTTTTCTGGTTTGAAAGGTAAAGGAAAGGCTGGTTGTTGAAATCTTAAAAGAATATTTTTGGGAATCAAACTTGGAAACAAAATATAGCAAGAATATCTTTGATCAATTGAGAGCTTTTTGGAAGCTGCTATGGCCGACTGATGTTCAGTGATCTTGCTGGATGAAAGCTGGTTGAAGAAGGTTAATGGTGGCCAAAAAGAGGGAGTATAATGGTGAAGGAAAGGTCTGGTTGTTTAATGGACATTTTATGGAAGTTTACAAAATTAGGATTGCTGGAATTTTGGTCTCCAATCAAGGCATGATTGGAGTAATTTGTTGGAGATATTTTAGGGCAGCCATGATTGGTTTTCATGTAGAAGGTTGGGGAAGACAATGGAGTTCAGATCATGGCTGTTCAAGAGAGGTTTGTGCAGAAAAAGGGTGAAGTTTCGGCCAGGGCTAGAAAAGGAAACAAAGCTGGAAATAAAATCCTGTACAGTTTCGCCATTGCTGGAATTTTCCCGAGTAGCTTTTGCTGCCATTTTCCAGTCAGATTGCAGAGAGTTTGAAGGGGAATTTATTGGTCTTTCAAGGCTGGTTTCCAGCATTGTTCATCGAGGAAAAATGTGGCTAAGAAGTTGGGAGAAAATTGGAAGAAAACAGCTTGGTTTAAGCTCATATATGCTGAGATTTTGCACAAAAATTTTTCTGTATTTGCATAGCATTTGTGCAGTCCAAATTTGGCCAGAAAATTTCCTATTTCAAGCTGGTCAAGAGGGCCATTTTTTGGCAGCATTTGGGAGGGAATGATGGCTGAAAATTTCGACACCTTGAAGGCACAAAAAGCTGAAAATTTTTCATTTCACTACATGAAGGAAAATGAACATAGCTAGAGTGAAGTTTTGAAGGTTCACTAGGGGATTAATTCTCTTGGAACCTTCCTCATCTCTTCCACATTTTCAGTCCATAGGAGGTCTTTCACTTAGACATTTTAAACCTTCAAAGCCACAACACTTTACTGAAATTTCTGGAATGAAATTGGCTTCAATAAATTGAATAACTTAAGAAATTGAAAAGCAAGGAAAACTAAGGATCAAGAAGGGTATGAATTCCCTTAGGAATTTTATTAGGGTACAAGAGTAGGTTTAAGGTACTCCTATCATGTCTCCCCTAGGACATCACCTTTACCGTTCTCTAGAGCACTCAAGGACGAAAATCTAACCTTCCCTAACAAAATTAAAATTTAATCATGCTAAAGCTCCAATGATGGAATTTGAACCCAAGACCTCAAGAATTAATTCCAAAGCTCTAACCACTAAACCACAACAACTCTTGTTCTTATTTTCTCTCTAAAATAATTCTATTTAACCCTCAAGCTATCTCCCTATTTTCACCTCAAGCAAAAATTACCATTTTACCCTTCTTACTCAATAAACACAATTAAGCCCTCGAGACTATCAAACACAAATCCAAAGCATATAAAATTATATAAAAATATATTTAAATATGCAATAAAATATGATATGCATCACAACCCCCTTACTCTAAGGTTGGTTCCAACTGGGGTTTCACATCCTCCCCTCCTTAGAGGAATTTCGTCCCGAAATTCAAGCATACCTCTATTTCAGATAAGGATACTTCCACTTAACCCACTCTTCCGATTCCTATGTGGCATCCTGCGTGCCATGATTCTCCTACTGAACCTTGACTATCGATATCTCCTTGTTCCAAAGATTCTTGATACTGCGATTCAATATCCGCACGGGCCTCTCCACATAGCTCAAATCGGGTTGCAACACTAATGGCTCGTTATTCAAAACATGACCGGGATTAGCATTGTACTTCTTCAATTGTGACACACGGAACACATCATGAATTCCTGTCAACCCATTTGGCAGGTCCAATCGGTAAGCTACCAGTCCAATCCTTTCATTAATCGGGAACGGCCCCAAATACCTCTGATTCAACTTTTCACCCTTTGGATGTTTCAAGATCCCCCTATTCGGCGTCAATCTCAGAAATACGTTGTCCCCTACTTGAAACTCCAATTCTCTCCGCCGGTTATCCGCGTAGCTCTTCTGTCGGCTCTGAGCCGCCTTCAACCTTTCCCTGATCAATTTCACTTTATCCAACATTTCTTGGACACAGACTTCTCCATTTCGGCTTACATGACCAACTCCAATACAGTGGTACCTAACACTTACGTCCATACAAAGCCTCATACGGTGCCATCCCAATTGAAGCTTGATAGCTATTATTATATGACAGCTCTGCGTACGGTACACACTCTATCCACTTGTCCCCGAAATCCAGAACACAAGCTCTCAGCATATCTTCCAATATCTGTATAACCCTTTCTGACTGCCCATCGGTCTGCGGATGCACCGTTGTACTGAATTTTAGACTCGACCCCATTGCTTCCTGAAACTTGCCCCAAAATCGAGATGTAAACCTTGGGTCTCGGTCAGACACTATGCTTCAAGGCACTCCGTGCAGTCGGACTATCTCTCAAACATAAGTCTGAGCCAGCTTCTCCAAAGAGTCTCTTACATTTACCGGTATGAAATAGGCCGACTTGGTTAGTCGATCCACCACTACCCATATGACGTCCTTCTGGGTCTTTGACATGGGAAGTCTGGTGACAAAATCTATAGTCACCTCTTCCCATTTCCATTCCGGTACTGGCAATGGCTGCAATAGTCCCGCTGACTTCTTGTGCTCCGCTTTGACTTTTTGGCAGGTAAGACATGTTGAGACATACTTAACTACATCTCGCTTCACTTCGGGCCACCAATAGGCTCTCTTCAGGTCCTGATACATCTTGACTTCCCCCAGATGAATGGCGTACTTGCTCTTGCGCACCTCTTCCAAAATTCTGTCCTTTAATTGTTGCTCTCCCGGTACACACAATCGATCCCTGAAATGCAAAACTCCCGTCTCGTCCTGACGGAATTCTCTGTTTGGCCGCTTGAGCTCCTTATCCTTGAAAAGTTGAAACTTGACGTTGCTTTGCTGAGCCTCCACGATTTCCCGCTTCAAATTGCTGATGACAATTCTTTTGTCTTGCACTTCCACCCTTCTGTCCAACACATCCTGAACCGCTTGAATTTCCTGCACCCATAGTCTGGCCATTCCAACATTCCTGCTCAGGGCATCTGCCACAATGTTGGCCTTCCAGGGAGGGTAGTTGATCGGACAATGGTATTCTTCTAGAAATTCCATCCATCTTCGCTGCCTCAAGTTCAGATCCTTCTAAGTGAAGATATACTTCAGACTCTTATGGTCGGTGAACACCTCATATTCGGCTCCGTACAGGTAGTGTCGCCATTTCTTTAGGGCGAATACGATAGCTGCCAGCTCTAGATCATAAGTAGGATAGTTGACTTCTTGAGGTCTCAACTTCCGAGAAGCGTAAGCGATCACCTTCCGGTCTCGCATCAACACTGCTCCCAATCCTTCCTTCGAGGCGTCGATATATAGTGCGTAAGGCTTACCCACCTCTGGCAGACTCAATACTGGCGCCGTCATCAACCTCCGCTTCAGCTTTTGAAAACTTTTCTCGCATTTCTCGTTCCACACAAATGGAACATCCTTCCTCAGTAGTTGGGCCATTGGCAATGCGAGTGTCGAGAACCCATTGATGAACCTCTGGTAGTAACCAGCCAGTCCTAAGAAACTTCGGATCTCAGTGATATTCTCCGGCTGCTTCCAGTCTGACACCACTTCGACCTTTGCCGGGTGTACCTTGATTCCCTCCTTGGTCACCACATGGCCATGGAATGCCACACTGTCTAACCAGAATTCGTACTTGCTAAACTTGGCATACAACTTGTGCTCCTGAAGCTTCTCTACTACGAGCTTCAGATGCTCCGCATGCTCCTCCGGACACTTGGAGTAAATCAAAATGTCGTCGATGTAGACCTCCACGAACTTGTCCAGATAAGGTCGGAACACTCGGTGCATCAGGTCCATGTATACTGTTGTAGCATTGGTCACCCTGAACGGCATTACCACGAACTCATAATGCCCATATCTGGTGTTGAAAGCTATCTTAGAGATATCCTCCTCTTTTATCTACACTTGGTATTACCCTTGCCTCAGGTTCAGCTTGGAGTAGCAACTGGATCCTTGCAACTGATCGAACAGTTCGTCAATCAGCGGTAGGGGATACTTGTTTTTAATCGTCAAGTTGTTCAAACCCTGATAGTCGATGCATAGCCTTAGAGCAGCCATGACTGGTTTTCGTGCAGAACGTTGGGGAAGACAATGGGGTTCAGTTCATGGCTGTTCAAGAGTGGTTTGTGCAGAAAAAGGGTGAAGTTTCGACCAGAGCTAGAAAAGGAAACAAAGCTGGAAATAAAATCCTGTACAGTTTTGCCATTGCTGGAATTTTCCTGGGCAGCTTTTGCTGCCATTTTCCAGTCAGATTGCAGAGAGTTTGAAGGGGCATTCAGAGGTCTTTCAAGGCTGGTTTCCAGCCTTGTTCATGGAGGAAAAATGTGGCTAAGGAGTTGGGAGAAAACTAGAAGAAAACAACTTGGTTTAAGCTCATATATGCTGCGATTTAGCCCTGAAAATTTTCTGATTTTGCACAGCATTTGTGCAGTCCGAATTTGGCCAGAAAATTTTAGATTTCAAGCTGGTCAAGAGGGCCATTTTCTGGCAGCATTTGGAGGGAATGATGGCTGAAAATTTCGATACCTTGAAGGCACAAGATGTTGGAAAAATTTCAGATCACTAGATGAAGGAAAATGAACATAGCTAGAGTGAAGTTTTGAAGGTTCACTAGGGGGATTCATTCTCTTGAAACCTTCCCCATCTCTTCCATATTTTCGGTCCATAAGATGTCTTTCACTTAGACATTTTGAACCTTCAAAGCCACAACACTTTACTGAAATTTTTGGAATGAAATTGGCTTGAAAAAATTGAATAACTTAGGAAATTGAGAAGTAAGAAAAACTAAGGATCAAGAAGGATATGAATTCTCTTAGGAATTTTTGTAGGGTACAAGAGTAGGATTAGGGTACTCCTATCATGTCTCCCCTAGGACATCACCTTTACCCTTCTCTAGAGCACTCAAGGACGAAAATCTAACCTTCCCTAACAAAAATAAAATTTAAATCAAAACCTTGTCAACATAATATTAGCACCACCACATTTTGGAACACGTCCCAATTATTGCTTCTCAACGTCCTGACGCCGACCTATTATTATTAGGATGGAATAAAATATATATTTTTATTCTAATGTTTTTAATTATTTAGCGAAAGTTGAAGTTTTTAGTAGAATGAGTCATCTTAGTATTCTAATGTTCTTTCTTTTACTGTTTCTTTTAATTTGTGCTTTAAAATTTTAGTTGATAGATAGTTTGTCAATTCTATTCCACATCAAAAAAAGAAAGGTTTTTGAAACTTTTTATTAGTAATTGTGCATAAGAAGTAGAATTTTAAGTGCTTTCAATATACATGAGTTTGACCGTGTGATTAGTCCATTTTTATAATTATATTTATATCTTAACATGGCAGTTTGGGCACTTGACTTGTTTAAAAAAAGATTTTCTTTTTATATTTTTTTTCGAATTAATATTTTTTAATGGATATAATTTTCAAATAAAGATGCATTCAAAGGGTTCTTACTTATCAGTTGGTAGGCTTGTTTAAAAAAAGACTTTCTTTTTATATTTTTTCCGAATTAATATTTCTTAAGGGATATAATTTTCAGTTAAAGATGCATTCAAATGATTGTTACGTCTCAATTGGTAACCATTAAGGAGTTATAAAAATTATAAGATGTTTTAAAGATTAATTTAATCTGTTTTTCTATTCTATAAGTGTTTAATAATATTAAGTTTTCTCAACAACTACAAGAAGACCAAATTTTTACTTACCTGCTCTTAAGAAAATTGTGAAGAATTAAATTATATACTTACTCTTCGTGGATCACTAAACTACTATCATTAAAAAATAAATCATTTTCTTTATCGTTCTCTTAAATAGCTTTAGCTCAGTAAAAAGTTCCATAGTAATCCGCTCTTGCCCTACGACTTCGGTGCATTCCAAACTCTGGATGTAAATGAAAAAGAAAATTCATCCTAATTTAAAATTATTTTAATTTGAAATAATACTAAGTTAATTAATTTTTATTTTTAAAAATTATATTGTACTTATAACGCATTATATATTTTTTTTCTTTAACTTCACTTAAAATCTATCTTAATCCCACTACAAGAAAGTCCCTAATTTGCGATGGAACAATAACGGAAACAAAAATTTTTTAAACAATTTTATTTTTTTGAATTTTCATCGCTAATCCGACAATACTTGTGACGGATTATCAATAGACATCCAGCCGTCTCAAATTAGAGATGGATTTGTGACAGTTTTGTTTTTAATTATTCTTTAGCACTAATTAAATTGAAAGCCGTTGCCAAACTGTCACTAATTTTCGACGGCCTTTTTTCTTATTTAATTAAAACTAAAAAATTAAAGTGTCATCGCAAATCCGTTACAATTAGAGAGGGATTTGCGACAGCCTTTCGAAATTTAAAAATAAATTATTTTGTTTAAATTAAAAAAAAAAAGTCCTCGCAAATCCGTCGTAAATTTACTAGGAAATTGCGACGGCCAACTAAAATGTAAAAATATATTAAATTTTTTAAATTAAAAAATAAGCCCTTGCAAATTTGCCGCAAAATTTGTGACGGTAATTTAAAATTTAAAAATAAATTCATATTTTTAAAATTGAAAAAATGAGCCCTCCAAATCCGTCAAAAATTTGCGAGGGATTTGTGACAACCAAACAAAATTTAAAAATAAATTAATATTTTTAAATTGAAAAAAATAAGCCCTCACAGATCTGTTACACATTTGCGAGAGATTTGTGATGGCCATACAAAATTTAAAAATAAATTTTTTTTAAATTAAAAAAATAAGCTCTCGCAAATCTGTTACAAATTTGCAAGGGCAATAAGCCCTTGCAAATTCGTCTCAAATTTGTCAGGGATTTGCGATGGCCATCTAAAATTTAAAAATAAATTTATTATTTTAAAATTAAAAAACAAGCCCTTACAAATCGTTCCTAAATTTGCAAGAGATTTGTGACGGCCATTCAAAATTTAAAAATAAATTAAAATTTTTTAAATAAAAAAAATAAGCCCTCACAGATCTGTCACAAATTTGCAAGGGATTTACGACGACTATCTAAAATTTAAAAATAAATTTATTTTTTTAAATTAAAAAATAGGCCATCGCAAATTCATCGCAAATTTGCTAGAGATTTGCTACGGCCATCTAAAAATTCTCATTATATATATATATATAATAAACATATATTAATATATACATATATACATATTTATTTATGATAATATATATATATATATATATATATATATAAATATATATTTATACATTTTATTACGACAGATGCATATATATCATATTTATACACATATACATATATATACTTAATCATATCATATTTCAATTATATATATAAATATATTAACTTAATAATGCCTTTTCGCGTATTCTACTATTTCAACACACACGCATACATATAAATATAATTAAACTTTAAAAAAATTTTGTGGATTTTTTAGATTAGCGACGGATTTGCGAGAGATCAGGGTTTCATTAGGGCATGAAACCCTGATCCCTCGCAAATCCATCACAATTAGCGACAATGAGACCCTGATCACTTTTCCACATTTTCGGTCCATAAGATGTCTTTCACTTAGACATTTTGAACCTTCAAAGCCACAACACTTTACTGAAATTTCTGGAATGAAATTGGCTTGAATAAATTGAATAACTTAAGAAATTGAGAAGTAAGGAAAACTAAGGATCAAGAAGGGTATGAATTCCCATAGGAATTTTTGTAGGGTATAAGAGTAGGATTAGGGTACTCCTATCATGTCTCCCATAGGACATCACCTTTATCCTTCTCTAGAGCACTCAAGGACGAAAATCTAACCTTCCCTAACAAAAATAAAATTTAATCATGCTAAAGCTCTAATGATGGAATTTGAACCCAAGACCTCAAGAATTAATTCCAAAGCTCTAACCACTAAACCACAACAACTCTTGTTCTTATTTTCTCTCTAAAATATTTTTTTTCCTATTTAACCCTCAAGCTATCTCCCTATTTTCACCTCAAGAAAAATTACCATTTTGCCCTTCTTACTCAATAAAGACAATTAAGCCCTTGAGACTATCAAACACAAATCCAAAGTATATAAAATCATATAAAAATATATTTAAACATGCAATAAAATATTATATGAATGCCAATCCCCTTACTCTAAGGTTGGTTTCGACTGGGGTTTCACATCCTCCCCTCCTTAGTGGAATTTCGTCCCAAAATTCAAGCATACCTCTATTTCAGGTCAGGATACTTCCGCTTAACCCACTCTTCCGATTCCCATGTGGCATCTTACGTGCCATGATGCTCCCACTGAACCTTGACCATCAGTATCTACTTGTTCCGAAGATTCTTGATATTGCGGTTCAATATCCGCACGGGCCTCTCCACATAGCTCAAATCGGGTTGCAACACCAATGGCTCGTTATTCATAACATGACCGGGATCAGCATTGTACTTCTTCAATTGTGACACATGGAACACGTCATGAATTCCCGTCAACCCATCTGGCAGGTCCAATCGGTAAGCTACCGGTCCAATGCATTCCTTAATCGGGAACGGCCCCAAATACCTCAGATTCAACTTTTCACCCTTCGGATGTTTCAAGATCCCCCTATTCCGCGTCAATCTAAGAAATACCCTGTCCTCGACTTGAAACTCCAATTCTCTCCGCCGGTTGTCCGCGTAGCTCTTTTGTCGGCTCTTAGCCGCCTTCAACCTTTTCCTGATCAATTTCACTTTATCCAACATGTCTTGGACATAGACTTCTCCGGTTCAGCTTACATGACCATCTTCTGACCAACTCCAATACAGCGGTACCTGACACTTGTGTCCATACAAAGCCTCATACGATGCCATTCCAATTGAAGCTTGATAGCTATTGTTAGATGACAGCTCCGCGTATGGTACACACTATATCCACTTGTCCCCAAAATCCAGAACACAGGCTCTCAGCATATCTTCCAATATCTGTATAACCCTTTCTAACTGCCCATCGGTCTGCGAATGCGCCGTCGTATTGAATTTCAAACTCGACCCCATTGCTTCCCGAAACTTGCCCCAAAAATCGAGATGTAAACCTCGGGTCTCGGTCAGACACTATGCTTCAAGGCACTCCGTGCAGTCGGACTATCTCTCGAACATAAGTCTGAGCTAGCATTTCCAAATAGTCTCTTACATTTACCGGTATGAAATGGGCCGACTTGGTCAGTCGATCCACCACTACCCATATGGCGTCCTTCTGGGTCTTTGACATGGGAAGTCTGGTGATAAAATCCATAGTCACCTCCTCCCTTTTCCATTCCTATACTGGCAATGGCTGCAATAGTCCCGCTTACTTCTTGTGCTCCGCTTTGACTTTTTGGCAGGTGAGACGGGTCAAGACATACTTGCCCACATCTCGCTTCAGTCCGAACCACCAATAGGCTCTCTTCAAGTCCTGATACATCTTGACTTCCCTCGGATGAATGGCGTACTTGCTCTTGTGCGCCTCTTCCAAAATTCTGGCCCTTAATTGCTGCTCTCCGGGTACACACAACCGATCCCTGAAATGCAAAACTCCCGTCTCGTCCTGACAGTATTCACTGTCTGGCCACTTGAGCTCCTTATCCTTGAAAAGTTGAAACTCGACATTGCTTTGCTGAGCTTCTACGATTTCCCGCTTCAAATCCGGTACCAACTTCAAACTGCTGACGACAATTCTTTTGTCTTGCACTTCCACCATTCTGTCCAACACATCCTGAACCTTTTGAATTTCCTGCACCCATAGTCTGGCTATTCCAACTTTCCTACTCAGGGCGTCCGCCACAACGTTGGCCTTCACGGGAGGGTAGTTGATCGGACAACGGTATTCTTCCAGAAATTCTATCCATCTTTGCTGCCTCAAGTTCAGATCCTTCTGAGTGAAGATATACTTCAGACTTTTATGGTCGGTGAACACCTCATATTCAGCTCCGTATAGGTAGTGTCGCCATTTCTTCAGGGCGAACACGATAGCTGCCAGCTCTAGATCATGAGTAGGATAGTTGACTTCATGAGGTCTCAGCTTTCGAGAAGCGTAATTGATCACTTTCCAATCTTGCATCAACACTGCTCCCAATCCTTGCTTCGAGGCATCGGTATATAGCGCGTAAGGCTTACCCTCCTCTGGCAGACATAATACTAGCGCCGTCATCAACCTCCGCTTCAGCTCTTGAAAACTTTTCTCACATTTCTCGTTCCAAACAAATGGAACATCTTTCCTTAGCAGTCGGGTCATTGGCAATATGAGTGTTGAGAACCCTTTGATGAACCTCCGGTAGTAACCAGCCAGTCCCAAGAAACTTCGGATCTCGGTGATATTCTCTGGTTGCTTCCACCGCTTCAACCTTTGTCGGGTCTACCTTGATTCCCTCCATAGTCACCACATGGCCAAGGAATGCCACACTATCCAACCAGAATTCGCACATGCTAAACTTGGCGTACAGCTTGTGCTCCTGAAGCTTCTCCAATACGAGCTTCTGATGCTCCGCTTGCTCTTCCGGACTCTTGGAGTAAATTAAAATGTCGTCGATGAAGACCACCACGAACTTGTCCAGATAGGGTCGGAATACTCGGTGCATCAGGTCCATGAATACTACTGGAGCATTGGTCGCCCCGAACGGCATTATCACGAACTCATAATGCCCATATCTGGTGTTGAAAGCCGTCTTGGGGATATCCTCCTCTTTTATCCGCACTTAGTAGTACCCTTACCTCAGGTCCAGCTTGGAGTAGCAACTGGATCCTTGCAACTGATCGAACAGTTCATCAATCAGTGGTTGGGGATATTTATTTTTAATTGTTAAGTTGTTCAAACCCTGATAGTCGATGCATAGCCTTAGAGTCCCGTCCTTCTTCTTCACAAATAGCACAGGCATTTCCTAGGGCGACGTGCTAGGTCTGATGTAGCCTTGACTCACTAACTCCTCTAACTGTTCCTTTAGCTCTTTCAGTTCTGCCGGTGCCATCCGGTACGGGGTCCGCGATATTGGTTCCGCTCCTGAAACTAAGTCAATGGTGAATTCCACCTCTCGGCTATGAGGTAAAGAATCAAGTTCTGCTAGGAACACATCGGGAAAATCCTTCACTACTTCGGTGTCCTCCAAAGTGCACTGGTCCTTCCGCTTGTTTAGCACGTAAGCCAAGTACCCTTGACACCCTTGCTTCAGCAATTTCCGGGCCTTAGTCCCCCGCTATCAAATACTTTAATTCCTTTACCTTCTTGCCATCGAACTCCAATACATCACAATCTGGTCTAACAAACTGGACCGACTTATTCTTACAGTCTACTCTTGCCCCATGCTTGGCTAACCAATCCATCCCCAGAATCAAATCATAATCTTCAATATCCAACACTATCAAATCTCCCTCCAGACATTCTCTCCCCACATCAACTTTACAATTTCCCACATACCGGTCCGCTTGCACCATTTTCCCCAAATGAGTGCTTACCACTAAAGTATAAGGTTACTCTACTCCATCCCAACCTAAATGACATGCACAAATCTTGTTTAAATAGGAATGAGTAGAGTTAGGATCAATTAATGCATTAACGGGTCATCCTTGGATAGTAAACGTACATTCCACAACCACTGCATCAGTCCCAACCTCCTCTCTGTTGAGGGTGAATACTTTGGCCTTTACTTGCAGTTTCAGCGCTCCACTCCCGGATGCTCCCAAGGTGTTGGCTTTGTTAGGCCCCGGATTCTGCACCGAATTTCCTTGCCCGACTCGGTGCAACTTAGGGCAAGTGTTCCTTAGGTGGTTCGGGTCACCACAGTGATAACATTTCCTTTCACCACCCTTGGTCCAACAGTTCTTCTCCGAGTAGCCCCTTTTTCCATACTACCGGCATGATGGAAGGTTTTGGGCAGGACCCACTGGTGCTATCGGGCCTGCTTCCCCCAGTTCTGCCACTGCAAATTGGCGGGGCGCTTGTTAGATTGCTGTCCTTGGAAGTGCCCTTGAAGATGCCTTGGCGGTTGAAAAGGCCTTGCCGCCATCCTGCTGCGGTCCTCATTCTCAGTTCGAGTAGCCGCGTCCACTACCCCCGAATAGGTTGTTGGCAGAGAAGGTGCCAACGCCCTCCTCAATTCTAGCCTCAACCCTTTGACGAATTGCCTCGTCCTATTTTTCTCTGTATCCACTAATCTCTGGCAGTATTTTGATAGCTGGGTGAATCGTGCCACGTACTAAGCCATTAACATGCTCCCCTGCTTCAAATTCTGAAATTCATCCTCCCGCTTTTCAACGATCCACTGAGGGATGTACTCAGCTCGAAAGACTTCAACAAAGTTGGACCATGTCCATTCCTGCTCGCTCATTTCCCAGTCGTCTTGAACTCGCTGTCACCATGCCCGAGCTGGTCCTCTCTGTTGGGGATATGCCCTAGAGTCAATTTGTACTTATACTATTGTCATTATATTTTATATAATAATATGAGGTTTTCCTTTCCATGAATAGTGGTTTTGTTTTGTTGATCATCAAGTACGTGACTTGATAGTAAAACCCTACAATGAATACAGTGACTATTCTAAAAACTGTCCCTGATCGATTATTATTATTGGAATAATAATAAATTAAGATTAGTATGTTTGTGACTTGATGGCTATGTTTTACTGGCCATGGATATTTGTAATATCGAGTCAAGACATAAATAAATATTAGAGAACATTGTATTGGACATGACCCACTGTGAGAGTACTTCATGGAATATGTCATAAGTACTTTCTAGCCATAATAATATTGAAAGTCCTTCGACCTAAATTCATCATAGTTTCCTACTTGATAAATTCTATATTTTGACCTTGTCTAAAGTTGTCTTTAACCAGATAATAAATTAGACTACTGTTGGATATAGAATAAATCAAGGAGAGGAATATGATTGATTGTGAAGGAATTTGTTCCTCTCAGTTATGGGAGAGATATCCATGGGCCCCTTGATAAGTTAGACTATTAAAAATGCATGACCGTGCTCAAATATATCAATCTAAGATATTGATATTATTTGTTTGAACAGTCTACTATGAAATCAAGAAATAATTGATTAAGCTTAATAAGGATGACATGCTCCGTGCCTTATGCTTAATCTGGATATCGTGTGACAAAAGGACTAAATATAAAATTATGGTTTGGTTCAAAGAGATCACCGATCTTCATTTAACCTGGATAGTTATAATGTTTTGCTAGAAATCGCTTATAACTTGTGGGCCATTTAAATATGATTTAGGCACACTGCCAGTGTTAAATGAACCTATAGGGTCACACATTAAGCGAACTTGTTAGGTTATTTTTCTGGTGACCAGGTTCGATGAATCTGGAAATATGTCTAAGTTAAACGTACTTAGAAAATTTACCAGATACAATGAATCTGGAAATATGTCCACATTCGATGTATCTGGATGATGTCCAGATTATAAGAATCTGACTCGATAAATTAATTAGTTAAATTACCGAGATAATGGCAGAATCTTATCATATCAGTTTTAATTTAATTTGAATTTAAATTAAATATGATAAGATATTATTGGGGTTGGACTCTAAGAGGTTCGGGGGTTTTTAAGAAAACCCTAGCCGTCTTTTCAATAGTCTAATTTTTCGGTTGAAAACATTCGTGCCATTCTCTACCGGAAAAGAAAGAAAAAACCTCTCAAACCTTAGGCGCTAGCACTCCCCGGGTATCGAGTGAGTTCGCGGTGTGTATCCGATAGAGGACGTTTGCATACTGCAGTGTCTGGTGATTGTTCGGGTTGGACGTACAACAGCGCAACCAGAATTGAAGGATTTCGATTATAGCAACCAGAGGTAATTCTTAAACCTTAGATCTTCTTAATCGTTTACCTGGGTCCTCGAGAGGGATTCATGGATGTTTTCCGCGTTTAGGAGTCCACGAATTCTAACACTCTCAACCGGAAAGCCGTAAACTTAACCATCCGCTCCTCGATGTACTGGAGCATTGCAAATATGTCCTCCATTTGCTCGATCCACTATTCTGCCTTCTGATCTGTTCTGCTTCGCCCAGGAAGACAGGTGGTTGAAACTTCAGAAACCGCTCTAACGCCTCATCTTCCCCCTTAGGGTTCTATTGCTCGGTCAGAGTCTACAGAATTTTGACCATCTTGCTGAATGCCTGGCCCACCATCACATCAATCAGAATTTTAGACCTCATGCCCATATCCGAACCACTCCCATCACCCAGGTCGGGTGAGTGCATCTGGGTTGTCTCGACTTCCGGTGCCACATGATCGACTTTCGGAACTCTTCTGCCTGTTGAAGTTGCACGGCGCTTGGGTTCTACTCTAAACCATACCCTAAGTGTTAAGTGTACGCATTCAAGGGTTAAATCATTTTAGGTGCGCATGCATTCACAGTCAGATATATGTAAAAAGAAATCAGATGTAAATTGTGCCTAAGGAATAAATTCTCTTTCAAATATTGACTTGCAAAAATTCAAAATTTTGATAGAAAACAGAATTAAAAATCCTTAACGTAAAGGTTCTCGAAACACAATAAATAAATAAACATCCAATTCAAAATAACTCCTAGTCTTCTAGTCCTCATCAGAACCCTCATCATCCGCCTCATACAACCAACCCCAGAATTCTTACAAAAATCTACCCCAACCCCACTGGCAAACCCCTTTATTGGCTCCTTCCCGGGGGGGAGAGGGGGCTAGAACTCTCCCCGGGCTCAACTCGGCTGAAAGAAGGAACGAAAGAAGGCCTAGGTGGAGACTCATAGTCTATCTCCCCCGAGTCATCACTAACTGCTGCTAAGTCCACTATGGGACTAGGAGGGTGGGGTACATGCTCCACTGCTATCACCTCATCATCACTGTCAGAGCTTATGTCTATCACCGGGATTGGGAGTGGCTCAAGAATCTAGACCTCATCATCACTGCTATCCGCCATAGGGATAACTAGCTGACGGGCAGGTTGGGGGACTGGAAGGTCTTCCGGATATATAGGGATAGACGGGTGCCATTGCTGCTGTTTCCTCACGGTCCTAAGCATCCTAACCATCCTACATCAACAAAATAGGCTAGATAAAGATTTAAACTTAAATAAATAGCATATATACTATCAATATTTGCCTATAACCTAGGTTCTGATACCACTTGTAACACCCCGCTACCTAGGCCCGACAGGGTAGGAGATGTCGCCCCGTCCAAAGAACAATGGGTCTTTATAACTAGGTCACACATTCAAAATAATTGAATAAAAATATTACTTTAAACTTATAATTTATTACAAACCAAGAATTTAAAATAAATTCATAAATGAAATTATCCATTCTCAACTCCCAAAGCATTACACAAAATAAATATCAGAAAAATCTTCCAAGGCAGGCTACAACTAGCTACTTATCCCCATAGCAGGATCGGCCTAAAATCATGGTGAAAAGGGTGATGAGATAAAAATCTCAGTAAGTTCGTGTGTGCTTTGAGTGTCCACTGAAAATAGTTTGTGAATGCAAAGTGTGAAACTTTAGTAAGAGAAATACTGGCAAGCAATAAACAATAGTCAAAATCAAGAGTGGTGTTTTGGCTTTTCCAACCATACATGCTCAATAAAATCAACCACTCAAAAAGTGATCATGGGTTACCACACGTTGGGCCCCATGTCCAGTCAGAATGCCGACACTTTGTGCAGACTGACAAAAGATAGGTGATCGGCCTACCGAGCACAAGATACTCCTCCTTCTCTATACCCAAACAACAACCGGTTATCCATTTCGGCAACATGCAGTCACTTGACTGAAAAACTGCTAGCTCAGACCAGCACGACCTACTGGACTATCATCCTATCCGGGAAGGACTTACCGCTCAGAGGTGGCCACCTACTGAGAGACTCACCCTAAGCCTTCAAAGACTAGTCCTAGCAGTCCACCCTTATTGAGTACTCAACGTAACGTATCCCACTTGGGAAAATGAACAAAACACAGTTCCACATGAGAATGAAAATTAAGGATTAACAAAGTCTTTGTCAAAATCAGTTTTGGAAAGACTTTTGAGTTTGAGTAAATCTGCTTATTGATTTTCAAATAATTTGTTTGACTGAAATAAGAAATGTGTCAATCCTCAATTGCCTTTACAAAAATGAATGTCCATACACTCTACATTTGGCTTGCCATAATAAACATTTTACATCAATCAGGTTTTATGCAGGAGCTTACCTAATCCTTAGCTTGAGATAAAAAAAAAAAAAAAAGGTCTTCAACAGCTGACCTAACCCCGCCTGGGGTAAATACAAGCCATAATTAATTTCAAGCTAAAATCCACTTTCACAAATAAAGCTGGCTCAACTCACTACTACCATGATCCTAGTATCCCAAGCTTTAAGGCCAAATAATAAATAAAAAGGGTTTATAAGCTAAGTTTAATTTGATATTTAAAATAATTATTGTTTCGAGAAATAGGTACTAATAAGTTGAAGGTTTAAATCTTGCTAAGAATAATTTAAAGTTTATTTGATGAAGAATCCTAGGTGGTATTAGGTAAAATAATTATTTATTAATAATTAATCGTTTGAAAATAATTGATAACTAAGATTAGTTGAAAATAAATTTTAATAGGTCTTGATTGAAAGATACTAAATAAATTTTAATAGGTTTTGATTAAAAAATAATAATTGAAAGATAATAAATTTTAATGATATTTATGAATATAAGACTTACAAAACTAATATTTTACTTATTATGATTATTTATATAAAAGGCTTTATTTGATATTATTATTATATATAATATCTATATATTTTATTTCTTGAAATAAAAGCTATCATTTATTTGACTAAAATATCCTTATTATATATAATAATCCAAGTCTACATTATTAGCAAAAATTATAATATTAAATATTTTATTGATGAAATAAAATTAGCTTAGGGACAATTAGATCATGATCATATTTCTATTGCTAACCACAATCATGAACATATACTCCACTTCAATTCATCAACTCATCCAAATCATGAATAAAAGCATAGATCTAAATTTACCACGGCATGATCCAACCTCTACTAGCATAAACATAATTATGGCTTTTACAATCATACATGAATATAAATCCAATTCACCATAGGTGACATAATGTCTAACATACTTGATCACAAATACAACTTATGACATGGAGACATGCATTAAACCCTAAAACACCATACAACCAACCAAGATAATCAACTCATGCATAAATCCTATCTCCATCATATACACACATTTATTCATGCTTCAATCTCAACTTATCACAACAATACATGCTCAAATCCTATTCATAATCCATCTCCAACCAATATCATCCTAGAGACATGAATCTAGAATTTAAAAGGAGGGTTGAAAAGGATTACTTGATTGATGAGTACCTTGAAGGAGTTTCGAATGGATCTCAACCCCTAGATGACTAGATCCGTCCAAGAGAGATGAAGAAAGCATGGCCATTGGTGAAGAATTCATTCGGCCGAGAGAGAAAGAGAGAGAGAGAGAGAAGAGAAGAAGAGCATCCATTAGCATTCTTATACACATATATATTCATTAGAGATTTGAGATTAGAGAAGATGAAGTTGATTGCACAAGCTTACCTTGAAGGTGTTATTGAGCCTTCACAAAAATACTGATTTTTTATCCAAAGAAGAGAATTGGATTTTGGAGTTTGGAGTTAAAAATGGTATGGATGGACTCACGGTAGTGAGTAGATGAAATCAAGAATTTTTTTGAATGAGATTGAAGTGGTTTGGAGAGGTATTAGGTGAGAGAAGTGAGTAGGTGTTCTTGGTGTTCTATATGTGCTTGAAGGTTGAAGAGAATGGAGGGATTTTGGATTTGAAGCTACCGAAATTCTGTATGTTTACAGTGGTCAAATTGTTTGTGTAGTTTAGGTAGATGATTTTTCTGGTTTGAAAAGAAAAGGAATGGCTGGTTGTTGAAATCCTAAAAGAATATTTTTAGGAATCAAATTTGGAAACAAAATATAGCAAGAATATCTTTGATCAATGGAGAGCTTTTTGGAAGCTGCTATGGCCGACTGATGTTCAGTGATCTTGCTAGATGAAAGCTGGTTGAAGAAGGTTAATGGTGGCCAAAAAGAGGGAGTATAATGGTGAAAGAAAGGTCTGGTTGTTTAAGGGACATTTTATGGAAGTTTACTAAATTAGGATTGCTGGAATTTTGGTCTCCAATCAAGGCATGATTGGAGTAATTTGTTGGAGATATTTTAGAGCAGCCATGACTGGTTTTCATGCAGAAGGTTGGGGAAGACAATGGGGTTCAGTTCATGGATGTTCAAGAGAGGTTTGTGCAGAAAAAGTGTGAAGTTTCGGCCAAGGCTGGAAAAGGAAACAAAGCTGGAAATAAAATTCTGTACAGTTTCGCCATTGCTTGAATTTTTCTGGGCAGTTTTTGCTGCCATTTTCTAGTAAGATTGCAGAGAGTTTGAAGGGACATTTAGAGGTCTTTCAAGGCTGGTTTCCAGCCTTCTTCATGGAGGAAAAATGTGGCTAAGGAATTGGGAGAAAACTGGAAGAAAACAGCTTGGTTTAAGCTCATATATGCTGCGATTTTGCCCAGAAAATTTTCTGATTTTGCACAGCATTTGGGCAGTCCGAATTTGGCAAGAAAATTTCAGATTTCAAGCTGGTCAAGAGGGTCATTTTCTGGTAGCATTTGGGAGGGAAGGGTGGCTGAAAATTTCGACACCTTGAAGGCACAAGAAGCTGGAAAAATTGCAGATCACTACACGAAGGAAAATGAACATAGCAAGAGTGAAGTTTTGAAGGTTCACTAGGGGGATTAATTCTCTTGGAACCTTCCCCATCTCTTCCACATTTTTGGTCCATAAGATGTCTTTCACTTAGACATTTTGAACCTTCAAAGCTACAGCACTTTACAAAAATTTTTGGAATGAAATTGGCTTGAATAAATTGAATAACTTAAGAAATTGAGAAGTAAGGAAAACTAAGGATCAAGAAGGGTATGAATTCCCTCAGGAATTTTTGTAGGGTACAAGAGTAGGATTAGAGTACTCCTATCATGTCTCCCATAGGACATCACCTTTACCCTTCTCTAGAGCACTCAAGGACGAAAATCTAACCTTCCCTAACAAAAATAAAATTTAATCATGCTAAAGCTCTAATGATGGAATTTGAACCCAAGACCTCAAGAATTAATTCCAAAGCTCTAACCACTAAACCACAACAACTCTTGTTCTTATTTTCTCTCTAAAATATTTTTTTTCCTAGTTAACCCTCAAGCTATCTCCCTATTTTCACCTCAAGCAAAAATTACCATTTTACCCTTCTTACTCAATAAACATAATTAAGCCCTTGAGACTATCAAACACAAATCCAAAGCATATAAAATCATATAAAAATATATTTAAACATGCAATAAAATATGATATGCATCCCAACCTTACTCTAAGGTTGGTTCCGACTGGGGTTTCACAAAGATTAAGATCTAAGGTTGAATTATATACGTAGTTATCATTTAAAAATTATCGATTTATCATCAAAGTATTGATATTCCATCACCATCCTTCCCTGTGGTACCACTTGTTATCAAAATATTTCACGTGGGATGTGTGTGATTCTTTTTTTGGGCTACAGTTTAGATGATGTATTTCACACATCCATTCATGGATTTGGGGCAAAATTGCAAGGCTAAAAGGGGCGAAAATTAAAAGGCGAGTAAGTGATCACATCCTAAACTTCTCTTCCACCCATACCAAACAAAGCAAAAGTAAATATGATTACTTCTACTAAAGAAAATAAAGCTACGTCTCCCCCTTTCCCTCCCATTCTCCTTCCGCGAACCAAACAAAGTCTTAGGTTGAATCATGCACATAGTTCCCATTTAAAATTTATTAATTTTTCTTCAAGCTATTGATTTGTTTCCCATCACCATTTTCCCTTGTCATTCTTTTTGCTATTAGAACGTGTCACGTGAGATGCATGTGAGTCTTTGTTCAGAGGATGTAATTCATGCATTCGCAGGAGTGGGCATTCACTTCATGTGTAGAAATTGCACAGCTAGTTGAACGTAGAGATTTAAAAAAACGGCAAAAATCAAATCGTGTGTAAAGTAACTGTGTATCAATTTTTTTTAATAGAACGATGTCATTTTTATTCCATAAAAATTTGTTCATCAAATAGTTATTCTTTTTACTTTTATCATAATTAATGTTCATCAAATTATGACTATTTTTACAAATTATAAGTTTTATTCATTCAATCGTGAGTAATGTTTATGTAATCGTAACAATTATTTATAATTGGTCATGTAATCTTCATATACTAAATTGTGCGGTTCCAAATTCCCATTCGTGAGATGTTAGTATTTTCTTCTTCCACAATAAAACTTCAATTTTAACCATCACTTTTGAGAACTTTTTGTATTTCAAATTATTTATCATTTTGTGAAATCAAGAATGCATTTATTACCTGTTTTTCTAATTGTGCTCTGTTTGTTTATTACTCCAACAAATTGAAACATTAATTAATTTTAAATAAAAATAATTCTATTTTTTTTTATCTAAAAACTCTATAGTTATTTGAAAATGGAGGAAGAATTAGATTATTGCTGAGGTTCGTTGCAAACGTGTGCCAGAATGCTCAAAAATATTTCATAACGGTAGAAGTAGAGTCGGATTACATACAAAATATATCTCATTTAGAGCAGAGTCATTTATTTATAATAAAAAATATATATTCATTAGTTCTATAAACGGAAATCATGGCTAGTTGTTATCCCACCAAAATTGCGATTGAAGATGGGTTATGAGGTTCTTGTCGACTTGGAAAGCTTTGGTAAGAACATCAGCAGAGATTGGAGGATTTGAACCAAATACAGCATTTGCAATGGTGATGACTCCTGGATTTTGACTACTGAGACCAGCAAATACGATAGCTGGAGAATGCCCAATATTCAATTGAAAATGAATGAGACCCTCAGGAAACACGAAAACGTCTCCAGGATATAAGGTCTTGGTAAAAAGACGATTCTTCATGTTATTCCCGGGATTAGAAGTAACAAAGCCAACATAAAGTGTGCCTTCCAAGACAACGATGACTTCAGTTGCACGCGGGTGTGTATGCGGTGGGTTCAGACCATATGGAGCAAAGTCGATACGAGCCAACGAAATCCCAAAGGTGTTGAGACCTGCTAGTTTATCGACATTAACTGCAGTTACAGCCGATCCAAGAGGGTTCGACGTGTTTCCGGTTTTATTGAGACCTCGAAAGAGGAAATCATCTGCGTTCACCATGTTTGGGTCCTTGCAGAACTTTCCATTGACAAACAGTGCATCTAAAACAGAGGCAAAATTAGTTCAAATAAGACTCTTCCGATTGAGCAAAGTTGTTTAAAGTCATCTAAAGAATAGAAACAATGACGTTCTTACCTGCAGCTTTGGGATCATTTACTGCAACACAAAAGTCTTGAAGAGGGCTGGGATCATGGGCATAAGCTGATGAAGAAACTAAAGCAACAAGGATAATTGTTACGAGGAATCGAGGAGCCATTATTCTTGCTATTGCTCTGTCTCTTGGATGACCAACTTGTGTAGGAGAAGATGCCAATTTATAGGTATTGTTTCTTGGAATAAGTCTCCAAGCTTTATATGATTCACATAGAAAAAATCCAAGTTTAGCATTTTCGGTCAACGGATGAAAGTTTCATCAACTACACGAAGACAAATTTTTAACATACCTGCTCTTAAGAAATTTGTGAAGAATTAAATTATACACTTACTCCGTGGAACACTAGCTAGCTACCACCATAGAGCATGCCCAGATAACAAATTGAACCCAGAACTCGGAATGAGTAATTTGTCTAACCTTATTCAAAAGAAAATTGATTCGTAATGTTTTCTTTAATTATATTCACGCGTGATATGAAGTAGTTAGTAGTATCAAATATAAAAAGATAACAACAAGAAAATTTTTGTTAATATACGTGGGTCAAATATGTTTAAAAATATGTTAAGAACAGAAAATAAAAGGGAACGAATAGAAAGATGGAGGGGATTTAATACTAGATAGAGAAAGAAATGATTCACTTTTGAATTATGAATTTTTGTATATTATTTAATGATCACATCAAAATCTTTATTTTCACCCCTCATAATATCTATATGAACTGGAAGTTAATTCAATTAAGTATTTAGTTCTTTTTAATTACGTGTTTAATAACTAATTTTTTGTATCATTAATTAAGTAATTTAGATACACTTAAATATCAATTATGCTGTGTTGATAGAATAACTCTTTCGAAAGATTTTGAACTTTAAAATGAAAAATCTATTTTTTGGACACATCTAATCTGCTGTGTTGATACACTTAAATATCAAATATGCTGTGTTGAAATGAATTAGTAAAAGTTTTTTTTTTTAATCAAAACCTTGTCAGCATAATATTAGCACCACCACATTTTGGAACACGTCCCAATTATTCTAATGTTTTTATTTAGCGAAAGTTGAAGTTTTCAGTAGAATGAGTCATCTTACTATTCTAATATTCTTTCTTTTACTGTTTCTTTTAATTTGTGCTTTAAAATTTTAGTTGATAGATAGTTTGTCAATACAATTCCACATCAAAAAAAACAAAGAAACGTCTTTGAAACTTTTTATTAGTAAATGTGCATAAGAAGTAGAATTTTAAGTGCTTTCAATATACATGAGTTTGACCCTGTGATTAGTCTATTTTTATAATTATATTTATATCTTAAGATGGCAATTTGGGCACTTGACTTATTTAAAAAAAGACTTTCTTTTTATATTTTTTTCGAATTAATATTTTTTAATGGATATAATTTTCAAATAAAGATGCATTCAAAGGGTTCTTACTTATCAGTTGGTAGGCTTATTTAAAAAAAGACTTTCTTTTTATATATTTTTTGAATTAATATTTCATAAGGGATATAATTTTCAGATAAAGATGCATTCAATTGATTGTTACTTGTCAATTGATAACCATTAAAGAGTTATAAAAATTATAAGAAGTTTTCTGTAAGTGTTTAATAACCATTAAAGAGTTATAAAAGTTTTCTACAAGAAGACCAAATTATTATTTTCCTGCTCTTAAGAAAATTGTGAAGAATTAAATAGCTTTAGCTCAGTAAAAAGTTCCATAGTAATCCGCTCATGCCCTACGACTTCGGTGCATTCCAAACTCTGGATGTAAATGAAAAAGCAAATTCATCCTAATTTAAAATTATTTTAATTTGAAATAATACTAAGTTAATTAATTTTATTTTTAAAAATTATATTATACTTATAACACATTATATTTTTTTTCTTTAACTTCACTTAAAATCTATCTTAATCCCACTACAAGAAAGTCGCTAATGTGTGACGGAACAATAACGGAAATAAAAATTTTTTAAACAATTTTATTTTTTTGAATTTCCATCGCTAATCCGACAATACTTGTGACGGATTAGCAATAGACATCTAGCCATCTCAAATTGGAGATGGATTTGTGATAGTTTTATTTTTAATTATTCATTAGCACTAATTAAATTGAAAGCCGTTGCCAATCCGTCACTAATTTGTGACGGCCTTTTTTCTTATTTAATTAAAACTAAAAAATTAAAGTGTCATCACAAATCCGTTGCAATTAGAGAGGGATTTGCGACAGCCTTTCGAAATTTAAAAATAAATTATTTTGTTTAAATTAAAAAAAAAGTCATCGCAAATCCGTCGTAAATTTAATAGGAAATTGCGACGGCCAACTAAAATGTAAAAATAAATTAAATTTTTTAAATTAAAAAATAAACCCTTGCAAATTTGCCGCAAAATTTGTGACGGTAATTTAAAATTTAAAAATAAATTTATTTTTTTAAAATTGAAAAAATGAGCCCTCCAAATCCGTCAAAAATTTGCGAGGGATTTGTGACAACCAAACAAAATTTAAAAATAAATTAATATTTTTAAATTGAAAAAAATAAGCCCTCACAAATTTGTTACAAATTTGCGAGGATTTGCGATGGCTATACAAAATTTAAAAATAAATTTTTTTAAAATTAAAAAAAATGCCCTCGCAAATCTGTTGCAAATTCGTCTCAAATTTGTCAGGGATTTGTGAAGGCTATCTAAAATTTAAAAATAAATTTATTGTTTTAAAATTAAAAAATAAGCCTTTACAAATCCTTCCTAAATTTACAAAAGATTTGCGACGGCCATTCAAAATTAAAAAATAAATTAAATTTTTTTTAATTAAAAAAAAATAAGCCCTTATAAATCTGTCGCAAATTTGCAAGGGATTTGTGATGACCATCTAAAATTTAAAAATAAATTTATTTTTTTTAAATTAAAAAATAGGCCATCACAAATTCGTCGCAAATTCGTGAGAGATTTGCTACGGCCATCTAAAAATTCTCATAATATATATATATATATATATATATATATAATATACATATATTAATATATACATATATACATATTTATTTATGATAATATATATATATATATACATACACATATATATGTATGTATACATATACATACATATATATATATTTTTACATTTAATTACGACAGATGCATATATATCATATTCATACACATATACATATATATACTTAATAATATCATATTTCTATTATATATATAAATATATTAACTTAATAATGTCTTTTCACGTATTCTACTACTTCAACACACACGCATACATATAAATATAATTAAACTTTAAAAATTTTTGTGGATTTTTTAGATTAGCGACGGATTTGCGAGAGATCAGGGTTTCATTAGGGCATGAAACCCTGATCCCTTGCAAATCCGTCACAATTAGAGACAATGAAATCCTGATCTTTCGTAAATCCGTCGCAATTAGCAAGGGGTTTGCGATGGCCATCCCAAAATTTAAAAAAATTATTTTTAAAAAAAAATTGAAAAAAGAAGCCCTCACAAATTCATCATAAATAGCAAGGGATCTGCGATGGTCATCTAAAATTTAAAAATAATTTATTTTTTGAAAATTGAAAAATAAGTCATCGCAAATCGGTCGCAATTAGTGAGTGATTTGCGACGGTCATTCAAAATTTAAAAATAAATTTATTTTTTAAAATTTTTTTAAAAAATAAGCCTTTGCAAATTCGTCACAATTAGCGAGGAATTTGCGATGGCCATCCAAAATTTAAAAATAAATTAATTTTTTTAATTTAAAAAATTAGCCGTCCCAAATCCGTGGCTAATTAGCCATCACAATTTTACTGCTAATTAGCAATGGATTTGTGACGGAAAATTGGGTCATCGCAGATCCGTCACAAAGCCCTTGCAAATCCGTCGCTAATTCACACAAAAAAAATTACTATATAATTAATATATAACACAATATATCATAAGAACATCAATAACTTAGTGGTGGAACATGTGTTCGAGCCCCGGGTCCGACATAATCTTATAATATTCTTGGCGTGTCAGGTAGGGTTGCGGATCGGGTTCTTGGCGGGCTGGGGAACTGACACAATAAATCATAAGAAAAATGTTATGATCAAATTTAAAGGTAATCAGATATACTTTTGCACATAATCCAATAAAATATCGACAAAAATACCGAAAACCTAAGGTATTTACAAATATAGGCACTGAAAATTAACAATTCAACTATTAGATTTATTAATATTGTTAAGAAAAGTGTTATGACCAAATTTGAAGGTAATCGGATATACTTTGGCACGAAATCCAACAAAATATCTACAAAAATATCGAAAACCTAATACATTTACAAACATAGGCACATCAAATTAATGATCTGATCGTTATATTTGTTGAAATTTCTAAGAAAAGTGCTATAACCAAATTTGAAGGTAATCAAATATATTTTGACACATAATCCAACTAAATCTCTACAAAAATAATAAAATTTAAGGCATTTCCCAAGATAGGCACTTCAAATTAATGATCCGACCATTGGATTTGTTTAAATTGCTAAGAAAAGTGTTATGATCAAATTTGAAGATAATCGAATATACTTTGGAATGCAATCCAATAAATATCTACAAAAATACTGAAACTTAAGGCATTTACAAAGATAGGCACATCAAATTAACGATCCGATCATTAAATTTGTTGAAGTTTCTAGGTAAAGTGTTATGACCAAATTTGAAGTTAATCGAATATATTTTGACGTGCAATCTAGCATAATATCGGTGAAAATGCCTGTAATTTAACGTATTTACAAAGATAGACATATCAAATTAACAATCCAATCATTAGATTTGTTAAAATTGGTAAAAAAAAAAAAGTATTATGACAAAATTTGAAGGTTAGTAGATATATTGCCACATAATCTAGCATATTCTCATATTTGATCATATTGTATATATTTAAAAATTTAGAGATTAATTTGTAAAATTTTTAGGGCCATATTATAAATATTTCAAAATTTAAAGACCAATTTATAAATTTATAAGGTCATTTTATATGTATAAAAAAATTTAAAGACCAATTTACAAAATTTATAGGTCATGTCGTAAATATTTAAAAATTTAGGGATGTGTATTAGCCAGGAATAGAAATTTTGTCGCTAAAATTATAGTTAATAGTGATAGACGTTAATGTTTTTAGCTAGGAAATGTATTTTCGTCATTGATGATGCATCATTAGCGAGGAAAATTTTGTTAGGAAATGAAATTTCATCGAAGATGGTGTATCATTAGCAAGGAAACTTAAATTTTCACAAGTAATGCACTTATTTTCTAGATAATGCACTTATTTCCTAGCTAAAGCCATCACTTTTAGCTAGGAAATAAAAAATTTGTCCCAAAGGTCTTAATCAGTAGCGACAAAAAATTTTTGTCGCTAAAGAAAAATTTTCCTCGCTAAAGTGTACTTTTAGAGGAAAAAACTTTTTCCTAGCTAAACTTTTGTCACCAATGTTGAAGGACGAAAATGGCAAAAATGATGAATCCGAAAGCATGCTTACAGAACGAAAAATTTTAACTCTGTGTTTGAATGACCTTATTGGCACTGAAGAAGATGTCTGTACCAGGATGCTTGAAGCTATTGGATCACGTCCTTGTAAACGTCAACTTCGTCTCATTCATGCGAAGCTTTTGAGCATTGAAAATGACTCCCTTTTCTCTGCTACTGAAGGCTTACAGAATGTTGGGTTTGCTTCTCTTTAGCCTCTGTGAAAGCTTCTGAGAAAAAATGGGTTCCCTATGAAAATGAAAATCAAAGAGCTTCATTTTTTATTTCCTCTTTATTTCTTTTCATGCTTTCACCGAGAGAGAGAAACCAACCGCATGAAACAAAAAGCACCATGATTTCTGTTATCTTCTTATGCCAAACAATATGGGATCCATCTCGTGTTATTTTATTTTATTTTATTTTATTATTTTTTTAATTTTATTTTACCCTTAGTCTTATTCATTAGGCTAGATAAAATTATTTACTCTTGGGCTTAAACACCCATAAATAATAAGTCTCAATTATTTATTTTCTAGGCTTCATTAAACAGCCCAATAAATAATTAACAAGTCCAAATAGACCAATATAAAATATTAAGCCTTTTATCTAGTTTATACCTAAATTAATTTTCTAATTATTCAATCTAGGCATTGGGTCCTGAATAATTAATTAACCAATTAAATTAGATAAAAAATATACTCTCTCTCGAGCCTTTTATTTTATTCTAGTTCAATAATAAATTAGACTACTTAAATAAAATAAAATAAAATCCATAATTATCAAGACCAATTCCTTAACCCAAATCTATCAAGACTTAAAGGGCTATTCCAGGGACCAAAAGACACATCGTCTTGGCTACTAAAATAACCAAAATACCTCTACTATATAAATAGCTATATTTTGTATTTTAAATATTTCTTAATATCACCATAAGAAAATATTGACCCCAACGATAATACTGCGTTAGCAAAGTCTTCGACCTACAGGTGTAATGCCTAAAATACCCCTCTACGCATCGCCGTACATTAAGAGAGAATGAGTGTACTAATACCTCTCTAATAGACATCTACCATCCTTAGACCTCTAGTCCAATGATCCACGATTCCTAGAATGTTTCCACTTTCCAAAGGAACTACCCTAAAGTAAACATCCAAGTCATATTCCCTAGGGCCCTGGATATTTAGATCATTTGAACAGTCCCAATGGGCGATATAGCGCAGTCTGTCTTAACTAACTATTCACATATACCTAACATACAAGTATATCGACTCTACGAAAGAGTCTTGACTACCGCATATCAAAGTACATGCTTTCAGCTTCGTCAGACCACCAACTCATACTCAATCGATAGAGTATTAGTTCACGCTATAGCAATAATAGTTTGGGTTTCTTCTAAATAGTGCTTTTAGAAACCATTATTACAAGTCCTATTCTACGTATTTGAAATACACTCATGCTATGAAGTGAGTGGACTACTCACTGGCTAAAGGTAAGCCATTCCCCATTTGGAATTCATAACACAATAACCTATACATGATGAGATTCTCATTCTCATCAATTGATTAAGAACAAACATTTATGTGTTAAGTATCTCGTGATCTATACCTTACTGTGAAAGACAACCATTCACTTGGATCACTTACTTGAACATAATGGGTCATTTCCAAACATAAATAGTGTACAAATAAAATGTAAATTCACAAACAAATTTTGGGAATAAATTCTTTTATTAATAAATTCAATAATTATATCAGAAAACAAGTCTACACGGTATATATTCCAATAATCTTCTACTTGCACTCTAATACTAAGAAAACTCGTAGGTGCCCACCCCTATGGCGTCTAAGTGTCTCTTGAAAACTCTCTTAGCCAAAGGCTTGGTGAAGGGATCTGCTAGGTTATTCTTTGAGGCTATCTGTTTCACCATGATTTCTTATCTCTGAATGAAATCCCGGATCAAGTGGTACCGCCTCAGGATGTGCTTGCCCTTCTTGTGGTTCCTGGGTTCTTTGGATTGCGAGATTGCTCCAAAGTTGTCGGAAGACACCACAATCGGTCTGTCCATGTGTAGCACAACTCCAAGTTCTGAAAGAAACTTTCGGAGTTAGACTGCTTCCTTGGATGCTTCCGCAGTAGCCACATAGTTAGCTTATATAGTTAAGTCAGTAATATAAGATTGCTTGATACTCCTCCATGAAACAGCTCCTCCAGATAAGGTGAAGACATATCCACTAGTGGATTTTCTCTCATCCTTATCTGGGTGAAAATCTGAGTCTGTGTATCTAGTAGGAACCAAGTCATCAGCCCTGTAAACCAATATATAATCTTTCGTAATATTGAGGTACTTGAGAATATGCTTTTGTTGGTGTTAGGCCCTACAGGCAATCACTTGTACGTTGTATATGACACATTTTATTTTAATAAAAGGCATTATTTATCTTACAGTTTCTTTTATTTACTTTTAAGTAGTATAACTATTAGATAAAAGTCCCTACTACAACACTGTGATAAGAAAATCATGATAGAGATCATGATAAGAGATTTCTACTACACTATATGGTGTTAGTACTTAAATAGTCCATAGTCGTAGTATTAATGAGACAGGACATCATTAATGCGTTAAGACAAGCATGTGTTAGACTTCTTGATTTGATTTGGTGGTGGTTCTCATATCCGTGAGTATTGAGATGCTCAAAGTTAACATATGGATGCTTGTTAATGGAACAAGTACATTGGATGACCTAGCTATGAGATAATCACATGGATAACTATTTAGTGCTAGTGATATAATCTTAATATAGCAAATGTGCAAGTATCCTTAGACTTGAGATATCCAATGTATTTTATTTGCTAAGCATTGTGCTTTGATTCCAATCTCAAGAGCAGATCGAGGGCCGCCTACGGGATGGATATTAGGTACATCGTGAGGTAAACGAAAGTAGTAGGGGTGAATATCTCACGGCCACTTATAGAAATTACTACTCGAGAAGTCCTTGGCCAAGGCGATTGTGTATTGAAAATAGTTCCAATCAATATACACTAGAGTAGTGGTTTCCTGGTACAAGTACTAGTATATTCGAGCCAGAATTAATATATTTTGGAGGGAGTTGGCACTAATTCTGTACTCCAAACCGAATGAGATATTGTATGGTGAAAGGAGTTAATTGCACTATAGTTTGTTATTAAAGGGTTTATGTCAAGCCACTTGACTTCCTGGACGCTTGGGTGGTCATGCTATGTTGTTAGATACCGCTTATGATCTGGGCATATGGGTTTATTAATTGATGAATTAATAAACCAATCCTGTTTAGAATTGATATGATTAATTCTAATTAATTATGGACTATTAATCTCAAAGACATTTGGATTAATTCATGTCCGCTACCAATTGACTGGGAAACCTAATAGGTCATACACAATCGAAGATTATATACTCAAGTTGTTATTTAATAACATAGTGGGGTTAATTGCGAGAAAGAGATGTTATTGTGGCCAAATTATAATTAGTTATAATTTATTGTCCAAATTGTAATTGTGAGAACTTGATATTTCCAATTACAATTAGGGAATTCTAACTGTTTTAGAATTCTCAATTTTTTAGTGATTTTTCGTGATATAAACCCTAGCCGCCATCTTGTTTTCTGCTAGCACAGAAATATCTTGGTTCTTGAGTGTGATCCTCCGTGTGAATTTCTGTTAGAGATAATCACACACTGTGATTATAGTGGTTGGGTGTTCAACTCTTATGGTGTTTGATCAAGAGAATTTCTGGATCGCGCCTCGACTTGAAGAAGAAAAAATTTTATTTTTCACACGCTCAAAGAAAGGTAAAGCTGTTACATTTGTTCTTTTTATGTCTTGTTTTCCACACGTATGCGGATCCTATGATGGTATCTCGTTTCATTTTTTCGCTGCGCCATATATGATATGCGTGAGATACCTAACAGTGGCATCAGAGCCTTGCTATATGTGGTTTGTAGACATTTTTTCTTGCGTGAAAGCTATTTCATGTAATCATGTATGTCTTTGTTTACTTTGAAAATTGTTTTCACTCGAGTCGAAATAGTTTCGAGCATTTTGGGTTGGGTCCATAGCACAATATGCTTGTATAATAGTTACAGCTCAGGTGCTTCTGTTGCGTATAATGTAAATCCCGTAGCGGATCAATTCCAATGAGCCTTTCAAACTAGTACTTTTTGTAATCGACTCTATACTTTCTTCAATAAACGCTGGTTTTTCAATCAAGTTTTGAATGACTTTTTAGTTAGATCATTCCTGCGTTCTGGATATGAAGTCTCATTCGAAGCTTTAGACAAAGGTGCTATTGAGATATTGGGCCCTTATGGTATCTTGTACACATTCCGACGATTGGCCTAGCGAATAAGTCATCTTCAAAGTTGATTTGTTGTGTGAAGAGTGTGTTATGACCCGTGGCCGCCTACCTGGTGGGGGCGGTTCCTCCGTTGTGGGTAAACGGGATACCCGACTCTACGAACTCGAGGAAAGGCTGCACAGTAGTAAAAAGGGTGTTAAGACCGAAGCTTTTTGTAGTGCTAGCAGGAATGCAAGTGAATGAATCCCATCCCTTAGAGAGTGAAGTGTTTACGCCCCTTAAAAGGAGTTAATTACACTATAGTTTGTTATTGAAGGGTTTATGTCAGCCACTTGACTTCCTGGACTCTTGGGTGGTCATGATGTGTTGCTAGATACCACTCATGATCTAGGAATATGAGTTTATTAATTGATGAATTAATAAACCAATCCTGATTAGAATTGATATGATTAATTCTAATTAATTATGGATTATTAATCTCAAAGACGTTTGGATTAATTCATGTTCGCTGCTAATTGATTGGGAAACCTAATAGGTCACACACAATGGAGGACTATATACTCAAAATGTTATTTGATAACATAATGGGGTTAATTGCGAGAAAGAGACGCTGTTGTGGCCAAATTATAATTAGTTATAATTTATGGTCCAAATTGTAATTGTGAAAACTTGATTTTTCCAATTACAATTATGGAATTCTAACTGTATTAGAATTCTCAGTTTTTTAGTGATTTTTCGTGATATATACTTGATATGCACGATTCTTAATTGGATAGAAAAAAAATTCACACAAAAAACCTTAAGGGCAACATATGATCTTCTCTTCTCTCTCTCTCACGGTGTTTTCCTGAAAAACAAGAAGAACAAAATAAACCCTAGCCACCATCTTGTTTTCTGCTAGCACAGAAATATCTTGGTTCTTGAGTGTGATCCTCCGTGTGGATTTCTATTAGAGATAATCACACACTGTGATTATAGTTGTTGGGCGTGGTGTTTGATCAAGAGAATTTCTGGATCGCGTCTCGACTTAAAAAAGAAAAAATTTTATTTTTTACATGCTCAAAGAACGGTAAAGGTGTTACCTTTGTTCTTTTTATGTCTTGTTTTCCACACGTATGCAGATCCTGAGATGGTATCTCGTTTTATTTTTCCGCTGAGCCATATATGATATGCGTGAGATACCCAACCGCTTTACAACTTTCCAATAAACTTCCCCATAGTTTGACTGATATCTACTAAGTAAGCCTATGACAAAGCAGATATCTGGCCTAGTGCACAGCATAGTGTACATGAGACTTCCTACAGCCAAAACGTAAGGAATCCTACTCATCCTGTCTTTTTCCTCTCGAGACTTAGGACAGTCCTTAAAACAAAAATACAACCCATGTCTGCAAGGGATTAGAGCTCCCTTGCATGAGTCTATGCTAAACTTGGCCAGCATCTTATCAATGTATGGCGTTTGGGATAATCTTAACAATCTCTGCTTCCTATTTCTAAGAAGCTTAATCCAGAGAATGTAACTGGCTTCTCCCAAGTCCTTCATACTAAATTGACTAAACAGCCAAACCTTAGTAGATGAGAATGTTCCTATATCATTTCTGATGAGTAGAATGTCATCCACATATAGGATAAGAAAAACCACATTTATGCCTTCCAATTTCCTGTACACGCACGGTTAATCCTCGTTTTGAATGAAATTGTAAAACTTTACAGTCTCATCAAAACGAATGTTCCATATTCTAGATACCTTCTTAAGTCCATAAATAGACTTCTTAAGCTTGCAAATCATATATTCCTGGCCTTTAGCAATAAAACTTTCTGATTGGGACATATAGATGTCTTCGATAAGATGGCCATTAAGAAATGCCATATTAACATGCATTTGCCATATTTCATAGTTGAAATGACATGCAATGGTAAGGAGGATACGGATAGACTTAAACATGGCTATCGGGAAAAAGGTTTTCTCATAATCAATTTACTCTTTCTGAGTATTTTCTTTCGCCACAAGCCTAACTTTGAAGGTTTTCACCTTCCCATCCGCTCCCCTCTTCCTCTTGTATAGCCACTTACACCAAATGGGTTTTATCCTTTCAGGTGAAGTTACAAGATCTCAAACCTGATTGAAGTACATATACTCAATCTCGACTTTCATTGCTTCATGCCATAGATTTGTATTGGCATCAGCATCAGCAATAGCCTTCTCGTATCTAGTGGGATCTTATTCTTAATGGTCAGAGACCAGCTCGAAAACCTCTTCTGTCCATCTTTCTAGAACTCTAGATACCCTCCCACTACGACGAAGCTCCGTTTGTACAAGTTCTTGAGACTATGCCTCTTCTTGTTCCATAATCGGGTCTGAAGAAGTTGATTCCGAAGATAACTTCTCCTCGAGTTCCAACCTTGTTGAACCTTTAGTGGAAGTACTTTAATCATCCTCCAAGTATCTAGCATTAGTACTTACCAGTACCTTTTGCTCCTTGGAATGATAAAAGTAACCTCGTTTTGTCCCTTTTGGAAACCCAACAAAGTAGCATAATTCTGATCTTGGTTCTAGCTTATCTCCCTTGATCAGTACATCAGTTGGATAGCCCCATATCCTGAAATAATTTAGACTTGGCTTACGCCCAGTCCACATCTCATAGGGCATCCTAGGTACTGACTTAGAAAGCACTAAGTTCAAAATGTACGCCGTTGTTTCCAAGGTATGTCCCCAAAAAGAGACCGGAAGAGTAGCATGAGATATCATGCTTTGGACCATTTCCGTTAATGTCTTGTTCCTTCTCTCAACTACTCCATTCTATTAGGGTGTACCCGGTACAAAGAGTTGGGATACTATCCCACGATGTACTATGTAATTCTTGAATTCACCGAGGAGATACTCTCAACCACAATCTGATCGTAAAGTTTTAATCAGTTTACCTATCCAACGCTTCGCTTTAGCCTTAAACTCTTTGAACTTGTCAAAAGAGTCAGACTTGCACCTCATTAGGTAGACATAACTAAGCCTTGTACAATCTTCCGTGAAAATGATGAAGTACTCAAAACCCCCTAACTTGGGTAGACAAAGGACCACACACATCAATATAAACAATTCCCAATATCTCAATGGCTCAATCAGCCTTTTAGGTGAATGACTTTTTGGTCATTTTTTTCCATAAAGCAGGATTCACACTAAGACCAACTTTTCAATCTTAATGAGCCCAATGGCCCATTATGGATTAACCTTTGAATCTTGGTTGAGTTAATATGACCTAACCTTGATGCAAAAGATATGAGTCATTGACATTGGTCTTTCTCTTCTTACTTAAAGGTTCAGTTTGAGCGTTATTTATTTGATTGTTTGTAGGATTTAAAAAGAATAGGTTTTCATACATGTGCCATGTACATAAAACTTCTCCATTTCTACTAATAGTAACACTAGAATAGAAAGAAACAGAATATCCATTAACTATGCAATTAAAATCAAATTCTAGCTAAAACCAGATACATATAAAATATCTTTCAAAATAACTACTTTATTACAATAAAAAATAAGATCCAACTTTCCTAGTGCAAAGGCCCATACTTGTGCTCCATTTCCTACTCGTAGTCTATGCTCGCCCTTTTGGAGTCTTCTTATCCTCCTAAACCCCTACAAGGAGTTACAGAAATGATCAGTGGCATCAAAATCAAAATCTAAATAGAAGTTGATCCAACCATTGAAATTTATTCTAGATAAAGAATAATACGTGTAGGGTTTTTCTTGGCATGAAGTTCTGGACACTCATTTTTCCAGTGTCCCTTCTATCCGTACTTAAAGCATTTGCCTTTGGGCTTGTTAGGCTGGTTCTTGGGCTGGGTCAGTGTGTTTCCCTTCATCTTTTTGAACTTCCTGGGCTTAGGCCTAATTCTGGAAGAAAAAGTCCTAGCAATCATAGGTTTGGATTGTGGCTTCGTGACCTTCTTTGCCATTTGGAGCTCTTTCATTAACTCAGTTAAACTTATGTTTAACTTATTCATGTTATGATTTAATTTGAACTAAGTAAAAGAGCTCGGAAAAGATTCGAGAACTATGTCCACTTGGCTCTTGGGGTCAATTACACCCCCTATGACTTCTGCTTCCTCGAAAGCAGCAATTATCTTGGGCGTATACTTTTTGACTGATTCTTCCTCAGCCATCTTAGTGTTGATGATCATCCTAAGAGCCTCCTACTTGCAAGCCGGCTCTTATCAGCGAACATCGCGGCTAGTAATTAGCTAACGTCGTACGCAGTGGCCATGTGCTCGTGTTTAAACTGGAGCACATTAGACATGGAGGCCAACATGTAGCATCAAGTCATCTCGTTAGCCTTCTTCCATGCTTTTCCAACCTCAAGCTCCTCAGCGGTGGAATCCTCCCCGATAACAAGGCAGAATTTATACTTCTCAACAGTGAGTATTATGTCAAACTTCCTTTTCCAGTCCACATAATTTGAACCTGTTAGCTTATTCTCTCGGAGAATAATGGCCAAAGAACTAAAAGAACCTCCACCAATTATTTCTGAAAAATCGAAAATAAAAGAAAATTTAGTTTGTGAAAAACAAGATAATTTGTGACTTTATCCTCATATTAAATCCGATAATAGTTAACCTTATTATCTTTAATATGATTAATTTGTCTCTTAGAAAAACTATCATAGTTTCTTGGGAAGATTATCAATTTCCTAAACTAAGTGTATTAACCACCACAAATTAATTTCCCTTCTAGTAATGATCTAGAAGATAACTCCATCGTGTGATGACCATTTCTTCTCATTTCTTATGGACATTCCTCACACTATAATCTCCAACGTGGGCTGGCCGATCATAGCACGTGTCCCGAGTTATTAATTATATCCATTCATTAGTTCTAGATCTTTGTAGTATCCCTATCCTATACGGGTTTACTCTCAGGGTGACGTGAAGAGACCTACGATCCCTAATGAGGATCATGATGGAAGCCGTGGGGCCGTTGGAACTCCTCTCCCATTTAATAAGGGTTTTCTTGTAAAATATCTTTTAAAAATTTCAATTAAGTTTTCTTTCAACTCAAAAATAAAATGTCCATAAAAATTTCTATGTCAAGATTTATACCCTTTGAGAAATTTTTCCATGGATTAATTTTGTTTAAGTTAATAAACTTAATAATTTCAATAATTTTCAATAAAACTTTCGAGAGATTTTGATCTTAAGGTTAATTTGACAAAAATAATTTTTCTTGTTAAAATTAAATCAAAATGGTTTTCTATTTTAATTCACAAAAATATCTAAATACAAAATATTTTCTATGTTAAGGATAAAATCCTTTGAGAAATAACCAAGAATTAATTTTTGTTCAAATTAAAATTAACCATTTGATTTAAGAAAAGTGTTTTCTTTGTCAAAAATTTCCAAAGACTTTGGTCTTTGAGAAAACGCGCATATAGGGTACAAAAAGAAATAAGCATGCTAAAAAACTGTAAACATTTTCATGCTTTTCTATTCTTTTAACCTAAGTATCTAAATAATAAAATTAAATACATTAATTAATTAATGATCTTGTTTAATCCTAAATTTTCTTTACTTATTTTTCATGCAAAATATTCAAAGAATATTAACTATTGCAATAAAAATAACTTCGCCTGGAATGGGACCAAAAATAATTTTTTTTTTAATTTTTAGTTCAGTGCACCTGCCACACTAGATCATGGCCCATGGAAAACCCCATGGGCTGTGATCCGGGTGGGTGCCCGCGACCCGGCCCTCCTCCAACCCTACTGTCACAATCAAAATCACTGACCGCGGCAATTGGCAATTTGCAATTGCAAATTAGGGATTTGCTTCCTCGCAAAAGCCAAGCTTCCGCGAGGAAGGCTTTCTCGCAGCGGCTTTCGCGAGGAAGCTAACCTCGCCGCGCGAGGAAGCTAACCTCGCCAGTCAGTGTGGCTGCAACTCCAAGTCATGGCCCACTTGGCTCCTTACACAAATACGGCTCAGCTTAGCTCGGCTCTGCTCGACTCGACTTAGCCCAACTTTTCCTGCGATTTTTCTTCTACGATTTTTCATTTCTTCTTATGGTTCTTTCATCTAGACAGCATGAAAAGCCACTTAACAAGTTCCTATGCCCTTAAAAACAGTAGGCTTACATGTTTCATCTAAGAAAGCAATAAATTACTTTGTTCCTATACTTCCACTCACGGAGCTTACACAGAGACTATCCCATACAAGAAACGCAAAGGTTTATAGAAAAAATCCAAAACAAATATTTTTTTTGTTTTAGTTAAGCCTAGCATGCTTCCTATATTTGCCAAACTATAGCCCTGATACCAATTGAAGGACTAAAATGGCAAAAATGATGAAACTGAAAGCATGCTTACAGAACGAAAAAATTTACCTCTGTGTTTGAATGACCTTATTGGCACTGAAAAAGATGTTTGTACCAGGATGCTTGAAGCAACTGGATCATGTCCTTATAAACGTCGACTTCCTTTCATTCACGTGAAGCTTTTGGGCTTTCGAAATGATGTCCTTTCCTCTACCCGTGAAGACTTACAGAATGTTAGGTTTGCTTCTCTTTAGCCTCTGGGAAAGCTTCTAAGAAAAAAATGGGTTCCCTATGAAAATGAAAATCAAAGAGCTTCACTTTTGATTTCCTTTTCGTTTCTTTTCATGCCTTCATCGAGAGAGAGAGACTAACCACATGAAAAAAGAAGAACCATGCTTTCTATTATCTTCTCACATCAAACAATACAGGATCTATCCCGTGTTTATTATTATTTTTATTTTTATTTTTATTTTTATTTTACCCTTGGTCTTATTCTTTAGGCCAGATAAAATTATTTACTTTTGGACTTGAACACCCATAAATAATAAGTCTCAATTATTTATTTTCTGGGCTTCATTAAATAGCCCAATAAATAATTAACAAGCCCAAATAGACTAATATAAAATATCAGGCATTTTATCTAATTTATACCTAGATTAATTTTCTAATTATTAAATTTGGGCATTAGGCCCTGAATAATTAATTAACCAATTAAACAAGATAAAATATATACGCTTTATCAGACCTTTTATTTTATTCTAATCCAATAATAAATTAAACTACTTAAATAAAATAAAATAAAACCCATAATTATCAAGACCAATTTCTTAAACCAAATCTATCAGGACTTAAGGGCTATTCCGGGACCAAAAGACACATTGCATTGGCTATTAAAATAACCAAAATACCCTTGCTATATAAATAACTATATTTTATATTTTAAATATTTTCTAATATCACCGTAAGGAAATATTAACCCTAAGGATAATGTTGCGTTAGCAAAGTCTTTGACCTACAGATGTAATGACGAAAATACTCATCTACACATCACCGTGTATTAAGAGAGGAGGAGTGTACTAAATAGACATCTACCATCCTTAGAGTTCTAGTCCAATGATCCACGATTCTTGGAATATTTCAACTTTCCAAGGGAGCTACCCTAAAGTAAATATTCAAGTAATGTTCCCTAGGACCCTGGATATTTAGATCATTTGATCAGTTACAAGGGGCGATATAGCGCAGAAGCTATCTTGTATAAGTTTGTCTTAACTAACTAGTCACATATACCCAACATACAAGTATATCGGCTCTACGAAAGAACCTTAACTACATCATATCAAAGTACATGCTTCTAACTTTGTCAGACCACCAACTAATACTCAAGCGGTAGATCATTAGTCCTTGTTGTAACAGTAATAGTTTGGGTTTTTTCTAAATAGTATTTTTAAAAACTACTATTACAAGTCTTGTTCTACGTATTCAAAATACGCTCATGCCATGAAATGAGTGGACTACTCACTGGCTAAAGGTAAGCCATTCCCTATTTGAAATTCATAACATAATAATCTATACATGATGAGATTCCCATTCTCATCAATTGGTTAAGAACAAAAATTTATGTGTTAAATAACCCGTGATCTGTACCTTATTATGAAAGACCACCATTCACATGGATCACTTACTTAAACACAATGAGTCCTTTCCAAACGTAAATCGTGCACAAATAAAATATAAATTCATAAATAAATTTTGAGAATAAAATTTTTTATTAATCAATTCAATAATTCCGTTAGAAAACTAGTTTAGATGGCATATATTCCAACAAATGTATCATTTTCTTGTAGTAGCAGACCTGGTGCCGAGTCCAATCGACCCACCTGGCATCAGCTGTGTTCTGTTTTCCTTCTTGAGCGTACTCTATTTTCACTGGCCGGACCAAAATGGACCTGGCACTTGGTCCACTTGCCAGACCTGGTGCCAGGTGTGTGCTGAAAAATTCTCCTTTCTACTGAAAATCAACTTAAATCTACACATATTTGTCAAAAACACTTTCTACAAGTAAAATGTCAAATATGAAGGAATATGCCTAGCTTTTATAACAAAAGTATCTCAATTTAACCTCAAATAACTAGGAAAATAATAATGATTTTAGCCCCTATGAATTCCCTCACACTTGAACTTTTTGCTTATCCTCAAACAAAACACTTTTAGCTAATAAAATCATCAAGAAGACACAAGTTTTTTCTCATTCTAAAATTTTGAAACATAATAAGAAGTATAACTTCCTTTCAAACTTTAGATAAAACTCTTGTCATTCATCAAACCCTTTGAAAACAATTCAAACTTTGAAACATTTGACAAGACATTATAAAACTCTTCAAGTCAAATTAATCAAGTGTATACCTTAGTCTAAAAAAATTATTTCACCCTTCAACTAAAAATATAGATAACATGAATCACACAAGTCAAGCTATTTACCAAATCAAATATTATAAATCCAAAAATTGCACAACTCAAGTTATGATGTCAAGAAAGCACTCTAATTTTTTCTCTCAAGTTTTTAAATGACTTTGGGAATTGATAGCCTCAAGTGCATGGATATATCTTCACACACCGTATTGGCCCTCTTTTAGTTATCACTCATCATTCTTTTCAACATCTTTCCTCTCTTTTGCTTTTGGAAATTCATAACCTCAAGAAATTGAATTTCTCTTCACTATCCGTATTGCCCCCATATTCAACCAAAAAAAAAAAAAAAAAACTTTCTCATTCTTAAAGAGGAAACAACAATCAACTCATTTTTTCAATTCTTCAACTCATAAAATTTTTCCACAGTTTTTCCATAATCTTTCCTCTCCAAAATCTTTTATCAACTCACATTCCTTATCACAACTCAAAGCTAAGCAAAATTTAAACCCATAATACTAGAATTAGCTAATAAACTTTTTCCACATCCATCATATTCTTCGTATTCAAATTAGATGAGTCAAATAATATTCAAACACCAATACATAAATAAGATTAATCCAAATTCTCAAGTTTTGACAAATATCCTATCCAATAAATCAATTTCATAAAAATCCACCAAATGAATGACAAAAATTCATATCTAAGTAAGAAAAAAAATTACATCCATGCTAGACAATGAAAACGACAAAATTTTTGAAAATTTCAAACAAAAATGATATGGAAAATATCTTCAAAGCCTACATTCACCCCCCCCCCCCCCACATACACACACTTAAATGGGACATTGTCCTCAATGGAGACAATGCCAAGAAGACTACAATAAATAAAGAGGAAGAATAAAGAGAAGAAAAATACTTACATTACATATTAGGTCCAATAGGTGTGAATCCACCAGAAGGAGTAGGCATCAAAGAAGTCACAAGAGTTCCTAACTTCAAAAGAAACAAAGACATGAAAACATAAATTTAGAAAAAGAAAAAGAAAAGCAGCATAATAGAAAAGATAACTAAAAGCTAGGAAAGGTCATTAAAATTCAAAAGAAAAAAATAACAAAAAATGACAGAAAATAAAATAAAATACAAGGACAAAGAGTCAATCAAGAGTCCTCATCATGACGATCTTCGGCTGCTCGACTCGAAGATGCCCCAGTGGATTGTTGGATCAAAGTCGCCAACATTTGCTCTTGGACATCATGGCGTCAATGGAGGTCAACAATAGAGTCTCGGAGCTGAAGAATGGTAGTCATTTGGCTCTCCAATTGAGCCTCCACTCGTGCCTCAAAATAAGTACGAGAATGAGAACCAGTGGCACGGGTGGAAGGTCTAGTCGGCAGCTCTTCTTCTTCTCCTCATCAGGGGGAAGCTCCAGCATCTCGGGGTATTGTACCTCAAAGGCTTCTTCCATCGCCTCTCCCACTCATCATAGGAATAACCATATTGAACCAATGTATACTCAATCACTAAGTCTCGATCAGTAGTGGGCCCACTAGGCTCTTCATCTAATCGCACTCCAAAGTCTCTTAGGATGCGCATAAAAACCAAGAGGAATTTGAGAGCTTTGGCTGATATGCCGACGTAAACCACCTCTTGCATGGATTGAATAATAATAGGGGTAAGGGAAATATGCTCATTTATTCTCATCTTATCTAGAATGTAAAGATCAAGGACCCTAAACTCATTGAAGCCACTAGACTTCGTGTAAACATTAAAAGCAAAGATATAGACATCGCATGCAATTGAACCTTAAGGTCATTATTAGAGTAGTAACGATTTTGACCAATTTTTCCTTTTCTCCACATGTTCAAACTTGCCCTCACAACACTCACATCCCAAGTAGGCTCAGAAATAATCTTTTGGTTATTATGATCTACAACTATCCCGACCCCTTATTAGGCACTCCTAAAATCCTGGCTAATCTGGCCCTCTCAAACTCAATGGGTACCTTTTTTACCATAGTAGAAATAACCGAGAGGTTATTTTTCTTCTTGTCCCTCATTTTAGCAAAAAACTCCCTTACTCTCACAAGACAATAAGCACCTTCCATTCTAATAATAGGCTCTCATCCCAGTTATCTAAACATAGTAGAAAACTCCAAGGAATTATCTAAAGAGGGCGTATATCATTTTTTCTACTATGATCTTGTTATATTGGTGATTTTGATACCAAATTTGATAAGTAGGGTCATAGAATTGGGTAGGCTAGGTAGGTATTGGCTCGAATGAAGGTGTAAATGAAGATGCATCTCGAGCTCTCTTAGCCCCAGCTGCCAACACCCTAGGTCTCCTAAACATGATATGATGATGAACAAAGGTAGGATAAAAGAAAATAGGACACCCTTAAAAAATCACTCTTTTCACCGTAAGCAAATACAACCCTCAATCGTCTCACTATCACCATAACATTCAACATTGCCACCACCTCAACACGGAACACCACAAGACAGCCAACAAAATACAACACAATCTCCTCCAACAAACCACAATGATCTCCAATGTATGGGCAATGATCCTATGCAAAAAGATTGAAGAAATCATGCACCAAAATGAATGATTGAAAAATCGGTTTTGGAAGAAAAGATTGGATTTTTCCTAGTTTTAATCCAAAACTTCAAGAACAAAGTGAAAATTTTGTATTTAGAAGGTGTTTGGGTGGTTTAAAAAGTGACTCGGCGGTGTTTTAGAGGTGAACCAGTGATGGGTAGAGAGAAAAAAATGAGGGAGATAAGAGTGTTTTGAAAACAATGGCCAAGAATGGCCGTAGGTTGTCTTATGGACAATTAGGACTGGTGCCAGGCTAAAGGACTGGGCCTAGCACCAGGCCTGTTCTGCCTTCGGTTTGCTATCGAGTCGTGCTGGCTCGGTGCCCAGGCCAATGTTCGGGCCCAGTGCCAGGTCAGCTTTAGCCAACCAAAATGCATTTTTTTATAACTTAATTGAATGTACACAAACAGCAATTAAAACATGAAATCACGAAGAGAATTCATTCTAAACAAAATTAAAAAGACAACAAAATAAATGAAGACACACAAAAATTAAAGAGATGTCCCCAAGCTCAAAGCAGTAAAAATTATCTTTTTTCACGGTCTTGGTCACATGGTTTAGTCTTAGTATTTTCTAAAACTGATCTCACTTGACGATCTCCAAGGAGTTTGGCTAGTTGTCCAATTTGTTTCTCAAGGTTTCACATGGACGCCTCCAAATTTCTCTTGGTTTCATCTACTCCCTGGAATCGTGTCTTCGTACCACTTACCAACTGGTTAACCAACTCCTCCAATGATGGCTTAGTTGGTGGGGCATTATAAGGCAAGGGCGGTTGAGTCCTTTGAGTTCCAAAATTAGAAGAATCTTACCTATGTTGGTTTTGGTTATTCCCTGAAAAGTTAAGATGATTCTTCCAACCCAAGTTGTGAGTGGCGCTATAGGGATTATTATCTTGTCATCCATCGCCCACAAACACTGCTTGTTCTAACGATTCTTGTGATGACCTCATGTTTTGGCCCTCATAACTTGGATGCCCCTCCCCACAAAAGTAACAACTTACACTCATTACCTGTTCGTGGGAAGGAGACATCACTATTTACTCCATCTTTTGTGTAAGTGCCTCCACTTTAGCCTCCAAAGCCGACATTGCATCCACCTGATATACACCATAAACATGAGCTTTTGATCGTGAACTCTCCCAAGCATAGTTGTTTGTTGCCAAATTTTCAATCAAATCAAATATCTCTTCTAGGGGTTTAGAATTAATGGAGCCTCTTACAGATGCATCAACCAATTGCCTAGTAGCAAAACTTAAACCACTATGAAAGATTTGCATTTGCATTCCTAGCTCGAACCCATGATGAGGACACTTTTTAAGGCTTGCTTTGGTTCATGAAGGGGAGGGGGACAGAAAAAGAGAGGAGGAGTGGCATATTTTACTTCCATTAAGGGAAGTTAATATATTTACTCTTATCTTGTTTGGTTGGAGTGAAAATAGGAAGGGAATGAGAGGGAAGAAGAGAGAGAATAATTAATTTAGCTTACTATTTTATCCCTTATTATCTATTTTATTTAAATTTTTAATGTTAAAAATGTGGTCAATGTTGTCATTATTACTCCCATTTTATTCTCTCTCTCCCAATCCCTCCAAATTGGGAGTGGAGGAAATACTGTTGTGGAGGGGGAGTGGTACCCCTCCTAATTTACTTCCTCTCCACATCTACATGCAACCAAATGAGGTAAATGTCCCATTTACCTCTACATTTACTTTCCCTCCTTATTTACTTCCACAAAACAATCCAACCAAACCAAGCCTAAGCATATCCATAAACCCTTCCCAACACTCATAAAGATTTTTAGACTCTAAGTGTTGAAAGGCAAAAAGATCGGTCCTAAGCTTGGATGTTCTAGATAGGGGAAAGTGTTTTGCCAAAAAATTTTCAGCTAAAGCATTTCAAGTGGTAATGGATCCGACTAGCAAAGATTTTAACCAAGATTTTCTCTATCTCTCTCAAAAAAAAAAAAGGGGGGGGGGAGGGGGGGGGGGGGAAGCCTTAGTTTGATGGTATCCTTAGAAACACCACTAATTTTAATAGGTCATAGATTTATAAAAAGATCGCAAGTTGGGCATTGGGAACTTCCTCAAGTAGCCCATTAAATTATACCGTGTTTTGGATCATTTGGATTATGTTGGGCTTTATTTCAAAGTTTTTAGTCTCTATCCTAGGTCTCGTATTACTCGAGCCCGTACCTGAGATTACGGATTTCACAAAGTCATCCATAGTCCGCCTGTTAATTCCATCATTACCACCATTGTTAGGTTGATTCACCTCCATGCCTTTTCTTACCTTTTTGCTTACAACCTTTAGGACGTTTGTGAGGGTTCTCTCAATGTCAAGATCAAGATCTACTATTTCTTCTTTAAATCGTCGGGTAATACACTAAGGGCAAAGTCTATAGAAAAAAGAAGATAGTGAGATTATAGGATTTACAAGTTAAACTGTTTGTACATATTCACATATTAATTTTGAAAAAAAAGTACAATATGTAGGGACATTAAAGTACAAGTATACAAGAAAACAAAATATGGCACATATTCATACAAGGAACATATATATTTATTCACATATTTACATATTGACATATAAACATATAACTATGGTTAAATCAACAAAATCCAAGCTCTCATGATATTGTTCCTTGGTAACAATGCCAAAAACATGATGTATAAATTTTGGAATGTATAAAAATCATCAAATTTAAATCCATAACTTAGTTAAATTTTATTTAAAATATTAATCCTAAAATATACATACGAGCAAGTATACTCATCGCAAGCATAGCATAGAAAATTAACGAGTATCAATCCTCAAAGGAACAAACAAACACTAATCACTTTTCATTCATTGTTCAACCAACCCAAATAAAGTGATAGAATAATAAAAATAAAAATATAAAATATAAACAACTTAAGGATGTGAAAATATGCTATTTAGACAAAGGCTCTTGAAAACATGATAATGAATCACTTAGCCAATATCACAATCAATTATTATCTTGGTGTCATGAAATATTTAAAATAGATCCACTTCGTTTGCAATCTGTGAAATCACTATATTCTAGTTAAATTAGTGAACATATTCTGTCTTAACCAATTTATCCAAAAGATGCATTAAAATCAATCCTCTTATAAAACTTTGATTACCTATGTTCTAGACAATTAATCCCTTTTTCAATCAAGTTAAGAGAAAACTAATATGAAATTAATTAATTGAAGTCATTATCAACCCCCCTTTTCAAGTAAGTTAATGACAAAAATCATTCAACCAACTCCATAAGAAAAAAAAAATCAAATACTAAGAATAATAATAAATTGATCAATAGACTAAATTACTCAATAAATCATGAATCCAAAAAATAATGTTAAATTACAATAGAAACATTAAATACATAATTTTTTAAGAAAAAGAAAACAAAGGTAAAAGAAAGCACTCATAGACAAGTCTCCTTCTTCTCATTTAAAAACTCTCTTGAACAACCTTCCTTGAATGGTGAATCTCTCCTCTTTTGAGTAATTAGAATTTTTGATCTTGGATTCACTCTCCATTTTATGTATTCTCTTGGTTTTTAGGCTTTTTTTATGCTGAATTCGTTGCTTGAGAAGTCTTGGCTGAGTAGAAATTGGAAAATACCGAAATCTTTAAAAAATTACTAAATTAGTGCACAAATTTTCTTGCTCCAGAGCGGATTGGCATCGAGTCCAGTTGACCCACCTGGCATCAGGTGTGTTCTGTTTTCATCCTTGAACGTGCTCTATTTTCACCGGCCGAACCAGAAAGGCCCTGGCGCCTGGTCCACTTGCTAGACTTAGCACCAGGTGTGAGCTTGAAAATTCTCCTTTTTGTTGAAAATCAACTTAAATCTACACAAATTTGTCAAAAACACTTTCTATAAGCTAAATGTCAAATAGAAAGAAATATGCCTAGTTATTACAACGAAAGTATCTCCATTTAACCTCAAATAATTAGAAAAATAATGATGGTTTTAGCCCCTATCAAATATTTTGGAGGGAGTTGGCACTAATGTCATACTCTAAATCGAATGAGATATTATATGGTGAAATGAGTTTATTGCATTGACGTTTCGCTATTGAAATGTTCATGTCTAGTCACTCGACTTTCTAGACTTTTGGGAGGTCATGATATATTGTTAGATACAACTCATGATCTGCTAAATATAGATTTATTAATTAGAGAATTAATAAATTTAATCATAAATTAGAATTAATAAATTAATTATAATTATTAAAATGATTATTAATTCTATTATGATAGAATTAATTTATATTAGCTACCAATTGACTGGAAAAGCTAATGGGTCACACATAATAAAGGAATTGATACTCAAGACATTATTTGATAATATTATAGGGTTAATTTGTGAGAGAAAATAATTATTATGGGCTAATTATAAAGTGTTATAATTAGTTAGGATTGAATTGCGATTATTAAATCCTATAAGTGAATTATAAACTTATTATAATTCATAGGGCATAATTGCAATTCTTGAAAATCCCAAGCCTATAATTTAAAAGAGAAACAAAATATTTGTTTCCTACAAGGAATTGAAAATTTTGTAAGTGTCCTTTTTTGGTCTCCTTGTGGCGGTTAGTTTTGGAAACCGAAATCAGTTTCCTATAAAAATTAGAGAATTTGTTCTCTGTGGGTATATAAGAAAAACATTGGCCGCCATGAAGAAAAATAGATAGAACACACAACAAAGAGTTTTTTCTTCTTTCTTTTTGAAGAAAAGAAATACAATTTCTAACCAATTAAATTAATTCTGAAGTCACCATATATTACCTACTAGCATAGGGTTTTCGGTGCCTAACTTGAGTAAAATTCCTTGTGTGGATCAATATTAGAGAAATTCATATCCTTGGAAATTGGTAGCTCAATTGGATCGACTTTTAAAAGGATTCATGTGTTAAAAAAAATATGGTAGAATCCGGTGAACCCTTGCATGCATGCGCATACCATTACGTAACTTTTGTTTTTGTCAAATCCTTTGTGTTGATTTGGTAGAATTATTGTAGATAGATTTGAATTGTGAAGGTTTTGCGACGGTCTTTTCTCATATTTAATTAATACTAAAAAATTAAAGTGCCATCGTAATTAGTGAGAGAATTGCGATGGCCTTTCAAATTTTAAAAATAAATTTATTGTTTTTAAATTGAAAAAAATAGGCTCTAACAAATTCATCGCAATTAGAGAGGGATTTGCCACTGCCATCCAAAATTTAAAAATAATTTTATTTTTTTTAAATTTAAAAAAAAACCCTCGCAAATCCATCAGAATTAGCTAGAGATTTGTGAAGGACATCTAAAATTTAAAATAAATTTATTTTTTTAAAACTGAAAAATTAATCCATCATAAAATCCGTTGCAATAAGAGAGGGATTTGCGATGGTCATCCAAAATTTAAAAAGAAATTTATTAAAAAAATAAGCCATCGCAAATCTGTCCCAATTAGCAAGGGATTTTCGACAACCATCCAAATTTTAAAAATAAATTTATTTTTTTAAATTAAAAAAAAAGAAGTCACAAATCCATTGCTAATTAGTGAATTTGTTAATTTAATTGCTAATTATCTAATTACTAGTATATAATTAGCGAATCCATTGCTAATTGTGAATTTGATATATAAATAAATATATATTAATATATATTAATAAATACCTATATATATATATATATATATTAATATCTATACATATGTTAACAAATACCTATATTAATATAGCATTTTGAAATTATATATACATATATATATATATATGCTAATACACTTTTTAATATAAAAATAAATATATATACTTTCACATATGTATATATATATATATATATATTAATATATACATATATATTTTTTATTTATGTTAGTATGTGTGTGTCTATGTAACATATTTAAATTACATATACATATATACAAATATAAATATATATATATATATATATGTTAATATACTTTTTAATATATACATACATACATATATATATATATATTAATATAAGCATATATACATATGTATACGTATTCATACAAATTAATATATATACATACATATATACATATTTATTTATGTTAGTATGTGTGCGTCTATAATATATATATATATATATATATATTCATATTCATACATATACATATTCATATAATTTAATATATACATTTAATTGCAACGGATACATATATATCATATTCATACATATATACATACATATATATACTTAATAATATCATATATATTATATATATATAAATATTTCAATTTAATAATGTCTTTTTGTGCATTTTACTATTTAAAACACACACACACATATAGAATCAAAGTTTTAAATTTTATTTTGGTTAATTTTTTAGATTAAGTGATGGATTTGCGAGGGATTATGGTTTTATTAGGGCATGAAACCCTGATCCGTCGCAAATCCAAATGAAACCCTAATCCGTCGCAATTAGTAAGGGATTTGTGAAGGTCATCTAAAATTTAAAAATATTTATTTTTCTAAAATTAAAAAATAAACCCTCGCAAATCCATCGCAATTAGACAGGGATTTGCGACATTCTTTCAAAATTCAAAATTAAAATTATTTTTATAAGCCCTCACAAATCCATCGCAATTTGAGAGGATTTACGATGACCATCCAGAATTTAAAAATAAATATATTTTTTTAAATTAATAAAATAAGCCCTCGCAAATCTATTGCAATTAGTGAGGAATTTGCGATGAAAATATAAAATATAAAAATAAATTTATTGTTTTAAATTAAAAATATAAGCCCTGGCAAATCCATCGCAATTAGAGATGAATTTGCGATGGTCATCTAAAATTTAAAAATGAATTTATTTTTTTAAAATAAAAAAATAAGCTTTTGCAAATCCGTTGTAATTAGCAAGGGATTTGCAATTACAACGGATTTGCGATGGCCATCCAAAATTTGAAAATAAATTTATTTTTTTTAAATTAAAAAAAATAAGTCCTCGTAAATGCATTGCAATTAGTTAGGGATTTGCGATGGCCATCCAAAAATTTAAAATAATCTTTTTTATAAAAAAATTGAAAATATAAGTCCTTGAAAATCTATCGCAATTAGCGAGGAATTTGCGTGGGCCATCTAAAATTTAAAAATAAATTTATTTTTTAATTAAAAAAATAAGCCTCGCAAATCCATCACAATTAGCGATGACCATCCAGAATTTAAAATTAAATTTTTTCAAAAAGTTAAAAAAAAAAAAAAAGACCTCACAAATCCATTATATACTTTGATTCCAATCTTTGGAGTTTTTACAAGACTGCCTATGGGATGGACATTAGATAGTTGAGAGGGTCAATAAATGATTTATCACTCCTAATAATAGGAGTAAATATCTCAAGCCACTTGTAGGGACATTAAAGTATAAGTATACAAGAAAACAAAAGATGGTACCTATTCGTACAAGGAACATATATTCATATATTCACATATTTACATATTGACATATAAACATATAAATATGGTTAAATCAACTAAATCCAAACTTTCATTGTATTGTTTCCCAGCAAAGGCGCGAAAAACTTGATATATAAATTTTGGGTTTATAAAAATTATCATATTTAAATCTATCCCTTAGTCAAGTTTTAATAAAAACATTAATCCCAAAATACACATACGAGCAAGTATACTCACCGCAAGCATATCATAGGGAATTAATGAGTATCGATCCTCAAAGGAACAAGTATACACTAATCACTTTTCATTCATTGTTTAACCAACCCAAAAAAAGTGATAAAATAATAAAAAGAAAAAGAAAGAAATATATACAACTCAAGGAAGTGAAAATATGAAATTTAGACAAAAGCTCTTGAAAACATGATAATGAATCACTCAGCCAATATCACAAAAAATTATTATCTTGGTCTCATGAAATAATTAAAATAGACCCACTTCATTCGCAATTCATAAAATCACTATTTTCTAATTAAATTAGTGAACATATTCTGTCTTAACCAAATTATCCAAAAGATGCCTTAGAATCTATCCTCATGTAAACCTCTATATTCTAGAAGATTTAAAATATGAAATTAGCCAATGAATCCATATTCTAACAATCATCAACTAACATTTGATTACCTATATTCTAGACAACTAACACCTTTTTCAAGAAGTTAAGAGATAACCAATATGAAATTAATTAATTGAAGCCATTATCAACCCCTTTTTCAAGCAAATTAATAACAAAAATCACTTAATCAACTCCGTAAGAAAAACAAATAATCAAATACCAAGAATAATAATCAATTGATCAATAGACTAAGTTACTCAATAAATCATGAATCCCAAAAATAATGTCAAATTACAATGGAAACATTAAATATATAATTGTTTAAGAAAAAGAAAACAAAGGTAAAAGAAAGCACTCATAGACAAGCCTCCTTCTTCTCCTTTGAAAACTTTCTTGAATAACCCTCCTTAAATGGTGAACTCTCCTCTTTTGAGTAATTGGAACTTTTGATTTTGGATTCACTCTCAATCTCTTGTGTATTCTCTTTGTTTTATAGCCTTGTTTGTTGCTAAATTCATTATTTGAGAAATCTTGGCCCAGGAATTGGAAAATACTGAAATCTTTAGAAAATTACTAAATTCGTACACCGAATTATCTTGTTCTAGAGCCACTACAAAAAAAATATACTTTTGTGACAAAATTTTTTCCTTGCCGAAGGCCAAACTTTCCTAGTTAAAGGCCTTTGGCGAGGAAAAAAGCTTCCTCGCCCAATTGTTGAATTGCTGTCAGTGTTGGCGACAAAAATTTGTGTTTTGTCACCAAAGGGTGACCTTTAGCTAGGAAAATATTTCCTCGAGAAAGCTTTGGCTTTTTGCTAGGAAACTTTCCTCACTAATGCTAAAAAAATTTTGTCGCCAAAAGTTTAAATTTTATTGCTAATGTGGATTTTTTTAATCATAATATTATTACATTTTCGACAAAAAAAAATTCAAAAAAAAATTTCGTCGCGAAAAAGGTTCAATGGCGACAACAAAATTTTCTCGCCAAAAGATGGTTTTAGTGATGAAAGATTTTCACAACAAAAGATGATTCTTTAGGGAGGAAAGATTTTCCTCGCTAAAGCTTATACCTTTTGGCTAGGAAAACTTTCCTCCCTAAAGTTAAAAATTTTGTCGTTAAGGTTTAACGAGAAAACTTCTTCGCTAAAGTGCAAAGGTTCACCTATTGTGGTTCGAATATGAGACCTCACAATTGGAGCAATTGTGACTTAGCCACTGGACCAAGCTAAATTTTTGGTGTTATTCTTTTTTTTTTATTTAAACTATTCCAAATATTTTTTTAGTTATTTTTTAAACATTAATATTATAACAACATACAATAACCAAATTAAATGCACTATGAAACCACATTATCCAATGTAATAAATTATTTTTTACATTTAAATAATTATAAAATTTTATATATTGTTAATTATATCATTGTTTTTATTAAATAATTTTATACATATAGATCGATTGGAAAAAAAACTTATACATATCTATTTTCAATACATACATATACACACACACACACACACAAAGTACATACACTTATACATACATATATATACACACAATATAAAAAATACATACACAACACATACGCACATATACATATATAAATATAAATATATACAACACATAATTACACACACACACACACAACACCCAAACATATATACACACATAAACATATACACCCATATATACACATATATACCTCTTTTTTTTAAATAATAAACATATATACATATATAGGCATACATATATATATATGAATATGTATGAATATGTATATACATGTTCATATATGAATATACATATACGAATATATATATATATATACATACATACATACATACATATATATATATATATTTAAACATATTCATATATATACCATTCACATATATATTGACAAATATATTCATATAGATATAAATAAATATATATTCATACATTCATATATATAAACACACATATTCATATATGCACATGAACACACACACACACACACACACACACACATATATATATACATACATACATACATATCTATATATATATATATAGATATGTATGTATGTATGTATATGTGTGTGTGTGTGTGTGTGTGTGTGTGTGTGTTCTGACCAAATTTAAAGGTAATGAGATATATTTTGGCACTAATTCAAAAAAATATCTACAAAAATACCGCAACCTAAGATATATACAAAGATTGGCATTTCAAATTCACGATCTGACTATTAGATTTGTTGAAATTGTTAAGAAAAGTGTTATAACCAAAATTTAAAAGTAATCGAATATACTTTGGCACGCAATCCAATAAAATATCTTCAAAAATATAAAAAACCTAAGGCATTCACAAAGATAGGCACATCAAATTAACAATATAACCGTCATATTCATTCAAATTATTAAGAAAAGTGTTATAACCAAATTTGAAGGTAATTGGATATACTTTGGCACATAATCCAATTAAATATCTACAAAAATATAGAAACCTTAAACCTTTTTAAAGATAGGCACTTCAAATTAACGATCCGACTGTTAGATTTTTCTAATATTGTTGAGATAAGTGTTATGCCTAAATTTGAAAGTAATCGGATATATTTTGGCAGACAATCCAACAAACTACCTGAAAATTTCAAAAACCTAAGGCATTTACAATGATAAGCACATCAAATTAACGATTTGACCGTTGATTTGTTGAAATTTCTAAGAAAAGTATTATAACCAAATTTAAACGTAATCATATATATTTTGCCACTTAATAAAATAAAATATGTATAAAAATACCAAAAATTTAAGGTATTTAAAAAGATAGACACATCAAATTAACGATCCGACCAGTATATTTGTTGAAATTGTTAAGTGTTATGACCAAATTTAAAGATAATTGATGTATTTTGGCACGTAATCCAACAAATGTCTACAAAAATACCCAAACCTAAGGCATTTACAAAGATAGACACTTCAAATTAATGATCCGACCATTAGATTTGTTTAAATTGTTAAGAAACGTGTTATGGCTAAATTTAAAGGTAATCGGATATACTTTTTCACGTAGTCCAACAAAATATCTACAAAAATACCAAAAACCTAAGGTATTTACTAGTATAGGCACTGCAAATTAACGATTTGACCATTTAATTTATTAAAATTGTTCAAAAAAGTGTAATGACCAAATTTGAAGGTAATTGGAAATACTTTGGCATGCAATGCAACAAAACATCAACAAGAATATCGAAAACCAAAGACATTTACAAAGATAAGAATATTAAATTAATGATCTGATCTTTAGATTTGTTGAAATTGCTAAGAAAAGTGCTATAACCAAATTTGAAGGTAATCAGATATATTTTGGCACGTAATCTAACTAAATCTATACAAAAATACCGAAAACTTAAGGCATATACAAACATAGGCACTTCAAATTAATGATCCGGCCATTAGATTTGTTTAAATTGCTAAGAAAAGTGTTATGGCCAAATTTGAAGATAATCGGATATACTTTGGAATGCAATCCAACAAAATATCTACAAAAATACCGAAAACCTAAGGCATTTACAAAGATAGGCACATCAAATTAACGATCCGACCATTAGATTTGTTGAAGTTTCTAAGTAAAGTGTTATGACCAAATTAGAAGGAACTCGGATATATTTTGACATGTAATCTAGCATAATATCGGCAAATGCTAGTAATTTATCGCATTTACAAAGATAGGCGTATCAAATTAACAATCCAACCATTAGATTTATTAAAATTGGTAAAATAAAGTTTTATGACAAAATTTGAAGGTAATCAGATTTATTTTGCCATATAATCTAGTAGATTCTCATATTTGATCATATTGTATATATTTAAAAATTTAGAGGTTAATTTGTAAAATTTTAGGGTCCCATTATAATTATTTCAAAATTTAAAGTCCAATTTATAAATTTATAAGGTCATGTTGTATGTATAAAAAATTTAAAAACCAATTTACAAAATCTATAGGTCATGTTGTAAATATTTAAAAATTTAGGGACGTGTATTAGCTAGGAATAGAAATTTTTTTGCTAAAAGTATAGTTAATAGTGATAGAAGTTAATATTTTTAGTTAGGAAATTTATTTTCCTCACTGATGATGCAGCATTAGCGAGAAAAATTTTATTAGGAAATGAAATTTCATCGCAGATGGTGAATCATTAGTGAGGAAACTTAAATTTTCCTCGCTAATGCGCTTATTTCCAATCTAAAGCCATCACTTTTAGCAAGGGAAATAAAAATTTTCTCCCGAAGGTCTTAATCAGTTGCGACAAAAAGCTTTTATCACTAAAGAAAAATTATCCTCACTAAAAGGTACTTTTAGAGACAAAAACGTTTTCCTAGCTAAAGTTTTATCGCCAATATATCATTTTCTTGTAGTGGCAAACCTGGCACCGGGTCTAGTCAACTCACCTGGCTCCAAGTGTGTTCTGTTTTCCTCCTTGAACATGCTCTGTTTTCACTAGTCGGACGAGAATGGACTTGGTGCATGGTTCACTTGCCAGACTTGGCGCCAAGTGTGAGCTGGAAAATTCTCCTTTTTGCTGGAAATCAACTTAAATTTGCACAAATTTGTCAAAAACACCTTTTACAAGTAAAATGCCAAATATGCAAGAATATAACTAGTTTTGGTAACGAAAGTATCTCAATTTAACCAAAAATAACTAGGAAAATAATGATGATTTTAGCCCATATGAATTTTCCCCCCACACTTGAACTTTTGCTTGTCCTCAAGCAAAACACTTTTAGCTAAGAAAATCATCAAGAACACACAAGTTTTTTCTCATTCTAAAAATTTGAAACACAATAAGAATTATAACTTCCTTTCAAACTTTAGATAAATCTCTTGTCATTCATCAAACCATTTGAAAACAATTAAAACTTTGAAACATTTGACAAGACATCACAAAACTCTTCAAGTCAAATTAATAAAGTTTATACCTTAGTCTAAGAAAATTATTTCACCCTTCAAGTAAAAATATAGATAACATGAATCACACAAGTCAAGCTATCTACCAACTCAAGCATTGTAAATCCAAAAATTGCACAACTCAAGTCTTGATGTCAGGAAAGCACTCCAATTATTTCTCTCAAGTTTTTCAATGACTTAAAGAATGGATAGCCTCAAGTCACATACACTGAGGCCAACTTTCCAATATTAATAAGCCCAAGATCCCATCATGGATTAACCTGTATGTTGGGTATATGTGACTAGTTAGGTAAGACAAACTTGTACAAAATAACTTCTGTGCTATATCGCCTCTTCTGACTATTCAAATGATCTAATTATCTTGGGCCCTGGGGAACATGACTTAGATGTTTACTTTAGGGTAGTTCCCTTGGAAAGTGAAAACATTCCAGGAGTCATGGATCATTAGACTAGAAGTCTAAGGATGATAGATATTTATTAGAGAGGTGTTAGTACACTCTTCCTCTCTAAATGCACAGCGATGCATAGAGGGGTATTGTAGTCATTACACCTGTAGGTCGAAGACTTTGCTAACGTAACATTCTCCTTAGGGTCAATATTTCCTTATGGTGATATTAGGAAATATTTAAAATGCAAAATATAGCTATTTATATAGTAGGGGTATTTTGGTCATTTTAATAGTCAAGGCGATGTGTCCGTTGGTCCCTAGAATAGCCCTTATGTCTTGAAAGATTTGGGTTAAGGAATTGGTCTTGATAATAATGGGTTTTATTTTATTTTATTTAAGTAGCCTAATTTATTATTGGACTGGAATAAGATAAGAGAGTATATATTTTATCTAGTTTAATTAATTAATTAATTAATTAGGGCTCAAGACCCGGATTGAATAATTAAAAAATTAATCTAGATATAAAATTAGATAAAAGGCCTGATATTTTATATTGGTCTATTTGGGTTGTTTAATGAAGCCCATAAAATAAATAATTGAGATTTATTATTTATGGATGTTCAAGCCCAAGAGTAAATAATTTTATTTGGCCCAATGAATAAGACCAAGGGTAAAATAAAAATTTAAAAATTAATTAATTAATTAAAATAAAAAAACAACATGGGATGGATCATGTGTTGTTTTGCATGAAGGATAATAGAAGTATGGTGCTTTCTGTTTTCACGCGGTTAGCTTCTCTCTTTATGTGAATTGATAAAAAGAAATTATATGCGATGAAGACCAAGTGAGAAGGAAGCTATGTCTGTGAGCTTTCACAGTAGCTACGTCTGTGAAGAAGAAATCATAGAAGCTAAAGGCTTAGCAAACTTAACCCTTCAAGCTTTCACCGGCAGAGGATAGGGCACCATTTGAGAAGATCAAAGGCTTCGTGTGAATGAAATGCAGTCGACGTTTACAAGGACATGATCCAATAGCTTCAAGCATCCTTGTACAAACATCTTCTTCAGTGCGAAAAGGGTCATTCAATCGTAGAGTTAAATTTTTCGTTTTGTTAGCATGCTTTCAGTTTAATGATTTTTGCCATTTTAAACCTTCAGTCCACTTGGCTCTCAGGGTCAATAACAGCCCCTAAGACTTCCGCTTCCTTGAAAGCAGCAATCAGTTTGAGCATATGCTTCCTGACAGATACTCCCTCAACCATCTTAATGTTTATGATAGTCCTAAGAGCTTCCTGCCTTGCGGGCCAACTCTTATCAGCGAACTTCGTGGTTAGTGACTGGCTAATATCGTATGCAGTGGCCATGTGTTTGTGTTTGGACTGGAGCACATTAGACATGGAGGCCAACATGTAGCAACGAGCTATCTTGTTGGCCTTCTTCCATGCCTTCTCAGCCTCGCGCTCATCAATGATGGAACCTTCCCCGATAATATGATAGGTTTCGTAAAGAACATACTTATACTCCTCGGCTGTGAGTATTATGTCCAAGTTTCTTTTCCAGTCCATATAATTTGGACTCGTTAACTTATTTTCTTGGAGAATAATGGCCAAAGGACTAAAAGAACCTCTACCAACCATTTCTAAAAAATCAAAAATAAAAGAAATTTCAGTTTGTGTAAAAAACAAAAACAATTTGTGCACTTTATCCTCATATTAAATCCGATAATAGTTAACCATATTACTGTTATTTTAATATGATTAATTTGGCTCTTAGAAAAACTGACATAGCATCTTGGGAAGATTAACAGTTTCCTAAGCTAAGTGTATTAACCACCACAGATTAATTTTTCTTTTAGGTAATGATCTAGAAGATAACTCCATTGATGGGATGGCCGTTTTTTCTCATTTCCTATGGACATTTTCTCGCATTATAACCTCCAACGTGGACTGACCAATCATAACACGTGTCCCGAGTTATTAATTACATCTATCCATTAATTCTATATCCTTGTAGTATCCCCATCCTATACGGGTTCACTCCTAAGGTAATGCGAGAGGACCCACGATCTCTAATGAGGATCGCGATGGAAGCCGTGGAGTCGTTGGAATCCCTCTCCCACTTAATCTTTTAAAACAAGGGTTTTTAAAGAAAATATCCTTTTAAAAATATCCCATTAAGTATTCCTTAACTCTTTGTAAAATATCTAAATTCATAAATCTCTATGCCAAGGTAAAATTCTTTAAGAGATTTTCTATGAATTTATCTTACACAGTTAATAACTTAATGATTTCTAAAAATTTCATTTTAAACTTTCTAGAGACTTTGGTCTTAAGTTTAATTTGACAAAAATAAATTTCTAGTGCAGAATTAAAACAAAATGGCTTTGTATTTTAGCTTACAAAAATATTTTCTATTTCAAGGATTAAATCCTTTGAGAAAATATCCAAGGATCACAAAACTCTTCAAGTCAAATTAATCAAGTGTATACCTTAGTCTAAGAAAATTATTTCACCCTTCAAGTAAAAATATAGAAAACATGAATCACACAAGTCAAGTTATTTACCAACTCAAGCATTATAAATCCAAAAATTGTACAACTCAAGTCATGATGTCAGGAAAGCACTCCAATTTTTTCTCCCAAGTTTTTCAATGACTTAGGGAATTGATAGCTCAAGTACATGGATTTCTCTTCACACACCGTATTGGCACCATTTTAGTCATCACTCATAATTTTTTTCAACATCTTTCCTCTCTTTTACTTTTGGGAATTCATAGCCTCAAGAATGTGGATTTCTTTTCATTATCCGTATTGCCCCCTATATTCAACCGAAAACAATAATTTCTCATCTTTAAAGAGGAAACAACAATCAACTCATTTTTCCAATTCTTCAACACACAAAACTTTTCCACAATTTTTCCACAATCTTTCGTCTCCAAGATCTTTTATCAACTCACATTCCTTATCACAACTCAATGCTAAGCAAAATTTAAACCCATAATACAAGAATTAGCCAATAAAATTTTTCCATATTCATCATATTCTCCATATTCAAACTAGATGAGTCAAATAATATTCAAACACCAATACATAAGTATGATTAATCCAAAATCTCAAGTCTTAACAAATATCCTATCCAATAAATCAATTTCATAAAAATCCACCAAATAAATGACAAAAATTCATATCCAAGTAAGAAAAAGAATTACATCCATGCTAAATAATAAAAACCACAAAAATTTTGAAATTTTTGAACACAAATGATATGAAAAAAATCTTTAAAGCCTACATTCTCCTGCGCACACTTAAACGGGACATTGTCCTTAATGGCCAAAGATAAAATAATGAAGACAATGCCAAAAAAACCAAAATAAATAAAGAGGAAGAATAAAGAGAAGAAAAATACTTCCATTACATATTAGGTGCAACAGGTTTGAATCCACCACAAGGAGTAGGCATCAGAGAAGTCACAAGAGTACCTAACTTCAAAAGAAACAAAAACATGAAAACATAAATCTAGAAAAAGAAAAAGAAAAGCAACATAAAATAAAAGATAACTAAAAGCTAGGAAAGGTCATAAAAATTTAAAAGAAAAGAAATAACAGAAAATAAAATGAAATACAAGTGCAAAGAATGTTAGGGATATGCTCTAGAGTCAATTTGTACTTATACTATTGTCATTATGTATTATGTAATAATACGAGGCATTTCTTTTCATAAATAGTACATTTAGTTTTGTGGTCATCAAATACGTGACTTGATAGTAAAACCCTACAATCAATACATTGACTATTCTTAAACTGTCCCTGATCAATTATTATTAGTGGAATAATAATAAATTAAGATTAGTATGTTTGTGACTTGATGGCTATGTTTTACTGGTCATGGATATATGTGATATCAAGTCAAAACATAAATAAATATTAGAGAATATTGTATTGGACATGACCCATTGTGAGAGTACTTCATGAAACATGTCATAAGTACTTCTAACCATAATAATATTAAAAGTCATTCAACTTGAATTCATCATAGTTTCCTACTTCATAAATTCTATATTTTGACGTTGTATAAAGTTGTCTTTAAGCAGATAATAAATTAGACTACTGTTGGATATAGAATAAATCAGGGAGAGGAATATGATTGATAGTGAAGGAATTTATCCCTCTCAATTATGAGAGAGATATCCGTGGGCCCCTTGATAAGTTAGACTTAAAATGCATGGTCGTGCTCAAATATATCAATCTAAGATATTGATATCATTTGTTTGAATAGTATACTATGAGATCAAGAAATAATTGATTAAGCTTAATAAGGATGACATGCTCCGTGCCTTATGCTTAATCTGGATATCGTGTGACAAAAAGACTAAATATAAAGTTATGGTTTGGTTCAAAGAGATCACTAACCTTCATTTAACCTAGATAGTTATAATGTTTTGCTAGAAACTGCTTATAACTTGTGTGCCATTTAAATGTGATTTGGGCAAACTGTCAGTGTTAAATGAACTTATAAGGTCACACAATAAGCGAACTTATTAGGTTATTTTTCCGGTAATCAGGTTCAAAGAATTTGAAAATATGTCTACATTAATCGAACCTAGAAAATTGACCAGATACAATGAGTCTGGAAATATGTCCACATTCAATGTATCTGGATGATGTCCAGATTGTAAGAATCTGACTCGATAAATTAATTAGTTAAATTACCGAGATAATGATAGAATCTTATCATATCAGTTTTAATTTGTTTTAAATTTAAAATAAAATATGATAAGATATTATCAAAGTTGGACTCCTAGAGGTTCGGGTAGTTTTAAAAGAAAACCCTAGCCGTCTTCTCAAGAGTGCTCTCTATTAATATTCGTGCTTTCATTCACTAGAAAAATTTAAGCCTTCTCATATTTTATTAATAGGGAGCACTTCTCAAGAGTGTTCTCTATTAATATTCGTGCCTTTATTCACTAGAAAAATTTAAGCCTCTCAAACCCTAGGCGCTAGCACTCCAGGGGTAACTAGTTAGTTCATCGTGAATATCGAGATAGAAGGCATTCGCATATTACAGCGTCTGGTGATTGTTCAAGTTGCATGTATAACAGCAAAACCAGAATCCAAGGATCTTGATTACGCCGAACAGAGGTAATTATGTAATTCCTAGACCGTCTTAACCATTTGGCTTTGGTCCTCGGAAAGGATTCATGGATGTTTTCCGCGTTTAGGAGTCCACAAATTCTAACAAAGAGTCAGTTAAGAGTCCTCATGAGGAAGATCTTCAGCTACTCGACTTAAAGATGCCCCAGTGGATTGTTGGATCAAAGTCGCCAACTTTTGCTCTTGGACATCATGGTGTCAATGGAGGTCAGCAATGGAGTCTTAGAGCTAAAGAATGATAGTCATTTGGCTCTCTAGTTGAGCCTCCACTCGTGTCTCAAAATTAGTACAAGAACGAGAACCAGTGGCACGAGTGGAAGGTGATGGTAAATACGACAAGAAAGAAAAATGCACCGAAGCATGTCACAGAATAAAAAAAACAGAGCAGCGGAGTGCTATTTACTTCTGTGCTTTTTCGCTGGTCTAGGAGTTGCCGGCGACTCGGTCTGAACCACTTCTGGTTATGTGATCCTTTCTTCAGGCTGTTATCCTGCAAGCCGTCGGCTTCTTCTGGGCATCAACGCAATACTTCGGGTCTTTCGGAATATAATCCGTACTTGAAAGCCCGGTGAAGGCTAAGAACAAAGAGGATGATCTTTCTTTTCTGACTGAATGCTATCAAGCATTAATTAGAAAGGTATCGTGTCTCTGTTCTTGATATTGAATAGCATAGAGATCATAGTCTACAGAAAGAAGAAGGGAAAAACGGCTAGAGGAAAAACAACACTCCGTGTAATCTAACACTGTTCTTTTGAATCCCAACTACCTTGATAATAAGCTATTATTCGAGCATTTAAAATCAAACAGAGGCGGTAGAATCAGAGAAACCCTAAGGCCTATGTCATGTTAAGCCATTAACTAGGCCTATGACCCAGTTCATTAGGTTAAGCCTTTAATTCAATTTAATTATTCCTGGAGTAATACAAGCCCAATAATTAAATTAATTAAATAACTCAAATGGACCAATATAAACCTCAAGCCTTGGCCCAATTAATTGGGTTAAGTATTTAATTCAATTTAATTATTCTTAGACTAATACAAGTCTAATAATTAAATTAATTAAATAACTTAAATGAGCCAATATATAATTCTCCCTTTTCGGGCCTTTTATTTTATTCTAACTCAATAAATAAATTAGTCTACTCGAATAAAATAAAATCAATTTTATACAAGACCAATCTCTCAACTCAAAACCACCAGGACTTATGGGCTATTTCGAGGACCAAAAGACATATCGCCTTGGCTACTAAAATGACTAAAATACCTCTGCTATAGAAATAGCTGTATTTTACATTTTAAATATTTTCTAATATTACCATAAGGAAATATTAACCCTAAGGACAATGCTGCATTAACAAAGTCTCCGACCTACAGGTGTAATGACTAAAATACCCCTCTACGCATTGCTGTAGATTTAGAGAGGAAGAGTGTACTAACACCTCTCTAAAAGATATCTACTATTCTTAGACCTCTAGTCCAATGATCCACGACTCTTGGATTATTTTTGCTTTCCAAGAGAGATACCCTAAAATAAACATCCAAGTCATGCGCTCCAAGACTTTGGATATTTAGATAATTCAAACAGTCATAGGAGGCGATATAACGCAGAAGCTATCTTGTACAAGTCTACCTTAATTAATTAGTCACATATACCCAACATACAAATATATTGACTCTACGATAGAACCTTAACTACAGTATATCAAATTACGTGCTTCTAACTTCATCAGAACACCAACTCATATTCAAGCGGTAGAGTATTAGTCTACGTTGTAGTAGTAGTAGTCTGAATTTCTTCTAAATAGTACTTTTAGAAACCACTATTACAGGTCATGTTCTACGTATTCGAAATACGCTTATGCCATGAAGTGAGTAAACTACTTACTGGCTAAAAATAAGCCATTCCCCATTTGAAATTCATAACACAAAAACCTAAATATGATGAGATCCCCATTCTCATCAATTGGTTAAGAACAAATGTTTATGTGTTAAGTAACCCATGGTTCATACCTTACTGTGAAAGACCACCATTCACATTGATCACTTACTTAAATATAATGGGTCTTTTTCAAATGTAAATCGTGCACAAATAAAATGTAAATTCACAAATAAATTTTTAGAATAAATTCTTTTATTAATAAATTCGATAATTACATCAGAAACCTAAACTAGAGGGCATACATTCCAACAGAAGGTCTAGTAGGTAGCTCTTCTTCCTCCTTCTCATCAGGGGGAAGCTCCACCTTCTCGGGTGTTGTACCTCAAACGGCTTCTTCCATCGCCTCTCCTTCTCATCATAGCGATAACCACACTGAACCAAAGAATACTCAGTTACTAAGTCTTGGTTAGTAGCAGGCTCACTAAACTCTCCATCTAATCGCACTCCAAAGTCTCTTAGGATGCACATAAAAACCAAGGGGAATTTGAGAGCTTTGGCTGATATACAAGAGTAAACAACCTCTCGCATGGATTGAATAATAATAAGGCCAAGAGAAATAGGCTCATTCATTCTCATCTTATCCAGAATGTAAAAATCAAGGACCCTAGACTCATTGAAGCCACTAGCCTTCGTGTAAACATTAAAAGCAAAGATATAGACTATGTCATGTAATTAAACCTCAAGGTCATTATTAGAGTAGTAATTTGACCAATTTTTCCTTTTCTCCACATGTTCAAACTTGCCCTCACAACACTCACATCCTAAGTAAGCTCAGAAATAATCTTTTAGTTATTATAGTCTACAGCTATCCAAGACCCCTTATCAAGAACACCTAAAATACTGGCTAATCTAGCCCACTCAAACTCAATGGGTACCTTTTTTACCATAGTAGAAATAACCAGGAGGTTATTTTTCTTCTTATCCCTTATATTGGCATAAAACTCTCTTATTCTTATAGGACAAAAAGCACTTTCCAGTCTAATGATAGGCCCCCATCCCAGTCGTCTAAACATAGTAAAAAGCTCCAAAGAATTATCTAAAGACGACTTATACCAATTTTCTACTATATATATTGTTATGTTTGTGATTTTGATACCAAATTTGACAAGTAGGGTTATAGAATTGGGTAGGCGGGGTAGGTAGTGGCTCGAACGAAGGTGTAGACAAAGATACATCTTGAGCTCTCTTAGCCCCAAATGCCAACCCCCTAGTTCTCCTAGACATGATATGATGATGAACAAAGGTATGATAAAAGAAATAGGACACCCTCAAAAAATCACTCTTTGTACCACAAGCAAATACAACCTTCAATCGTCTCACTATTACCACAGCATGCAACATAACCACCACCTCAACACCGAACACCACAAGAAAGCCAACAAAATACAACACAATCTCCTCCAACAAACCACAATGATCTCCAATATATGGGTAATGATTCTATGCAAAAAGATTGAAGAGATCGTACACCAAAAGGAAGGATTGAAAAATGGATTTTGGAAGAAAAGATTGATTTTTTCCTAGTTTTAATCCAAAACTTCAAGAAAAAAAATGAAAATTTTGTGTTTAGAAGATGTTTGGGAGGTTTAAAAAGTGATTTGAGAGTGTTTCAGAGTGTGAACCTAGCGATGGGCTAAGGAAAAAAACAATGGAGATAAGAGTGTTTTGAAAAAAAATGGCCAAG
>JANUWF010000611.1:0-28857 GCA_026120185.1 Voacanga thouarsii | reverse complement strand
CAACTTAGGGATTTTCTCAAACCTTTAGTCATTCCCAGTGGAGGGTGCCATTGTTTTCTTTCGAAATTGAACATGTTGCTGTGAATTTGAGCGGGATTGTACACGTCCCAACCGTCTAACCCTTGAGTGCCCTCTTCTCTCCTTAATCTGATCACCAACCCCAACAAACACATTCGTGGCAGCCTGCACATCAACTCCAACATTCTCTGGCTTATCCATGGCGGCAACATACACAGCAACCCCAGCTTGCGCGTGCATGTCTTTTGCAACCACTTGGACCGGTCCCTGTGCACTGGTGGAAGCAATATACATTTTGTTCTTTATTCGTTCTTTTCCAAGGTATTAGACAGGAGCCTTCCTTTTATCAATGCGTTTAGAGCTTGTCCCCCTTAGTGAAGATGAACGCATGACATGGTCTTGTCCAGCAGGTGCAGACCGAGTTCTTGTGCTTTTAAGTGGCCTGTCCATTTCCCAGTTGTTAGTTGTATCACATTTGGAATTCAGCAACCGTTCTTTCTTTTTCATCTTATCCCCCATGCAAGCCTCCGTATAATGTCCAAACTTGCAGCAGTGGTTACAGAATGCAGGTTTATACTTAAATCGCACAGCCTGCTGTTTGATTTTTTCGGATGGTAAACGGAGCAGAACCACCTTCACTAGTGGTTTAGAAACATCAAGCTCCACAAGGACTCTAGCATAGGACAAATGATCCAGCCTTGTAGTGAGCATATCAAATATAATAGGGATGCCAATAGCAGATGCTATTTTACTCAGTGTTGTCTTGTTCAAGCAACCCAGAGGCAGTGCTAGGAACGTTACCCATATGGGCATTATACTGACCGCATCCAAAGAGAAATCAAATTCAGATGACATTATCTTGAGCATTAACGACCTACCAAACGCTACATAAGGCCCCCCACAGAGAACCAACTGTCTATCGACTTCAGTATTGAACCGAAAGATAATCCAACCCGAGGCATGTGTGTGAACCTTAGTTTGAACACCCCACTGCTTAATAAGTTCCAGTACTACTTTCATACCTGGGAACTTTCTTGAAAACATCCCAATTAGATAGTAGCCCAACTTCACCTTAGCATCCTCGATGTCCAGAACATTAATGTTGATGAAATCACCCGAGTTAGGGATGTGCCTTAATCGCATTCCATTGCAGATATAACGGTTCCTTTTAACAACACTTGCCTAACAGTGAACCGGATTGTCTGTTTGTACCGATTTAGGATTGGACTCTGTGGCCTACTGATAGTTGTTAGTGTCAACCTCACAAGGGATAGTATACGCAGAGGGCACATGAGCACTAGGAGGGGGCATGCTCCCAACATCTGGGGCCAACAAGCACGATAGTTGGTTTGGTTCTGGGGCTAGCAAATGTGGCACCTAATCGATGGGGGTAGTTGATAAAGGAGGATTGCGGTCAGAAGTCATCAGTGTCTCAGGTTGGGGTATAGATGAGGAGTTAGTATTTACCATATCCAATTCGAGGACAACAGATAGCAGAGACCCTGTCTGGGGGGGGAGATAAAGTTTTCTGGGGTGTGGGGGAAGACGACACCCCAGAAATACTTGCTTTCTTTCGTCCTCTGGTCTAGACCAGTAGGTCTAGGCCTTCAGACCGTAAGGCTGGCGAATAAAGTAAGAACCGACAGAAGGAAGTGGATAAATGGTAGGTAATTTTATTCCCGGGGTAGGTGGTCTAGAAAGTTAACAGCAAAATATGCAGACGTGAATTGAAATTCTATAGGCCAGATGGGAGGTGGTATTAGGATGTTGGAATTCAATTTTGAACCTAGTATCCGGGAATTAGACCTTACCAAAGAAATATGTTAACAAAGGCTGACAAACTGGTTTCAGCAAGAAATAGGTGGTTTATGCAGATTAAACATATCGGATTGCTGGTATAGAAGATTGAGCAAATTGTAAAACCAAACCAATATGATAGTTAAACACTGAACAAATATAATAGGTTCATAACCATCCCACATCAATCTACTAAATAAGGTAGCAAATACTTCACTTGATACTACACACATACAAGGATGACGATATAACCAGAAAAAAGTAGTAAAATAGTAAATATGAACAGCGGGAAGCAGCGAATAATAGCAACACAAGCAGAAACATATGCAGGAACCAACGGCCTAATGCAACCCTAGTTTAGCAGAACCCAAAAGAATCTGAACTCCACATATGTAATCATAGTCGGGAGGGACGGAGATAACCAGAGAGCAACCATAAACATTACTACTACACAACACAACTAGATACCACACTAGTAATTGGATAGCAGATACATTATAGGGACTAACCAGCAGAGGAATCGTGCACTGGTAGCAAAGCTAGAAGTCCTATCATGGTGAGGAAGACACGAAAAGAGTACTCACAGGAGCTGAGATCTTCTCTCTCTACCTCTTCCTCTTGCCACTTCTTTTCTTGAATTGTTAACACAAGCAATAAGGATAATTGTTCTGAGGAATCGAGAAGCCATTATTCTTGCTATTGCTCTGTCTGTTAGATTACCTATATTAATGCTACTGCACAACTAGATACCAACTTTTGCCATTGCTAAATTTTCTCTATTACTCGATCCACTGAGCTATCAAAGATTATGTCATAATAATAATAATAATAATAATAATAATAATAATAATAATAATGATGATGATGATGATGATGATGATGCTAATAATAATAATAATATTATTATTATTATTATTATTATTATTGTTGTTGTTGTTGTTGTTGTTGTTGTTACTATTATTACTATTTCAAAATGTAGTTTGTAATTAACTATTAATTTATTATTAATTTTTATTAACTAAGTTGATGTCCGCTTATTGCACGAAGGTATAGCTTGTGTAAATTTCCATCCCCAGCAACACCCTATGGTGTTCCTTGTTCTTTACTTTGTATATGTTGTGTTTTATATACATGAAAGTATGCTTGCTTTTCTCTGTTGTGTGTTGATTTCCTCTACAATTTTATAAGTACTGGAGAGACCCATTCCCGTATTTTTTGTATAATTTCTTCCAAATCCCATATCTAAATTTCTTATTTTGGTTTAGTCATAAAAAAATATTTATTTTGATATAAATTTTTTTCATTCAATTTTTTTTGAGTAAATCACTAATTTCATTAATTAAAGAAAAATGAATTAACTAAAATATAAATTATACTAGGAGTCATTTTTTTAAAAAATAAAAATAATATATATATATATATATATATTAACATTATAATAAAAATTTACATTAAGTCAAATAAAATAGAAGCTTCGGAAGATGTACATCTCATAGTGTAAAGAAAAAATTGTGCTTTGCAAAAGGAAAAGGCAAGAGGAAGAGGTAGAAAGAGAAGCTCTTAGCTCCTGTGAGTACACTTTTCGCATCTTGCTCAACATGATAGAAATTCTAGCTTAGTTGCCAGTACATGATTCCTCTGCTGGTTAGTCTCTATAATGTATATGCTATCCAACTACTAGTGTGGTATCTAGTTGTGGTGTGTGTAGTAGTAATATTTATGGTTGTTCTCTGGTGATCTCCGTCCCTCCTAACTAAGATTTCAGTGGTGGAGTTCAGATTCTTTTGGGTTCTGCAAATCTAGGGTTGTATTAGGCTGTTGGTCCCTGCATGAGCATCTGCTTGTTGCTATTATCCATTGCTCCTGCTGTTTATATTCACGTTTCTACAGCTTTCTATTGTGGTTATATCGGCATCCTTGTATTTGTATAGTATCAAATGCAGTATCTGCTCCCCTAGTTAGTAGATTGATGTAGGATGATTATAAACCATTTTTCTGTGTTTATCTGTCTTATGGGTTTGGTTTTGCTTCTTCTTCTATCTTTTGTACCAGTCATCCGGTACATTTGATCTGCATAAACCACCTGCTTCTTGCTGGAACCAGTTTTTCAGTCTTGGTTAACATATTGATTTAGCTTGGTCTAACTCCCGAATACTAGTTTCAAATTTGAAATTCCACCATCCATACCACTTCCAGTCTAGCCTATAGAAGCCCTGTTCACATCTGCATCTTTTGCTATCAGCTTTCTAAACCACCTACCCCGAGGAATTACCTACCACTTATCTACTTCCCCTTGTCGTTTCTAACTCTAGTAGCTAGCCTTAGGGTCTGAAGGACTGGACCTAATGGTCTAAACCAGAGGTCGAATGAAGACAAGTATTTCTGGGGTGCCGTCTTCCCCCACACCCCAGACAGCTTTAGCTCCCCCCCCCCTCCCCAGACAGAGTCTCTGCTATCTATTGTCCTCGAATTGGACAGGTCAAACACCTTCTCCTCATCCGTACCCCAACCTAAGTCTGCGACGAATCTTGGCCCCAATCCTCTTTTACCAACTACACCCACTAACCTGGTCCCACATCTGCTATCCACAGAACCCAATCAACCATTGTGCTTGTTGGCCCCAGATGTTGGGAGCAGTCCCCCTCATTCTGCTCATATGCCCTCTGCACATACTGTCCCAAGTGAGGTCGACACTAACTACTCTGCGTAGGCCACAAAGTCCAATCATAATTCGGTGCATTCAGACAAACCAGTTCGCTCTTGGGAAAATGTTGTTAAAGGGAACCGTGATATAAGCAATCGAATGCGGTTAAGACACATTCCTAACTTTGTCAACTTAATCATTGATATTTATAGACTTTGTGGATGTGGAGGAGAAGTTAGGCTACTGTCTAATTGCAATGTTTGCTGGAAGGTTCCCGGGTATGAAAACTGTTCTGGAATATACAAAATAGTGAGGTGTTCAGACTAAGGTTCACACATATTCCTCCGGTTGGATTATTTTTCAGTTCAATTCTGATGCTGATAAACAGTTAGTTCTCCATGGGGGCCTTATGCAGTATTTGGTAGGTCGTTAATGCTCAAGATAATGTCATCTGAATTTGATTTCTCCTTAGATGGGGTCAGTATATTACCCATATGGATAACATTCCCAGCACTGCTTCTCGGTTGCTGGAATGAGACAACACTGAGTAAGATAGCATCTGCTATTAGCATCCCTATTATGTTGGATATGCTCACTGCTAGGCTGGATCATTTGTTCTATGCTACAGTCCTGGTGGAGGTTGATATTTCTAAACCACTAGTGAAGGTGTTTCCACTCCGTCTACCATCTGGAAAAATAAAATAGCAGGCTGTGAGGTTTGAGTATGAACTTGCATTCTGTAACCATTGTTGTAAGTTTGGACATTATATGGAGGCTTGCATGGGGGATAAGATGAAAAAGATAGAACAGTTTCTAAACTCCAAAGGGAATACAACCAACACCTGGGAAATGGACAGGTCACTTAAAAGAACAAGAACCCGATCTGCACCTGCTGGACAAGACCTTGGCATGCGTTCGTCTACACCAATGAGGACAAGCCCTAAACACATTGATAAAGTAAAGGCTCCTATACAGTATGTTGTGTCAACTAGTACACAGGGACCGGTCCATGCGGCAGCCAAGGATAAGCTCCTGCAAGCTGGGGCTACTGCGCATACTTTCCCCATGGACAAATCAATGCATGCTAGAGTTGATGCACAGGGTGCCATGCATGTGTCTGTTGGGCATGGTGATCAGATTAGGGAGAAAAGGGGGCGGTCAAGGGTCAGACAATTGGGACGGGTACAATCCTGTTCTAATTCACAGAGGTATGTTCTGTTTTGAAATAGAACAATTGTAATCGCCACTCAAAATGACCAAAGGTTTGAGGAAATCCCTAAGTTGGTTCTGAATGCTGGAAAGGCAACAGAGCATGCCGCAAGGTTTATACGATCTGTATGGAAGAAATATGCTAATCGTAGTGTTGACTTGATTGGTGCCCAACAGGCACTAGTTAATCCTGAATGAGAGTCTCATGCTGGAATATTCGAGGGTTTAACATGACCCTCACACATCACGGGTTTCTGGAGTTTATCTCTAAACATCGTGTTAACGTTATTGGCTTACTGGAAACAAAATTGGATGTGGATGGACTTGACAATATCATGTTGAACAAGTTCCCTAATTGGTCTTTCATACATAATTTGGTCGAGACGGAGGGGGGTAGGATGATCATCCTGTGCAATGCTGCTACGGTGGATGTTCAGTTATTTCAATCTTCGCCCCAGGATATTACCATTCGTATCACCTGTAAGGTTGCTCATGTTTCTTATTATTTTAGTTTCATTTATTCTTACAACTCTATTGTGGCACATAGGGCATTGTGGGAGGAAATTGAGTATCTATCTACTGCTCTGTCTGAACCATGGATCTTTATGGGGGATTTTAATCCTTACCTACATATTGATGACAAGATTGGGGGTATCCCACCGTCAACTTATGAAATAAAGGACTTTGCAGCACTTTACACTAATACAGGCCTGGAAGACCTTCCTTACGTTGGGCAGTGATTTACTTGGACAAATTCTAGGGTGTGGTATAAACTGGATAGGGTGATGGGTAATGATGCATGGTTCCAATGTAATGTCCAGGCGTCTGTTGAGTTCTTCCCCATTGGCTATCTATCTAATCACTGTCCGTGCCGTTGGTCTCTAGTTGACAATCGGGGTGATTCTCTTCGTCCGTTCAGGTTCCTTAATTTCTGGGCTGACCATGTCTCGTTTCAGGATTTGGTTAAAGGTGTGTGGCTCCATCCCTACTTGGGACACCACCAGTTTACTCTTTGTCATAGCCTAAAAGACCTTAAGAGGGACCTGCAGAGATTAAACAGATCTGAATTCTCACATTTATCTGGACGTGTTGAACAGGCGAACAAGGATGTACTTACTATCCAACAGCAATTAATTGATAACCCACATGACCTAGATCTTATCTCTATGTTCAAATAGTGCAAACTGTCTGCTTGGCGTTTTGCGAAAGCAGAATTGAAGTTCTACCGGCAACTTGCAAAAGGGAAGTATATGGCTCATGCTGACAAGAATACTCGCTACTTCTTTAACATTGCCAAAAGAAACAAAAAAAAGGAGTTTCATCGCTTCTATTCTCAAGGAGGATGGCTCTATGATTGATAGTCCAATGGCTTTTACTAATGAATTTGTTGAATACTATAGTAATCTTTTAGGGACGAGAGTTGACTACCAAAGCATCAATGTGGACTATGTTCGTGCTGGACAAATGGTCCCTCATGATATGAAGGATGACTTGGTTTGGCCAGTCTCTGATTAAGATATTAAACTGGCACTGTGGGACATAGGTGATTGCAAGGCACTGGGACCGGATGGGTACTTTGCGTTATTTTTTAAGAAGGCTTGGGGTACGGTTGCAAGGATCCTATGTGATGCGATTAAGGAATTCTTCTTGTCTGGCAGAATCCTCAAGCAGATCAACCATTCTGTGATCACTCTTGTTCCTAAGTCAAGCACATCCGGAAAGAGTGGGGACTTTAGACCAATTTCTTGTTGTAACGTTGTGTACAAGAATATTTCAAAAATTTGGGTAGACAGGCTCAAAATTGTTCTTCCTCATATTGTAGCCATCTCACAAACTGCTTTCATTAAGGACAGACTCATGGCTAACAACATCCTACTTGTTCAGGAGCTTCTGCGTACATATCGGAGGACAAGAGTTTCCCCTGCTATATGGTCAAGGTAGACCTTGGGAAGGCATATGATTCAGTAAAATGGGATTTCTTACTAGAATTACTTACTGAATTGGGTTTCCCATAGCTCTTCGTGGAATGGATTCAACAGTGTGTCACCACTACCTTTTTCTCTGTTGCTATTAATGGGACAATGCACGGGTTCTTTAAGGGCAAAAAAGGTCTTCGACAGGGTGATCCTATCTCTCCACTCTTGTTTGTCATATGCTTGGAATATTTCTCTCGAATAGCCAGAGTGTGTACACTTGAGACTTTGTTCCACTATTATCCCAAATGTGAGGGCTTAAGGATTACCCACATTTCTTTTGAGGATGATCTTATGCTTTTTGCTAGGGGGGATCATCCCACTGTTCGCATTCTCTTGGACTGCCTGGATGACTTCAATAGGAGCTCGGGCCTTCAAATTAATAAGGAAAAGTCTACTATCTTTATGGCAGGTATTTGTAGCACTGATCAGGAGGGTCTTTTGGCCGATACAGGTATACCTATTGGGGAATTTCCTTTTCGTTACCTGGGCCTACCTATCATGCATGGTAAAGTCCGACTATCTCTCTATAGACCTTTGCTAGACATAATTGGCTACTACATTGGCCGTTGGAATGCGCATTCACTGTCTTATGCTAGCCAACTACATCTGATCCAAATGGTCCTTCAGGGAGTTGAATGTTTTTGGTTGTCCACTCTTCCTACTCCGGCTGCAGTGATTTCACAGCTGGATAGGATGGCATGAGATTTCCTATGGGACTCAAAAAAGGCGTTGGTTTCTTGGAAGGATATCTGCCTACCTAAACATGCGGGTGGACTTGGTTTGCGTCATCTATAGACTTGGAATGCGGCACTTTTAACAAGAATCATCTAGGACATACAATCTGAGAAATAGTCCTTGTGGGTCCAATGGTTAGACCACTACTACATAAAGGGCAGATCTAATTGGGAGATTGAACACCATAGGGAGCATTCTCCTCTATTTCGTAAAGTCCTAGCAATTCGAGACTTGATACTTGATCGGGAAAATGGTTCACTCTTTGCTTCGGTTCTTCTCCACACATGGGCAACATCTAGCACATCCTTCACCTCCTTAGCTTATGACTACTTTTAGGCACCTTCCTCGAGGGTTTTCTGGGCAAAAACTATTTGGAAGCAGGGGCTTACCCCCAAACACTCATTCATGGTCTGGCTGTGTGCTAGGGGACGTTTGAAGACAAAAGATGCATTTGTGTTCCGCTTGGATGATTTATCTTGCCCTCTTTGTAATTCACATATGCAGATGACAAATCATTTATTTTTCAAGTGCGCTGTTTCGGCATCTATCTGGAGGGAAATTCGTCTGTGGCTGGGCATGCCACAAGCATTGGAAACAGCTAGGCTCTTGTCTTATGTGGTACAATCATACCAACTATGGCTCTTCCTGGATGGCAAAAGTGAAGGCTACTGCTATGGTTGCCACGTTTTATTACATTTGGGCTGCACATAATAAAGCATTATTTGAAGGGACCATTTGCCAACCGTTGGATATTTCGAAAAAGATCAAAACACATATGTACACAATTATTTTTACATTGTACGCTAATGTTCTGAGTAGTTTGGAGGATGGTTTTCAACCCTGCTAGTTAATAGTCCTCTTGACTATAAACTAGTAAACAATCATGTAAATATTTTTTTTTATCAATGTTAATCCTTTTACATTGCGATAAAAACAAATTGTGCTTTTATATTCCTGCTAGAATATAAAGAAAAAATGCATCGAATTGAAGGGTGGTAGCTGGAATTGGTACATGTCCCTTCCCCTTGGCTAATCATGCTCCCTTTTATTGGAAAAGAAAATTAGGTTATGGAACGATTAGAGATTGGGTAACACATTCTCAAGTTTGACACAATAGGAGATAAGATGCATGTATGAGACAATCTTTCCAGGGTAACAAATTTGGCACTTCTTGCTTTGCTAATTATTACTAAATTGGAATGTTCATATAAATAATTTATATTAGACGAGTTGTATAAATTAGTGGTGAGTATATAATACGATATAAAATAAAATTTTAAATATATATTTTATTCTAAGTTTTTTAGAGCAAAAATTTAATTCTATCGGGCCAACTTTTTAATAATATATTTATTTTTCCTTCCCTAAAGAACAATAGGCTATAGGTTATAAAATTTTGTATTATTTATTGCTTTGTCAAATTGCAAACAAGAAATAAAATAAATGTATAAAGTGGAATAAATTTGCTTTCTTTTTTTCCCCCTATTTTGCTTCTCTACCTTTTGTCTTAATCTTATTTAGTCCCAATTGATTCTAATTATACTTTTTCATTAATTGGTTGCTGCCAATTTATTATATAGTGCTAAGTTTACATTTTCATTGTTTTTCAGAAGCACGAAACGACTATTTGGGTATTCTTATTGTTCAAGATGCGACCATTTTGCCAATGCCACTATTTCTTCCTTGGACTTTTGAATTTTTAAATAGTATTATTGAAAAGTTGTTTAATATATATATATATATATATATATATATATATATATATAAAGATTGATACAGACTGGGGGAGTTCTTATTCCTATCTTGAATGTTTTCAACTCGCACACCAGACCATTCATGACTAATTTGTGTTTAAAAAATGTTCTTTATTTTGTGGAAGCAAGAAATGGCACCTGTGGCCAATTTTGTATTGTTATAATTACATAAAAAATTGAATAGCAAGGAGAAAAATAAAAATGATCCCTTTATGGAAATGACCTCTACCAATATTAATGGTGCCTCATGACTTATTGCAATTATATACTGAACACTACAACTATTGCAATTAGATACCAACTTTTGCCGTTGCCCATTTTTCTCAATTACTCAATCCACTGAGCTATCAAAGATTAAGTCATATTATTATTATTATTATTATTATTATTATTATTATTATTATTATTATTATTATTATTATTATTATTATTATTATTATTATTATTATTATTATTTCAAAATGTAGTTTGTAATCAACTATTGATTTATTATTAATTTTTATTAACTAGGTTGACGCCCTCTCATTACACGGAGGTATAGCTTATGTAAAGTTATTGTTTTGGAATGTGTTGGGGGTATAGCTTGGGATAATATTCAAATAGGTAAAGCAAATATAATTATATATATATATATATATATATATTATCAAAATGTAAATGATTAATAGTGATCAAAAGATATTTATTGGATGGCTTACTAGTTAACAGTCAAGAGGACTATGAACTAGCAGTGGTTAATACAAGTCCCAAAATTTATCTGAACATCAGGGTACAAAGTAAAAATAACGGTGTACATAAGTGTTTTGATCCTTTTAGCAATTTCCAACGGTTGGCAAGCTACACCCTCAAATAGCGCTCTGTTACGGGCATTCCAGATGTAATATAGGGTGGCAAGCAAAGCAGTAGCCTTAGCCTTTGCAATCCATGACGTACCATGGTTGGTACACTTGTACCACCAAAGGCAAGAGTTGGTCGAATTCATTGCGTATAGTATGCCTAGCCAAACTTTAACTTCCTTCCAAATAGTCACCGAAACCGAACACTTGAAAAATATGTGGTTAGTCATTTCTGGTAGTGCCTTACACAGTGGACAAGACAAGTTATCCAACCGGAAAATAAGTAAATCCTTGGTCTTCAGCCGTCCCCTGTCACATAACTAGGCCATGAATGAATGCTTAGGGGTTAGACCCTGTTTCCAAATAGTATTGGCCCAATAAACTTTCGTTGAAGTAAACCTAAGGTAATCATAAGCTTGAGAGGTGAACGAAGAGGTACCCATTGCCCAAGTGTGAAAAAGAACAGTAGCGCTGTGAAAATCCCGTTACCGTTCAATGATCATATCTCTAATTTCCAGCGGCCAACGAAACAATAAGGAATGGTCTTTGTGATGTTTGATCTCCCAAACAGATCTACCCTTCGTGTAGTAGTGGTCCACCCACTTAACCACAAGGATTGTTTTTCTGCATGTATGTCCCAAATGATTCTAGTCAAGAGCGCAGAATTCCAAGTCTATAAATGTCGCAATCTAAGCCCTCCCTCATTTTTGGGAAGGCAAATATCCTTCCAGGCAACCATTTTCTTTTTGGAGTCCCACAAGAAATCCTAAGCCATCCTCTCCAATTGCATAACCACAATAGACAGAGTAGGAAGGATGGACAACCAGAAACACTCAACCCCTTGAAGTACAGACTAGATAAGTTGGAGGCGCCTAGCAAAAGAAAGAGAGCGTGCAGACCAATGGCCAATGTAAGAGCCAATTCTATCCAGCAAGGGTTTGTAGCAAGAAAGGCAGATTCTACCAATTATGATTGGTAAGCCAAGGTAAAGAAATGGGAAGTGGCTAATGGGAATGCCCGTATCAGCCAGAATACCCTCCTGATCAGTGCTACTAAAACTAGCTAGGTAAATATTAGATTTATCCCTATTAACAGCTAGACCAGAGCAACAATTAAATTCCTCCAGACAATCAAGGAGAATTCGAACAGCTGAACGGTCACCCTTGGCAAACAACATAATGTCATCAGCAAATACAATGTGTGTTATCCTTAAAGCGTTGCACTGGGGATGGTAGTGGAATGTAGTCCCAAGTGTGTGCACTTTGACGACACGAGAGAAATATTCTAAGCAAATGACAAATAGCATAGGAGAAATCGAATCCCCTTGTTGAAGACCCTTTACACCTCTAAAGAAACCCTACACCGTCCCATTGATAGCAACTGAGAATGATGTAGTAGTAACACATTGCTCAATCCAGTCCACGAAAAGATGTAGGAACCCCAGTTCATTTAGTAAATCTAGTAAGAAAGTCCAGCTAAAAGAGTCATATGCCTTCCTTAGGTCCACCTTAACCATACACCGAGGAGAAACTCTTATCCTACTATATGCCCGCATAAGCTCCTGAACCATTAGGATGTTGTCTGCCATGAGCCTGTTATGAATGAATGCTGACTAGGAGATGTCCACAAGAAAAGGTAGAACACTATTAAGCTTCTCTGCAAGAATTTTTTAAATGGTCTTGTACACCACATTACAATAGGAAATAGGTCTATAGTCCCCCACACTCTCTGCATGATCAGACTTAGGAACCAGAGTAATAACTAAATGGTTAATCAGCTTGAGAATTCTACTAGATACAAAAAATTCCCTAACCACATTACACAGAATCGGACCAACTGTACCCTAAGCTTTCTTGAAGAATAAAGCAGAGTAACTATCTGGGCCTGGTGCTTTGCAGTCACCAATGTCCCGCAGGGCCATTTTAATATCTTGATCCATGACCTCCCTAACCAAGTCAGCCTTCATATCATAAGGGACCATAGGCCCAGCATGAACATAATCCACATTGATGCGCTAGCACTGTGCCCTAGTCCCCAGTAGTTTACGGTAGTATTCAAAAAATTCCTCAGCTAAAGCCTTTAGACTGTCTGTCATAGTACCATCCTCCTTGAGAATCGAAGCAATGAAGTTTCTTTTTTTGTTCCGTTTGACTATGTTAAAGAAGTAGTGCGTATTCTTGTTTGCTTGAGCGACATACTTCCCTCTTGCAAGTTGCCAGTAGAACTTCATTTCTGCCTCCTCAAGATGCCAGGCTGATAGCTTACACTCCTTGTATTGCGCAATAAGGTCCATGTCCCCAGGGTCTCTAAGTAATTGCTCTTATGCACTTTGGACAGCGCTGTTTGCTTGTTCAACACTAGCAGATAGATGAGAGAATTCCAGGCTGTTTAATCTCTTCAAGTCCCTCTTAAGATCTTTTAATCGGCGACAGAGAGTGAACTGGTGGAAACCCATGTATGAACGATCCCATACTCCTTTGACCAAGTCAAGAAACGAGTGGTGGTCAGCCCAGAAATTAAGGAACCTAAACGGTCGCAGTACTCCCCCCTGGTTGTCAACCAGTGACCAAAGGAAGGGGATGTGATCAGACAGACAACTAATGGGGAAAAACTCCACGGATGCCTAGGCGTGGCTTTGGAACCATGTCTCATTACCCATAACCCTGTCTAGCTTAGTCCAAACCCTCGAATTTGTCCAAGTAAACCGTGGCCCTATATAAGGAAGATCCTCTAGGACAGTCTTTGCACAAATGGAAGCGAAATCCTTGATTTCATAATTCGATGGTGGGATACCACTAAGCTTGTCATCCATATGTAAATAGGTGTTAAAATCTCCCAAAAGGATCCATGGCTCCGAGAACGTGGTAGATAAGTACTGAAAATCCTCCCATAATAGCCTTCGTGCAACGACATTATTGTAAGCATAGACAAAAGTAAAAAAATAAGGAACATGAGTAACCTTACAAGTGATACGCATAGTAATAGCCTGAGCCGTGCAGTGGACGAGATGGACATCAACCTTAGATCTGTTCCATAAGATGACCACTCTACCTCTATCTGACTCAGCCAAGTTATGTATTATTGACCAATTTGGGAACTGGTTTCGATGGATATTCTCAAGTCCATCCAAAGACAACTTTGTTTCTAGTAATCCAATAATGTCCACACTATGTTTAAAGATAAACTTCCGAACCTCATGTTGCTTGAGGGTCATGTTGAACCCTCTAATATTCCAACATGCGACTTTTATTGGGGACTAACTAGTGCCCGTTGGGCACCAATCAAGTCAAGACTACGGTCAACATATTTTTTTCATATGAAACGAATGAACCTTGTGGCCTGCACGGTTGCCTTACCTACTTTCACCATTGCCTTAGGAAACTCATCCATAGTGATATCATTCTTACTTGGAGGGATCGTGGAAGTGTTTTGAAACTGTACATGCATCCTTGAATTTGAACGGGATTGGAAACACCTCGTACGCCTTCTCCTGGACTACCCTCTCCTTTCCCTTATATGGTTTGGTGGCTTGACAACTATAGTCAGGGTAATAGGTGCATCAAGCCCAGCCTAGCTCCCGTTTTGCATGGAAGAATGCAGCCCAACCACCTGTGAACTGGACGATGCACCGGACAGTGGTTTCAGCATGCCTTCGTGTTCCTGATACTGGACTGGTTCCTTACCCTTGTGAATGTATGAAGAACGTGTCTCCCTAGGGGAAAGAGACCATAGTTGTTTGTTATCTCCAGCCGGTGTAGACAGTGGTCTCTTTTTTTGGTTGGCTTACCCTTTTGCCAAAGGTTCACATCATTACCGTTGTAAATATTGATGTCCCTCTTTGTTGGTAGATGCAAAATCTATTTTCATCAACTGTGGTTCTATTTTTCAAGTTCTTTGGAAAATGCTTTCGGTATTGTCCTACAATATAGTTATCGTAGCAATGCATGGTGTTGTTTATGTTAAATTGTTGTTTAGGTGAAACGTTTTGTTTTAAATTGTTGTTTAGGTGAGATATATTTACTATATTTGTAAATTTATATGTGCTCAAGCATTGAGTGGCTTATTTTAGAAGCTTTTTTAATGTATTTATTTTGTTGTGTCAAGTTTTCTATGACTTAAATTTTGTGTGTTAAAGTTTGTATGTAGTACCTTTTTTAGCCACTCTTTGAGGTAATTTATCATTTGTCTCTACTTTTTCTTGTTCTTATTACTTTTAGAAATAAGTTTTTTTTTTTTTTTTTGGGTAAGTTTCATCCTTGATCATGGAATTTAATGAAATTTAGGCTTATTGGAAAGCCAGACTCCCACATTTCTTGCAATGTATAAGAAGTTTGAGACAAATTTTAGCTTTTGCAATCTTCAAGAACTTCGAACATTGCAAGATAATCCATAATATAGTACCAAAGGAAAAAATGTTACATATAAAACACCAATTTTATAAATAAAAGAAACAATGGACTACAACAAAAGTAAGACTACAAAAAATAAAAATAAAAATCAGTAATTTCAAGAAACCCTTTGTGCACATCATTTAACTCATTAGAAAGTTTCTTGATATATTTCCATAATTCCCAAGAGTAATACTGACAAAAGAAAATTTGTTATTAATTTTAGTGTTTAATAAAGATAAATCTCATAAAAGAAACCAAAGCAATTGAACAAAAAATAAAATAAAAATCCAAGAATTCTTCAACTTGATTTTTGAAGCATATTAACTGGGGTTTTTATCTTAAAGGAAAGACCAAAAGTTCTATACACGTCTTTTACCTTCTTTTTTATTATTATTTTATTTTTAAGGTAGTATGTAGAAACAATTGATTGTTTTCTAGAAGAAACTAGCATGGTACCAAACTTCTTCAAGCCCAGTTTTCCACAAGCTATTACAACATCTCTTCAAAATCTTATTATACCAAGACATGCTCGTAGGCCAACGGAAGTGTTTAGCCAAAAGCTGAATCTCCATAAAAAATCCTATGCTTTCTTAGGCATAAGCCAAGAGCCAAGCTCCATAATAAACATTAGAATTTTCTGATGCAATCCCATCGAGTAAATATGTTGAGGTGCTATGCCTTAAAATATCATCTACACCCATATCCTTCTGATCAGAACTATCAAAGATTATTGAACAAAGTAAGGTTAGATATATTGGAGGAAACCTTCAATTATACCCAAATTGTGAGGTAAGCAGGGCACCCTTTCATTCTTGAAAAGTATAGCATGAAAGTGCAACAATAGTACTCTCACACAGAGGTAAAAAAGTAACAATATCATATTTGAGACATTATATTTGAGTTGGAGCATTCACAAATGCCTAAAATCGTACCAAATGGATAACATCTATTTGACTACTCTAGATAACAAAATAAGTAAAGCAAGACATATAATTCTAGTTTCAGAACATTCAGGAAAGAATGACTTGTTGGGAAATTAGAACAGAAAGTTATAAGTAAGCACTAAGCCAAGTGATACCATTCCTTATGGTACCAGAGATTTGAACAAAGCCACATAAATATTGTTTAAGGAGTGTTAAAAAATTCATATACATAATATGTGTATTGTTATTTTTTATAATGGAAGAAAGGAGAACCTATGATTAGATAATGACCTAATGATATGCATTCCAAAGGTACTACTAGGGTTGACTTTAGCATTAAGTGTTGGGGTTGGAACTTCTCTATGCTCCAACATAGTACATAAAAAATATTTAGCGTTTTCCATAATTATTCTCCTTAAACCCACAACATCCTCTTCCCTAATCTTCTCATCAACCTTGTTAGGTATGTGTTCGCGAACTGTGCATCCACTATGGATATGTAAAGAAATAAGTCCAAACTCAGTCATGTTTTAAAAATAAAATACTAATTTACTCAAAAATACACGCCCAATTGGACAAGTATACGCATCATGTAGTATAGAGTCTAGTGGGAAAGTATCAAAGATCCTCAAGAACTGGGTTAGTTACCCCTACTTCAACTTGAATTCTATTGTTCAATCAATCAAAACAAAGAATAAGATAATTAATTACTAACAATAAAAGAGTAACACACATATACATCAACCCAATTTATAAGGTAGAGTTAAAAAGAACACATGGTACGATTTGAATATGAAAAGGAGATTAGCCATGTAATAAAAGAAAATTCTCCTACAATTGCTCAAATAAGAACACCATTTGGTCAATTAAATTAAAATTCAAGCATTGGCAAGATTTTTGAAATAAAATAAAACTCAAGTAATAAATTAACCACCCTAGGATCAAACCAATATATCTCTATCTCACAAATTAAAACCAATGAACAGTCAAGGAAATCATAATAAGCCAAAAAGTCCTAGGACCTCTATCTTTAGGTGATCCCAACACTTCATCTACCACAAAATTCTCAATCACCCAAATCCTTTCTCAAGTTCATCAAGGGGCAAACAAATCTTTTGGATTAACAGCAAAGGGAACCCATTTCGTACATCATTTTTCAAGTTCAATACAAGACAATTTCCTAATCAGTTAAATCTAATCAATAAATCCCATGTAATAGATTAGTCAAAATAGAAATCAATTAACCAAACAATCATTAAATACAAGAGTAGAATATGGTGCTTGTTTATGCAGGGTAAAAGTAATTATGTAGTGGATATGGAATAAAAATCTTTCACCTTTTACATTACCCTTATTAGGGTAAAATAATTCAAATGCCTACAAAAGGAATAATGAGTGATTTTTCAGCATTTGCATTACTTTACTCTAATAGCTCTTTTTCTTGCCCCAATCTACATGTACTTAAACCCAAATTAGGACTGGCTAGAAGATCATAGAATATAAATAGGCCAAAGTTCCTTATTTATGCCTCATCACAAGTTTCTCATCAATCCCCAAGAAAAAGTCAAATTCTCAAGATTTGATATATATCATACAAAATATACATATTTACCAAAGAAAATCCCATTAAACTAACCTTAATCTAAATTCGCTCATCAAATGACAAATAATAAAAATTCAAAACAAGTTAAAATTTGCTAAAAATCGAAAAAAAAATGAAAAAAAATTACCCCAGTCAATTTACCTAATTGTCAAAGATTTTCAAAAATTCTTGCAAGGAAAATACCTCATTACCCCTCCATCATACTTAATATGCACAATGTCCTCATTGGCTAAAAGAGTATGCAATCCGTGTACAATAGGACTAAAATAAAATAGAAAAAAGAAAATAGAGTACTACTTCCCAAGGAATTTGCATCTCAATGTGATTCAACAAGAAGAGAAGAATGTCTTGTCCATAGAAATCATAGGAGTTCTTTATTCACAAGCAAAACCTGATAAACACAACTTGAGTGTCCATTGCATATAGGATGGATGAAACTTTTTCCATATTTCCAATGTTCTCGCCAAAATAGAGCATCAATCGGTTTCCATTCATTTTAAAAGTTCCCCTTTTTTTAAGTGAGTAAGTTCTACAGTACCGTAGGAAACAATTTATGTACCACGAATGGTCCAGACCATCTTGATTTCCATTTTCTAGGAAATAATCTCAGCCTCGAATTATAGAGTAATACTTGATCCCCCTCTTTGAACTCCCGATTTAGCAGAATATGTTTATCGTGCCATTGTATGACCTTTTCCATAGGCATTTTACTGTTCTCATGCTTCACTCCTCAACTTATCGGTTAATTCAATGGAAGAAATCTGTTTTCTTGTGTACAATAAAGATCAAAATTCACCAACTTAATGGCTTAGAATGCTTTATGCTCAATTTCCACAAGTCAATGACAAGACTTTCCATAAACTAATCTATATGGAATGGTGCCTAGAGGTGTCTTAAGTGCTGTCCAATATACCCAAAGAACATCATCTAGTTTCGCACTCCAATCTTTTCTAGTATGGTTCACCACTTTTTCCAGAATCTTTTTTAATTCTCTGTTGACTACCTCTACTAAACCACTAGTCTAGGGATGATAAGAGGTAGCTAACTTGTGGGTCACACCTAACCTATTTAGAACACTCTCCAATTGATTGTTGCAAAAATGAGCCCTTTATCACTTATAAGCACCCTAGGAACCCCAAATCGGGTAAACAAATTTTTCAAAAACTTTACTACCACCCGAGCATCATTTGTTAGCAAGGCCTATGCTTCCACCCATTTAGATTCATAGTCAACAGCTGCCAAAATATACTTATTATTACAAAAAGAACTAAGAAAAGGTCTAATAAAATCAATTCCCCAACAATAAAAATTCACAAGCATAGAAGATTGACAATGGCATTTCATAAGTCTTAGAAATGTTACTATCGTTGGGCATCTATCATAATTTTTCTTAAACCTGTGAGTGTCATTAAAAATTGTGCACAATTCGAATCCCTATTCCAGATTTTTTCTTGTAGTTCTATTGGCTTGGAAGTGTCCACCAGCTAGTCCTTCATGACACTGATAGAGAATGTCTTTGGCCACCTCTTAATTCATGCATCTTCTAATTATGTGATCTGCACAATAACGAAAAAGAAAGGAATCCTCCCAAATGTAATTCTTCACCTATGATAGAAATTTCTTTCTCTGTTGTGAAGTATATTTTTTTTGGAATAATTGCTACCACAAGGTAATTAGAAAATTAGCAAGCCATGAAGAAGATGATTCTCAATCCTTAACAATTGTTCATCAGGAAAAGTATCATGAATTTCAATTTCTTTCAAAGGTTCCAGATGTCTAGTCTAGACAAATGGTCTGCTGCAAGATTCTCAGCTCCCTTCTTATCTCTGATCTCTAAATCCAACTCCTACAAAAGTAACACCCACCTTATCAGTCTAGGTTTAGTATTAAGTTAAGCCAGTAGATATTTTAAAGCAAAATAATCAGTGTGTAGAATTAGTTTAGATAATGCAAGATAGGGGCAAAATTTATCAAAAACAAACACTATAGAGAGCATCTCTTTTTCGATAGTGGTATAGATCTCTTAAGTATCTGTGAAAGTCTTGCTTGCAGAGTAAATTGGCTAAAAGGTCTTCCCTCGCTTTTGTCCAACAACTGCACCCACCACAAAATCACTACCATCACATATTAGCTCATGTGGTAGTGACCACACAAGAGTACCTAAGATAGGAGAATTAGTCAGCTAGAACTTCAATTTATTCAAATCCTGCAAACGTCGTCCATCAAAGTTAAATGGAGCATGTTTTTCCAGAAGAGAGGTGAGAGGCTTGTAAATTCTTGAAAAATCCTTAATAAGTCTTCTGTAGGAACTTGCATGATCAAGAAAACTTCCGATTGCTCTTACAGAGGATGGTGGGGGAAAGCTTCTCTATGATTTCAATCTTTACTCTATCAACCTCCAACCTTTACTTGAAATCTTATGCCCTAACACAATACCCTAGTTTACCATAAAATGGCATTTCTCTCAATTCAACACAAGATTCGTTTCTTCATATCTTCAAGGTACTCTTTTCAAATTTTGCAAACACAACTCAAAAGAATCCCCAAAAATAGAAAAGTCATCCGTAAACAATTCTATTATATCTCGTACTAAACCTTCAAAAATAGCCATCATACATAATTGAAAGGTCCCATACCCATTGCACAATCTAAAAGCCACCCCCCTGTAAATAAAAGTTCCAAAGGGGCAGGAGAATGTGGTCTTCTCTTGATCTTTAGGAGTTATGGGAATTTGAAGGTAGCAAGAAAATCCATCTAGAAAATTGTAGTACATATGTTCAGCTAGCCTCTTTAGCATTTGAAAAATAAAACGAAGGGGAAAATAGTCCTTTCTTGTAGCTTCATTCCGTTTTCTATCAATGCACATCCTCCAACCCGTTACAAGCCTTGTTAGTATAAGTTTATTTTTCTTATTAGGAACTACTATCACATCTCTTTTCTTAGGAACCACTTGGGTTGGGCTTACCTATACACTATTTGAGATAGGATAAACAATTCCTGCATAAAAAAGCTTGATCACTTCCCCTTTTACCACCGCTTTCATATTTGCATTTAGACTTCTTTAAGGTTGTACCACAGGTTTGGCATCTTCCTCCAGTAAGATCTTATGTGTGCAAAAGGAAGGACTAATCCATTTTATAGCAATGATTTTCAATGCTATTGCCTTCTTATACTTTTGTGAAACTTGAACAAGTTGACACTTCTTTTCTCTAGCAAAATCTTTGTTAATGATGACTTGCAATTTGTTTCCCTGTGCCAAGAATGATTATTCGAGGTTAGTAGGGAGCTCTTTTAACTCTAATGCATGAGGGTCTCCAACTGATGGCATTATTCTACCAAGACTTGACATTTTAATTGTCTCAAAAACTTCTTGCCCAAGAGTTCCCTCACTATAATGAACCTACTCAGCATGTGCCATGACTTTATGCGCAACTTGTTCTTTTGCTTCATTTTCACTTCTTTCTAAACATGCAACCCAGGACTTTTCAGTGATTTTTTCCTACTCAAAATCATTGGTACACTCATCTAGATACCCATTGCAAAGCAGAAGTCATTTTGCATGGGTGAACACTTCATGCTCTTTGAAATTTTAATCACTACTTCTTCATCTTCCACTCTCAATGTTAACTTCCCCCCATGAACATCTATAATAACTTTAGTAGTATTCAAAAAAGGTCGCCCTCAAATCAGGGGAATTTTTGAATCCTCTACCTTATCTAGAATGACAAAATCTATGGGGAAAATGAATATATCAACTTTGACCAGGACACCCTCAACAATCACCCTAAGATGCTTGATAGATCTATTTGTAAATGGGATACTCATCCTAGTGGGTGTTGGTTCACCTAAGCCTAGGTTCTTGAAAGTCACATAAGGCAATAGATTGATGCTAGATCTAAGATCAGTTGATGCAGTGCTAAAAACAACATTTCCAATCATGCAAAGGATGGAAAAACTTCCTGGATCCTTTAGCTTCTTTGGTAACATCTCCTTGAATTACAAAATAGCAAAACATTCCTCTTTCAAAGTTACATTAGATATTTCTTCAAGTTTTTTTTTTTTTTTTTATTGGATAAGACATCTTTGAAAATTTTGGAATACTTGGGCATTTAGGCTAAAACTTCTACCAATAGGAGATTGATGTGTACTTGCTTAAACAAGTCTAAGAACTTATAAAATTATTCATTCTCCTTCTCTTTCTTAAGCCTTTCAGGATATGGAATTGGAGGAATGGAATATGGCAACAGTTTGTCAGCTATTTCTGCTTCAGACTGACCTAACGGCACCGTGGTGATCACTTTTGATGATGTTGTCAGTTCCATGGGCTTATTATTTTCCTCTTCATTCTATTCTCCTGCTTGACAATGGTTGTTTGTTGTTTCCAATTCCCTTCCACTGTAAAGTGTGATTGCCTTGACCAAACCTTTTTCGTTATGATCATTAATCCTTCTAGAATAGTTCTTGCCAAATGCCCAAGTTGTTTCTTCAATTTAACCAATAAAACCTCCTATGTTTTGAGCAATTTATCCATTTTTTGGAAATGAATATCAGTTGTGATAGCGAAATCCATGAATAAATCTTCGATGAGTGGCCCCGTTAACGATTCTTTATCTTCTACTGCCAAAAACAACTGATCTTTTTTATAGAAATCTTAACACTTTGGAATCACCCTTCAAAATGATATCTCTTAAAAAGTAAAAACCTATTCAAGCCATAGTGGTGTCAATTTCCTCAAAATAACTCAATTAACTCAATGACTATCAATTCCCTTCAATTCCAAAAAAAAGCACAAATAAAATAAAATAGAGAATAATGAATATTCACGAGAAATAAATGCACGAAAAATCATTAAAACAACTCCGAAATGACTATTGTAGAAGAGAAAATTAATTAGGCATTTACTAAAATGCATAATTTACAAACATATAGAAACCAAATGGATTGAATAAATAAAACTCAAGTGTTTTTAGAATATTGACAACCGATCCCCGGCAACGACGTCGAAAAACTTGTTGGGTATGTATTTGTACACCGTATATTCACTATGGATATGTAAAGAAAGCAGCCCAAAATTTAATCAAGTTTTTTTTTTTTAAAAAAAAAAACCAATTTACTCAAACACCCTCACACAATTCGACAAGTATGCCCATCATATAGTATAAAGTCTAGTTGGTAAGTATCGAAGAGCCTCAAGAACTGGGTCAATTACCCCTACTTCCATTTGAATTCTATTATTCAATCAATCAAAATGAGGAATAAGCTAATTAATTACTAACTACATATGAGTACCACACAAATACATCAACCCAATATACAAAATAGAGTAAAAAAGGTCACAAGGAATGACTTGAATATGAAAAGAAGATTAGCCCTGTAATAAAAGGGAATTCTACTACAGTTACTCAAATAAGAACATCATTTGGTCAATTGAATTCAAATTCAAGCATTGGTAAGATTTCAAAAATGAAGTAAAACCTACTATTTCTTAAGTAATGGATTCACCACCCATAGATATCTCTATCACACAAATTAAATCCAAGAATGCATAATAGTCAAGAAAATCTCATTAAGCCAAAAAGCCCTAGGACTCCTATCTCTAGGTGATCCCAAAACTTCTTCTACCACAAAGTGCTCAATCCCCCAAATCCTTTATCAAGTTCAACAAGGGGTAAACAAAAAAATCTATCGGATTAACATCAAAAGGAACCCATCTCATACATCCTTTTTCAAGTTCAATACAAGAGAAGAGTCTAATCAATTAAATCCAATCAATCAAACCCAAGTAATAGATTACTCAAAATGGAAATAAATTAAGCAAATAATCATCCAATATAAGAGTAAAACAGGATGCAACCTTTTAAGTACAAATCAATTCTAGTTAAATCAACATCCACAATATCAAATCACAAAAAAGAATAAGATGAAAACTCATGGGCAAGGTTCTTCCTCTACTATGCAATTCTTTTTGTAGTGCCCCTTTTCTCTTCAAATCTTACCTTAAGTTTTGCTTCTCTATTCTCCCTTGTGCTTCCAAGGGGTTCTTTGATGAAATTCTAGGTGGCTCCCTCTGTGTGTTGGTAATGAGAGGTATTTATAGTTTTGAGCACAGAATGCACTAAAAATTGAAGAACAGGGGGTAAACTACAATGTTGCATAGCACCATGGAAGATGATAGGAATGGTGTCGTGCATGCCTTGATCCTACAATTTTACTATGAAATGACATCGTAGGAGTAACTATTCCTATGTATTAGATTGATGCATGGCAAAATGAAGGTCAGAATGCATGGCACCGTGAAGCTCCAGATGTTCAGTATTTTCTAAATCCTAATAATGCGCGACGACATTGAGGATGATAAACGTGACATCGGGTCTCTTTAGTTTGGCTCTTTTTTAGTCTTTTCTGCCAAGCTCCTTATCTAATATTCAATTCTTTTGATCTTCATCAAACGAGGAGAAAATAGGGGTCATAAGTAGCAATCTATAATGGAATTTAAAGAATTTAAAGTTCAAATTCTATGTAAAATATGTATGAGGTGATCTAATATCAAACCTCTTAAACTTGCTCACCCTCTCTTTCTATCACAATCAAATCAAGCCTCAAACGCCTTAAATCCATATCAGATATTTTATGTACAACCCTCAAAAGCTCACCTAATTCCTTATCTAAAGCCCTAAAAACTTTATCCTTTGCCAAACACTCAACTGGTAAATTAAAATTCTTAAAACCCTATTCATTTTCCTCAATGCCCTTTGATTCCAAACCCCTCCTAATCCTTTCCAACACCCTATAACTCACAATTCGAACAAACAAAAAAATTTCAGCCCTCACTCTCAAAGTATTATTATCAAACGATTAAAGCATTAGTGTTTACTGCTCTTATATTTCAGTCTATATCCATTCAGAAAATCAAAAAAATGGTGTTCAGTCCATTTTAGAACATCAAACTTTACTAAGGTTAGCAGGTGTATTTTTCTAAGAACCCTAAAAACAAACTAGAAGTAATCTTTAGGGTAGTACTCACTATCTAAGAGCGCCAGATATGACCATCTCTGAGAAAGTCGATGTTCCTGTTGGCTGCATCAACCCATGAAGCATAGAACTTCATAATATTCTTGTGTTTTAAAGTTTTGAGAAGGTGAATTTCAAAGTACAATCTCTCAAGATCTTTAGGACTTTGTAGAAAATCATTAAACTTCACTTGGCTCCAAACTACTTCAATCTCTTCATACTCATTAAAAACTCAATAACTACAAGAAAATGAATCAAAAACCCAAAATCTAGTGACATAAAAATAGAAAAAATATTAAAAATGTTCACAAAAAAATTGCGTTCAAAATTTTCTCCAATTCAAGTTAAAAAATTACACGCACAGTTTTTGAAATCCCATTGCCAATAATTTTATTATACTATAATTAAGCAAGGACATAGCCGAAAAATAATTTAATTCATGAATCTCGAAGTTGAAATAATAAAAGACTAATAAAACATAAAATTTCATTAGACCCTTCCATATCGTCCAATAGGATCAACTTCAGTAAAGTTAGAATGATTAGACTCAAAGTCAATTACACCATTCATTCCTGATACTTCTACTAAGAGAGTGTTCAAGATTCTTGTAGTAGTGTAATATTCTCAGTATATCTTCTTCTTCTTCTCTGGTTGTAGGGAGAGAAAAAGGGCCTAATATTTGCAATCAGCAAAATTTAAAGTAGAAATCTGATGACTACGTTGTGGTAGAAAAAAAATGACAAATGCTTCTTGTGAAATCAACACACTCTTGCCCTTTGGTTTCTATAGATAGTAAAGCACAAAAATAATATTGATTAATTTCTTTGTAGTACAAACCATTAATCCAACAGTTATTGCTTAAAAAAAAAAAGAAACTTTTGCAATTAACCAAACTTTTACAATTGTACCTTTTAATCCATAACCAAGAAATTGATACTTGTTAATTCCGTTAGTTTTTTTGCATTGTATGTCTCCCATAATCTCAAAATTCTCGACATACGCGGATCTATAGCTTTTCTTTAGAAATTCATTCAAGAAAGCAGTGCATTAGAAACTATAAGAGGATTCATTTACTCAGTTGCTTCTATCATCATTATCCTAACTACATTAGAAACTTCATGAAGTGGCAGCAGTGCATGATCTATAACAGCCAATGCATTACATTGTAATGTTGTGGTATCTGCAAAAAAATTAATTAGAAACCATGATCACATTTTACATCTCCAAATTTAATTTCAACAAATTTTTCTAACCCTCACTAAATCATCTCAAATTGCGAGGATTTTTTTTCATTATTGCATTTATTTTAAATTATCAGCTCCCTGTAAATCAATTCTGAAACACTACACAAGCAAATGCCAAAATTGTGTTTATAACCCCAAAAATAATGTAAAAAATAGAAACTAAGCACAAATACATATAATTAAAATACTAAAACATAATATAATATAAATAGATAGTAAGTATCTAAAAAAGTAAAATAATTCACAGAAATAAGTAGCAGTGTATCAAGAGTATAGAAATAAATACAACAAAGTCTATGTAGCCAAAGAAGGAGCAGCTGCAAAAGGGGGTGGAGGAGGGGACCAGAGCCCCTACATAGGCCTAGGTGCCTATCAGCTGGATTAAATCCATTGTCGGCATTGGGGTCTTCATCTTTAGCATTAGCAGGGGCTTTACGCACTACAATCTCCTCTATGGATGGCTTAGATGGTGCAGAAATGACAACCTTGTTTGACATAATTGCCATCCAACCACCAAATGTAGAGTGTTGTTGCCTCATGAAGTGCCAGTACAAGTCTATTTGTTGATTGAACCTCCGCTCGGCCTGTTGAACCCTTTGCTCTACTAGATGCCCGATATTAGCCGGTGTAGTGGAAGATGTCTATGGTCCACTTTGAGATAAGCTAGATCAAACCTGTGTCGCCTCTGAGCCTAACCAATAAGCTCGTCCCCTTTTGAACTCACCTTTTGCATTTACAAACATAGCTTTTTCAACAAAAGGAACAACCTAGTTTACTTGAGTCACTAAACTCGAACTGTGTAGTGCTCTGTATAAGATTTCGCACATCATCCTAAAAAAAAAAAAAAAAGAATCGTCAGTGGTAGATGCCAAACTAAAATTTAAATTCCATGCAATATAAAGAAATTTCAACATATTTATTCTATAAACTACCAATGTCTGTCGAGATTGATCACTGACAAACTGGCCCTTTTGTAGCCCATTCTAAAAGACATGTAATGTCTCAAAAATATCTGTGTAGCTGAAAGAACTCCCCTCTTCAGCCCGCTACATTTATGTTAACAAAGCAAAATTATTACAATCTTATACGAATACATTTCAAAGCAATTTAGAAAATAAACAGTTAAGTGAAAATGAACTACCAAATGGTCCTTGAACGAGATAGACCCTCCAGTATTGGTGCAGCTATTTCCTTGATTGTTTTTGGTTGATTGCTGAGACCTTCTGATACTTCTCTGAACTCCAATACTCGCAAATGTCATTCGAATATCGAGCCTCTATCCAAAGGGGACATGCCCCACCATCCCTCTACCTCAGCCAAGACATTATGTCCGAAAATCTGGTCCGACACTTCTTTTTCCAAATATATATATATATATATATAATTTTTAATAGGATACAAAATGTAGGAGCATCTTTCACGCCGAAAAGGAACTTTTGAGGTGTGGAAAACCATATATTCGGTCCAGTAGTTATATTCTTAGTTTCTTTTGCCTCCCTATATTGAAATTTTATAAGGATACTAATATTTATGCATCCGTCCATGCTTATTAATTCAATTTGTCATATCATACCGAAATCATAACATTGATTAACAGACTACATTTGCCTTCTCATACTAGATGGGCTCTAGTAGTATCTCGAAAGATGAAAGTTTGACATAGAGGGATCATAATATTATCCCAAAGTAAGTTTTAGACAACTATAGTACCAAGTGCAAAATTGAGAGAAAGATAATTCTAATACTACATTTGACAATATGTTTGAACACGCAAAGTATTTAAAATTTTATTTTTGGAAATTTAAGGGAGTATAAGCTTTTGTCAATTTTAGTAATGTGATTTTTAGTTGGATATAGCTTCAGCTTAGGACATGTGGTAACGAAGGATAGGATTAAAAAAAATTTATCTCGAGCAAAAGCAATCGGTTTTTAAAAGAAGCCTGTTTATAAAAGTTGACAAGAAACTATAGATGAGTCAACAATCGACGCTCTATATTTCGTCATAAAGTTCTCATCCATTCTCAAAGAATCAAACTTCACAATATTTTCAAAGGTATAAAAAAGGTTAATTTTCTCTCAAAACTATGTTTATGTCATACCCAATATATAAGGGTACATAAAATCAACTTTCCTAGAAAAGTCTTCAGTAGAATTCACAAGTTAAAAACTAAATAATAACTCCGCCAAACTAACACATATCAAACACATATACCCAAAAGCTTTGAAATTTAACCAAAAAATGTGAAAGAAATTCAAAAAATTTTAACCTAAATGCAAAAACAAAATTTTAGCTCAAAAATACGAAAATTCCTTTAAAAATTTGAAAAAACTTTCAAAGGAAAAATTACTCAACCTTTCCCTGACACTTAAATGGGACAATGTCCTCATTATCCAAAATATATGATACAAACAAATTTACATGATATAAAATAACGAAATAGGGAGGTAAGGGGAAGCAATATTCCGTGGGTATCTTGATGCTTATTGTCCAAAACATAGTAGCAAAAATGTGATGAAGAGATGGAGGCTTCAGTGTCCAACAAAAGTTTAATGAGTACAAAAATTAAAATAATACACAATTAAAAATTCTAACAAGAAAAATAACAAAATAAAATAAAGCTGTCTTTCTTTTTAACCGGTGTCGCATTAGTTGCACTGGTTAATCTTAGTGCCTTGAAAATTTCTATACTTTGTAAATGACTGGCACCGTCTTATT
>JANUWF010000607.1:0-22618 GCA_026120185.1 Voacanga thouarsii | reverse complement strand
CTATATGTAAAATCTTTTGTTCTCGCTGGAACTTCAATTAGAATAGGAGCATTTATAGCTGGCATATGCAATTTTGTTACTCTTCTGGAGTCAACAAAAGCGTCTGGCATTTGATTTGCAATGCTTTACAAATGCATTATACTGTTGAACTTCAAGTTCACACGCGCTTGTACGCGGATCAAGATAATTTAATGATGTTGTCCAATCAAGATCTTTCTTATACTGTTTCTGTTCTCCCCCTAATTTAGGGAATAATGATTTCACAAGAGAATAAGAGAAAAGAAAATGAAATATAAGAAAATGATAACAAGAGAATAAGAAAAGAAATGTAAGAAAATAATTCCAAGAAATCTATTAAAAAAATCTCCTTTTTTTTTTCACTCTTCCGTGCATCGACTTTTCCCCTTCCTCATTGTCTTTGCTTCTCCTCCGTCCCTCCACCCGTTTGGAAAAAGACAACTTTCTAGAGATAGCCAATCTACTAGAACTTTCTCCTAATCTCACAATAGCTAGTCCTATAACCTTGCCCATTGAGATCTCAATATCTATAACCTTGCCCATTGAGATCTCAATATCATTAATTTATGGTTCAAGAGTTTGCTATTATGATATGAAATAATTAATTAATTTCTAAAAATTGTTCCAGATATTTGAAATAAATTTCCAAATCTCTTCCTAACTAAGTTCAAGGCCACAAACATTTTTTCCCAAGGTTTCCAAAACAAACCTTCCTATATCCATTCTAAAATTTACTCGAGAAGTATTAGCCGTAATTTGTCATAATAATATATGAGCCATTAAATATAAAACCCATACCATGATTTTCGCAATAATTTTATGTATGAAATGCATAAATACATTTTCATATATCTCATAATTTTGATGCATGGCTCCGTAATCATAATATTCATGAGAAGCTTCATAAGACCATGTATGCATGAAAAAATTACATTATCATAATGGAAACATTAATTTAAGTAGGCATTATTTTCATGCATATGTGTTTTCTATAAATGGCATACTCATAATTTAAATCCAAATTGTCATGTCATGTACATAAAACATTACATAAACTTTATGCATATATTATATATGCATTTTAATGTAATTTTTACATAATTTAGGCATGATATTTTTGCATGGAATTTTGCATTTCAAATCATGCACTTTGAAAATAAGCTTGATATGCAAGGACTTATCTTCCAAACTTAATTAACTTCACTTAACTTAAGTCCATGCTTCTCCGCCTTCGTGAATGTTCTCCACGTCTATCATACATATATTTATATTTGTGTGCTGTAATTACAGTATTTAGTTCATTGCAACTCCATCGCTACTTACAGTATTTAGTTCCATATTTGTGTGCTGTAATTACAGTATTTCTTTCTCAATTATTTTATTGATTCTTTTTATAGAGTCAAATTATTTTCTAATAATTTTCATTGGAAGAAATATTTAGATCGCATGTACATAGTTTTTCATAACTAGTAAAATTTCCAACAATTTCTTTCAGAGAGTAAAATCTTTTTTTTTTCTTTTTAACTATTATTCTTCAGAGAGCAAAATTCCCATACATATTGTAATATCCATGTTTCCATATTTTTGCGGGAAGGGATGACTTATATGTGACAAATTCATCAAAATACTTTACTATTATATTGTCTTAATAATCTCGCACAAGAGGAAAAAATCTTTTAATTTCTTAAGCAACATGCATATGTGTGTGAGAGAGAGAAGTTTTAGAAATAGAACTGTGGAAATAGAAAAGAAAATTCAATTTAAAATAAAGAAAAAGTGTTTTAAAAACTTTCATATTTCCAATAATTTCTTGAAAGAAAATCAAATTACTATAATTAATTGAGATATTTAGAACCTTACCCTACAAAAACTGTGAGTATCAGTTGTAAGATTACCCATACTTCCTATTCCTTCACCTTTATCTATGCTTACAATTCGGTTATGGCTAGAAGAAGTTTATGGGAGGATATTCAGTCTTTATCTTCTTCAATTTCGGATCCGTGGATTCTTATGGGTGATTTGAATTCCTATTTACATATCGAGGACAAACTTGGTGGTCCTGTGCCTTCCTCGTATGAAATTAGGGACCTGTCGGCTCTATGTGCGGATATTGGGCTGGAGGACCTTCCTTATGTCGGATCAAGGTATACTTGGACAAATTCTAGAGTGTGGTCCAAACTTGATAGGGTAATGGGTAATGCAGCATGGTTTCAATGCCCTACACAGGCTTCTGTTGAGTTTTTCCCTATTGGGAGCATTTCTAATCATAGTCCTGTTATTTGGTCTGTGGTTGACAACAATGTAAGATATGTACGTCCATTCAGGTTCCTTAATATTTGGTCTGAACATGATTCGTTCCATAATATCGTTCAAGAGGTTTGGGATCAGGAATTATTGGGTTACCACCAGTTCATTTTTTTGTCGTCGACTGAAGATGCTTAAGGGTTACTTGCGGAAACTAAACAAACAGGAATTCTCTCACATTTCTAAACGGGTCGAACAGGTGAACCAGGCTCTACTAAATGCACAATAGCTATTACTTGGCAACTTGGCAGATTAATTTCTGATTGCACAATTCAAGGATTGCAAAAGGTCAGCTTGGCGGTTGGCGGAAGCAGAATTGAAGTTCTATCAGCAACTTACTAAAGGAAGGTATGTAGCTCTCTCTGACAAGAATACTCGTTACTTTTTCAACATTGTCAATCGTAATAAAAAGAGGAACTTTATCTCTTCTATCACTTTGGAGGATGGTAGACTTACTAATACCCCAATGGCTCTTGCGGACGAATTTGTTAACCATTACAAGAAGCTTCTGGGGACTAGGGTTGAATGCAGGGGAATCAATGTGGACTTTGTCAGGACTGGTCCTTTAGTGCCTCATGATATGATAGTGGATTTGGTTAGGGATGTAACTACCCAGGATATTAGATTTGCTCTATGGGATATTGGGGATTCCAAAGCTCCGGGGCCTGATGGTTACTCGGCATTATTTTTCAAAAAGGCTTGGAGTACGGTTGGGCCGAGTCTGTGTGATGCAGTTATGGAATTCATTAGGTCGAGGAAAATTGAAATTGGTGGTCCCTCATCTGGTGGACAGAGCACAATCCGCATTCATACACGACAGGCTCATGACTGATAATATCTTACTAGTTCAGGAACTGCTGCGTATGTATAGCCGCAAAAGAGTTTCTCCGAGATGTACATTGAAGGTGGACCTCAGGAAAACCTATGACTCGTCAGTTGGGATTTCTTATTGGACTTACTTACTGAGCTTGGATTCCCCCATATTTTTGTGAATTGGATTAAGCAATGTGTGACCACTACCTCCTTCTCTGTTGCTATCAATGGAAATGTGCATGGCTACTTTACTGGAGCTAAGGGCCTGCGGCAAGGAGACCCTCTCTCTCCACTGCTGTTTGTCATATGTTTAGAATATTTCTCAAGGGTTGTCAAAGTTCATACACTTGGGACATCATTCTTGTACCACCCCAAGTGTAAGGACTTAAGGGTTACCCACCTTGCCTTTGCGGATGACCTCATGATATTTGCTAGGGGTGACTGTTCTTCTATCCGCATTCTCCATGACTGCCTAGAAGAATTCAAAAGTTGTTCAGGTCTTGAAATCAATAAGGATAAATCCCGTATTTATCTTGCGGGGATTGATCCGAATAATCAAGAAACAATTTTGGCTGATACTGACATTCCTATTGGGGAGCTTCCTTTTCGCTACCTTGGCCTACCAATCATGAATGGTAAAATTAGACTAACTTTCTTTAAACCATTACTTGTTTGTATTGGTTCTTTCATTGGGAGATGGTCTGCTCACTCACTATCCTATGTTGGGCGTCTACAGCTAATTCAATATGTGCTCCAAGGGGTCGAATGTTTTTGGCTGTCAATTCTTCCTACTCCATCTGCTGTTATCTGTCAGCTGGAAAGGATGGCTCGGGACTTCCTGTGGGACTCTAATAAACATCCGGTTGCCTGGAACAATGTTTGCCTTCCAAAGTTTGGGGGTGGTCTTGGGTTGAGGAACTTAAAATTTTGGAATTGTGCTCTTATGTCTAGAATCATTTAGGACATACAAGCGGAGAAGCAATCTTTGTGGGTCAAATGGGTGGACCACTACTACTTGAAAGGCGGCTCTATTTGGGAAATTGAGGATCATAAGGAACATTCTCCCTTGTTTCGTAAATTGCTGGCAATAAGAGATATAATTGTTGAGCGTAAAGGTCAGTCTCACTATGCAGCTGATCTAATCCATTCTTGGGCCAACTGTAATACTTTTTTCACTTCTCTTGCATATGACTATTTGAGATCTACTACACGCTCTACGTATTGGGCCAATACTATATGGAGGCAGGGTTTAACACCCAAACACTCATTCATTCTTTGGTTATGTGTGAAGGGTAGGCTTAAGACCAAATATGCTCATTGCCTTCAGACTTGATGACTTGACATGTCCTTTGTGTAAGTCTCAACCAGAAACGATAAATCATTTGTTTTTCAAATACTTGGTTTCCGCTACCATTTGGACAAATGTGAAAAATTGGTTATGTCTTCCACATTTTTTGAATTCAACAAAAGCTTGTCTCAGGTGGTATAAGTATGGCAACCGGGGTACCTCTTGGTTCTCTAAGGCCAGGTCTACTGCTCTGGCGGCTACATTTTACTACATCTAGACTGCCTGTAACAAGGCAATTTTTGAGGGTGTAGCCTGCCATCCGGGGGATATTGTGAAGAAGATTAAAACACATGTGTACTTTGCGCCTACCCCGATGTTAAGACTAGTCTTAAGGCATGTAATGAGAACCTCTAGTTTGTAATCTACTCGACTGTAAACTAGTCATCCATGTAAAAAAATCTTATTGATTAATATTATACTATTTACATTTGCAAAAAAAAAAGGGGGGGGGGAATCAAATGATTGTAATTAATTGGGATATTTAAACTCTTGGGAAAAATATTAAAAAATTAACAAAATAGGCTATCTTCAAAAAATTTAATAAAATAATTCTGCCGTACCTTTTTTCTGAATTGGAGGTAAAATATGGAAATAGTATAAAATGATTAAATTGTTTATGACAACAAAATAAATCTAAATCATACAAAGACAATATTTTTTTTTTTATAAAATCTAAACTGTTTATCATAATGTTTCAAAGAACTCAACCTAAACCATCAGTTAAATCATAATGTTTTTGGATGAAATACTAGTGCTGTGCTGTATGGGTAGGTTTAGTCGAAAATTTTTGTTTTGTTATTAAAAAAAGAAAAAAATTAACAAAATTGGCATATCATATTGTTAATTTCATTTACAATTTTAGTTTCCCAAATTTCAACTTTTTTTGTCAATATAAAAAACATATAACAAAATTGTCATATCATATATTCTCAATTTCATTTTACAACTTTATTTTCACAAATTTTAACCTTTGCTTGTCAATATTTAGACATCTATGCAGTCTTGATCAATCAATTTCATAGTAATAGTTGCTAATTTTGTATTCATGTTTTATTTGATTTTCTAAATATATACCCTTTTTTTTTTACTTCTGGCAACAGTTATAATTATATTTTATACTCAAAATTTTCAAAAAAATATTTTTATATTTCTTCAATATTAATTTCTATTATACTTTTAATTATTTGTTATATCGGTCTTTGATTTAACATGCTTTATATATTTCCTTGTAACAAAGATAGATGGCTAGTGTTTCATTTTCTTTTTTTATTTTATAGTTGCATAAATTTTATTTCTATTTTTCTTTTTCAATCTAGTTGCTTATTGCACTGGGGTTAGAAGTTTTAATAAAACTTACACTTTCCTTATTAACAGTTAATATTTTTACCAAATTAGCATAACACTGAATTGTTAAAAGTTATTGTCGATTGGTGTACATTTGAACTTTGCGGTAATCGAGTCAACCTATGTTCATAGGTCAGACTTGAATTTAAGTTCGAATTCAATTCAAACTTTAGATTAGGGATCGAGCTCATCTCAATAAATTTTTTTTTTAAGCTCAAACTTAGTTTGAAGCTTGATTAATAAACGAATTCAAATTGCTTTAAAAATTTTTTAAAATATATATTTTAAATTAATATTTTATTATATATACATAAAAATAATATAAGATTAATAAATGATATATATAATCGAACATGTACGTACTTTCGAGTCAAATGCTTAAGTATTTGAGCGTGATTCCATAAAAATTCAAGCTTAATATTAATACTCAAATTTAAGTTTAAGTTTCAAAATATCAAACTCAAGTTGGGTTCATACCGAGCTATGCTCAAAAAACTCGATAAAAGTTCGACTTGAGTACACTCTTAAATATTCAGTTACAATATCATGTTCTAGTATGTTTTACAATTGCATAAATTTTGTTTCTTTACTTTAAAAAAGCATTTCTTTTCTATTTCAATTCTAAAGGTAAACACATGGCTCGTGTTATACTTCTAAATCGAGAAATTAGTATTCTAAATTTTTAATTTAAATTGTTTACAAAATAAATATCTATCATTCTAAAATTTATTTTTTATCTAAACTTTTACAACTAATTTCTTTTATTTAAATACAAGTTTCACTCCTATACGGATCCTACTATAAATCTTTTTAAATAATAGAAGTAAAATAATAATTTACTCACAGTTAAACACTTTTTTAAATCTTTTTGTCAAATCAAAATATATGATACATTCAATTTGAGATGGAAGAAATATTTTCTTTTGGACCATGTGGTCTAGATTTTTTTTTTTTTTGCATGCTACCTCTTTATTGTAATTCTTACCCCCCCCCCCCCGAACGTGAAACCTTATTGTTTCCCTAAATTTTCAGGTCTAATACATATTAAAAAGAATCAACAAATCTATTTATGGTGGCAGTACGTCCTTAGCATATTTGAGAGTACTCCCAAAAAAGAACAACGAAAAATATAGAAGAAATAAGTGAAAGAAGAGAGAAAATCACTCCATATATATATATATATATATATATATATATATAATAGGAGTTACGGAAGGTTTTTGTTGTGACATGTGACAACGTCCTTTGTTAATATATGATGCTTTGAATTTAAATGAATATTTTTAATATATATATATATATATATATATAAGGTTATTGATTCAGATAAAAGTTATCTAATTAATATCCACTTAATAGACTTTTAAAAATCATGAAATTATAAATAAAAGTTAACACTTAATAGCCTTTTAAAAAATTGTGAAATCATAATTAAAAATTATTTATTTGATGTATTTTATTTTACGTCCTTTGTGCCCGCACAAGAATCAAACTAGTTTAATTCATAAAAGTAAATCTTCTCTTGTATTATAATAGTATAGTATATGGTTACACCATAGAAATGTTGTGAAAGTATATAGTATGGCTTGCAAGGCCAGGCTCTAGCCAACAAGGGCTCTTATTTAGCCACAGACTCAAGCAAGATCAAAGTATCTTATGACTAGCTGTCCTTTGCACCTATAATCTTTAATTTAAACTATAGTTCTTGTAATTCTCTTGAGTTTCATCTGCTTGTCATATCTATAAGCAGTTTGTTGGCTTGACTTGGCCGGATGTTGTCCCTCCGGCATTGACACAAGATGCCTGAGCTGGTTGATCTCTGTAGGTCAGATTCACATCTTCCAGTGTAATACGACTGCAAGGATATTTCTTGCTGCAGTCAAATTTCACAGCAACTGCAGTTGCAGATGTTCCGTGTATATCTTGATACGTGATATCGCTGATTCTAATACCTGAGGCCTGAAAATGAAGAAGAAGATTCTCTGTACTTCACTTTTCTGATAATGAATAAATTAAGCTAGGCAAATGAGAAGAGGATATATATACAAATGAAGCTTAATCTGAATCTGTAATTCTGTACCTGGTTAGGACAGTTGCTATTGTCGGGACAGTAGTTTTGGTCGATGATGATAGGGTTCTGGACATTATCCATTACTGCATGTTGGAATAGAACTCCTCTGACGAATCCATTGCTTGGTCTAGCCCATGTCTTCACCCTCAAACCATTTTCAGTACCTGTAAATGTGACAGTCTTAACTGTCACATTTTGGACTCCAGGTTCTTGTGAATCCCATCCCAAGCTTCCAATGCTGCATCAAGAGCGAAAATATATACTAACATCATTAGAAAATATTCGTAAGAATGCAGACTAAGAAAATCCATGCAATGGCACCTAAACATTGATGTTGCTGTGCGTTTTGGTACCTTATTCCATGACCAGGGCCACAGTTGATATTCTCAATCCACAAGTTGGAGTTTCCGGGGCCAATAGAGATGCAGTCATCACCAGTGCTAATATGAGAATTCATGATGGATACACCTGAGGATGATTGCAGATGGATTCCATCAGTGTTTGGGCTGTTTCCTGGTGCTGAAACCTTCACTCCTAGTAGCCTCGAGTTTTGGCAGCCATCGAAGAGGATATGAAATTGTTGGCTGTTTAATGAAGTTAATCCATTGATGACTACGTTGTTCGAGTTGTAAAATGCCAATGACTGTAAGGGAAATTTTTCAAACACAACCAAGTTAGCAAACAAACTATTTCTTGAAGGAAAGGAAGAGCTAAGCAAATATTGGCATTCTCATTTTTTAACCCGGAATTCACTGTCCAAAGCCAAACTGATAGTTGCATGTGAGAAGGGATAAAATAGTAACTGATTGTCAAACACAATCATTTTTGCTTGTTCCCATGCAGTTTGAAAAATAAGAATCAAGTGATATATGTTATTCTTGTAATTAAAAAAGATTTTCTTAAGGGAAAAGAAGGGAAGAAATGTTTTTGAAAATTGGCAAAAGAAGTTAGTTATGGCGCCTGGAATCCTCTCTCCCACTTTTTAAGGGGATACGCTGTGATCATCTGAAAGTGGGGGAGAAAGTGGCTAGGAAGTGAGGGAAAATATCTGAAACATGAAGGTTATGGTTCATCATATGAAAGGAAGAAATTTGGTATGTTTCAACTTACAGTTGCTCCTTTTGGGCATTTCTTGCCAGAGTTTTTGCAAGCCCATAGACCAGTCCCTTGGCCATCTAGTGTTCCGCCGTATATGGAAACTCCGGTAACTCTTTCGAACTTCAGCCAGTTACCAGAGTTGCCAAGAGCATTAAAATTAGAGGGAGCTACAAGAGTTCCATCAATGCGAATGGTTATGGCATTACTCTTGCACAACTGGCCACCAAAGAGGGCACTGCCAATCAAGAACCGCCCTGGCGGCACGTAGATTGTGGCAGGCCCTGTCGAGGCACAAGCTGCAGCCCATGCACTTAGAAATGCCTTAGTGCAGTCACTCTTTCCATCAGATTTTGCACCATAACTTTGCACATTGTACATTGCACCACTCGCTGATGATAAGCAGCAAAGATTGAAGAGTAAAACCAGAGCAAGAAAGCTTGTTTTGCATTCCATTTCTTGGTTTTGAATGGCTTGGCTTGTTTATCAGTGTATAGTTAGAGGAGGTTGGGATGAAATACTTGGAAGAAATTGTGGGTATTTATAGGCTCTCTGAAAAGGGTATGGATCGAGCAAATTACGGCATGCCAAAATTTGGTCAATGTCACAGTGACAGTTTTAACGAACAAAACCTGTAATGGCAAAGCATGAAGAAGAAAGTTTATCATCTCAACTCCTTATCAGAAAGAATAATGTGGAAGTTTGAAAAACAATAAAGAATGAGATAAGGAAATGTTAAGTTGAATATTAAAAGGGAAGAGTCATTCTTTGGGCACATGATTGGAGATATATGCAAATATGATCCCGGAAAAGACGATCATGGCTGCGCGATAATGGAAAATTCCGTAGTATGAAAGCAAGCAGAGAACGCTGGGGAGAGTAGCAGTGAACTTGAAAGAAAGCAAACAAACAAACATCCTCATTCAACTCCATTAATTGCTCTTTTTTCCTGGTTCCACGTTAGAATACCCTCCCATGTTCTTGCAAATCCGTATCATCGTTTCATTTTTTGACGATTTTTTTGTAATAAATCGAATAAGATTCATACTTGTTCAGATTCAAATTAGGATTAGGACATTGAAGATAAACTCTCGCATGAAAAGTGCAGATATTAAACCCAACTTTCAACTAATTACCGGAAGTTGTCTAACCATTTTAGGCAGCCACTGTTTACCAGTGCTATTTAGTTGACCAAACACTTCAAGAATCAATGCAGTAATTGAGGAGCTAGCTTTCCCTTGGCATGCATTTCATCTTTCACATGCAGAACATTAATATTCAACTGGATAGATCATTTTAATTTAGTCAAAATTTTTAAATATCTTCATAATATCATAACTTAACAATTTTTATGTGTTCCCATTAATACGTAAAATGAGAAATCGAAAGTTTGGAATGTGATTGTATGCATCAGGCATTTCAAAGTGCATACATTGAATAATAGAAGATATCCATATTCAATTGGTAATTTGGGCAATTAGTCTTCCAATGTCATGTGCAATGCCTATGAGATTCAATAGGCGTAGGGGTTAAATTCAGCCACATGCTATGGGTGAAGAAACAAAAATTGCCTGAAACATGATCTCCCTGAAACAGGTAACGTGCATTACCATCCCTTTGTGTTTTTGAAACATCAACAAAACATCCTATTCTCATTGGTCATAATTGAACAAAACCTGTCCATCAACATTTTGCCAGTAAAGAACAGATCGATCATAATTCCAAATATGGAATAGTCTCTTTAGCTTATTATTCTAATTATTTTTCTTCATTTGTTCGATTCATTTTAAACTTGTTAAATTACGAGTAAATACTTGATCATTACAATATAAGTTCAAGGATAGTGATTATAAAGTTACACCTTTAATAAATTCAAGATACTCATTTTAAAGAAAAAATGTGATTGAATTGTGATAATACCTTTGTTTTTGAACAATCTAAATTAGAACAAAATAGTTGGCCTAGACGTGCAATGCATGGTACATCATGAGAGCCTTTTCATATAGAAACTGTATATATTTTTTTTTAAACCACCAAAAGGCGGCTCACTTTTATTCGTATAAAAAGAGTAAATACATATGAAGCTGTTTGTGCACTAAGAGTGAAATATTATACGAAATCTTCTTACTTTTTATCTGATGAGCATTCCATGTTTAGGAAGTGTTTGTTTTTTCCTTCCTCTTCATGGACTAAGGCAAAAAATCTACTTCATACTCAGTCTCCATAATATTCGACAGAGTCAGCAATCTCGAAATTGGAGTTTCAATAAATTGATTCTTTTTCTTTCGATTTTTTCCCTTTTGCATTTGACTATATAAATTTTAAAAAACAACCAGATATATATTTGTTTAACTATCTATGGATTCATAAGTTACAGATGCACTTAGAGTAAGCTGCTTTGGCTTGTGAAAAGTCGTCGGACCTCCAATCTCAAATCTTCCAATTAACCTTCATACTCGACCTAATATTATCAGACTGTCTTTATCCATATCCGCCAGATCCACAATAAATGAAAGCTGTCAAATTATAAAACTTTTGCAAGAACTAAGGAACTAATAATTAGGTATTATGCAATGCAAGATTAGGTATTACGTCCGAAATGAGAAAGTAAAACAGAAGCTTTTTAATGCAAGGTTAGAAATATACCACTATGGACCAGTAATTTTGATGAATCATAATCACTCTTGACCCAACGTTGGGTAAATTTGATTAAGACAAAACTGCCCTTATCATGACTTAAAGCAATGGTTCAAGGAATCGTATTCCAATATTTTTTTTAAAAAAAGGCTAGACGCTTTCTCTTATCATTAATTTGCTTGTAAAGTGAGAGAACTTAATTGAAATCTTTCATCCTAAGCATTATTTTTCGGCTGCAAAACTTCGATCAACGAGAAGGTCAATGCCAAAGACCATGTGATTTACTTCTAGATGGAGAACTAATCATAGTTTAATTTTTAATTCTTGAATTAATTTATATTTAAGCAATAATAACTAAAAAATAAGGAAAACAGCTAGAATTTATTTTATGAATAGAAATTACATAAAAGTCAACATGCATGTGAGATATGCTATGAACAAGGAGCTGCTTAATTTAGTCATTTTTTTTAACACCATAATTTTTGTGGATAATTAATTAATGATTGGGTCTATTATTATATGGATAATTTGTTTTATTTTTTAATGCTAATTTTTTATGGATAAATTAAAATTAAGAAGGGTATAGGGTATATATACTTTTCTTGAACCTAAATCAAGGCCCTGAAAGAATCAATGGCCACATGCATGCATGGGATTAGTTTGAGGATTAGGGAATAATTTACCTGCTAATAAAGTGCTTCACATGGCCTTAATCTTTACTGAATCCATAGAATGACAGATGAAGGAGAAAATTTTATGAATGTGAATCATTGAACATGCACAGAAATTATGATGTGACAATGCATGATCTCCCAACTATCAATTGTTTACCAAATCTTTGTGGCTAACATTACTATTTATTGTTGACCTTAGCATCCCAAGTTAAGTGAATGCCTCAAAAAGGATGGAAGACATTGAACGGTATGGTTAATTAGTAAAATTATTTATTAAAATTAAAATTGTTTGTGATTTTTATTATTAAAATTTGATATCAGTTGATTTTGAAAAAAAAATTGAAACCAAAATCAAAATCAATACCTAAAAGTAATTGATTAGTTACATAATTGGAACTGAATTACTTTTAGGTAATCAATAGTCAACACCTTCCGCAACTATTACTTTCAAGGAGTGGAATATTGTTATCATTTGATTAGCATATATATATATATATATATATATGGATGACATATATGAAGGTTAACTCATGTTTGCTTATAATGAATTGTAAAACTTGAAAAGTTGTATATGCCTCCATGCATCATATTTGTTACTCCTTTTATTCTATTAAAATTGATGTGTTTAATTTTGATATAAATTTTGAGAGATGGGATTAAAAATTAGGTGTTAAATTGATTTATACACTTAATTTATTTTCCTTTGATGAGCTCGAGAGGGGATTTGGAGGAAAAGAACATGGGCAATTGATAAAGTTATGGTGTTACCTAGAGATAAAGACATTACACTTTTTGGATTTGAAATTTGGGATTGTTAGGTTTAATTCTTTTTAGATCTAATTTAGAAGGTAGAGATACCCTCAAATTGTGTTTTAAAGATAGGGGGTTCATAACTCGGTAGAGAGTGAATCTCAATTTAGGGCAATCCTTCCAATGCTAGTTTGGATTCTCAATTGGCTAAATTGGTGTTTGGTGTTTGGCAAAGTTTGGGGATTTCATTCAATTATATGTCTTATCACTTTTTCATGTTCTTGAATTGACAAATAGTTAAGATTTTTATGTGGAAATTGGCAAATAGTTTCGTTCCTCTAGATTCAGTTCTATCCCGCATGGGTTTCTCTTTGGCCTCTAGGTGTAGCTTTTGCGGCAATGGGAGTGAGACGGTGAATCATCTTTTTAAGGACCTGTGATTGTGCCCTTGTGGCAGGCTGAGGCAAATTCTCTACATATTCAAGTTTCGTCTGCAGACATGCCTTCCTTTATTTGTTCTTGGTGGTTCTCTCATCTTTCGGTCTGTGAGTATGCAAGACTCTTCATTGCAGAGCTATTATGGGAGACTTGGAAGTATTGTAATGAGGTTTTATTCAACGGAGCTAAGGTTGTTCCACTACAGTTAGGAATGAGGATTCTTAAGGCTATTGCAGATTGGTCTCACATTCACCCGATTCGGTAGCCGAATGGCAAGTAGATACACAGAACTTCTGTATGCTGGAAAGTTCACATGCTACCTCAAATCATTCTGGTTACTTGGACTAAATCTAATATGGTTACAGGTAATGTTGATGGTGCCTGCAAAAGAAATCCAGGGCCTTCTAGGGTCAGAGTAATTGTGCACAACTCAACTGGCAACGTCATCTTTGGTTTTAATATTGGCCACTCTTCAAATCACCAAGCAGAAACTCAAGCCGTTTACTTTGGGCTTAAATGGTGCTGCCGTCTTCATCTTCAAAGTATTGTGGTTCAGTCTGACAATCAGCTTCTAGTTCATCAATTACAAGGGAAGATAGCTAGTTCATGGAAAGCACATACTTTCTTCTGGAAAATAGAGATGATATGGCAGAGCTTCCGTTCTTGCACTTTTACACATCTCTTTTGGGAAGCCAACAGAGTAGCTGATTATCTAGCAAATCTAGGGTGCTTCATTCAAGGGTCCCAATCTTTCCAATCCTTTACAAATTGCCTATTGAAGTAAGAGGTTTATGTAACCTAAATAGATGGCAGATCCCCTCCCTTTGTATTAGAAAGTCTGTACCTAGTTGAGGCCAATCGGGTTTCTTTTTCTCTGTTTTTTCTTCCTTATTATCAATAAAAAATAGGCTTCGGACTTTTATTAAGAAAAAATATTCATAAATTGAATTTGTGACTTTGGATTATCTCACTTGTGTGTGGGGGTTGCTGTATTCTCTAGGTGAATTGTCACATTTATTTGTCTCTTTAATTTGTTGGCCAAGTAATGAAACAATAGTAAAGTAGGAGCACTTGCCACTTTTTCCAATGATTGGATACTTGCCTTTGGGATACCATACTATGTGATAGGTGTACTTGTCTAAAGTATGTGTATGTGTAACTAATTGTGGCATTTTAATTAAAGCTTGACCAATTGTGTGATCCTTGTGATAAAATTTCCTATTTATATATCCTTTAATACACACAAAAACACACAACATACACACAAACATCAAGTAGAGAAGAAGGATTGCACACCGAAAAAATCAAAACAACAAAATGGGGAAGAAGAAAACCGTGTTAATTTTTTTAGACTAAATGTGACTATTTTAAACCGTTGTTTCCAAATTAAATACGCGGCTAAAAGCCACAATTTTTATTAGTGTCGTATTTGTCTCAATTCTTAAATATTGTTTTTTTTTCTCAAATACATATAAATAGTGTGGTGTGTGTGTGTTATGATTCTTATAAATATACAAATAATTTATTTAAAAATAAATTAAATGAAATTCATTTGTTATAAATAATAATTACCAAAAAGTAATGGTAATATATATGTAATATATATATATAGAGAGAGAGAAAGAGACAAATTTCACTCACTATATATACATCTGTAGCATTATATGAATTGACGCAGCATCTTATGGAAGTTAAGAAAGACGTTTTGACAAAATTTAAAGTTAATTGATTAAATTAACATTTATCGTATATAAATTAGACAGAGATACATGAAGACCAAAGATGAATATGGAAATTTACTTGGCAAATCAATGATCCAACCATTTGATGTGTTAATAAAGCTGAAAGAAGTTTGGTGACCAAGTATATAATATATTTTGATATATTTTACTACATTTTTCAATAAAATTTCAGACCAATAGCCAGAAACCCTGGTGTATTTGTAAATGTAATAATATAAAATTAATGATCAAACTATTAAAATCGCAAAAAAATTAGTATCACCAAATTTGATGATAATCGAATATATTTTACTATATAATCTAGCGTAATCTCAATACAACAGTCTAAAACTCTAACACATTTATAAACATAAATATATTAAATTAACGATTCAACTGTTAGATTTGTTTAAATTAGAAAAAAAAAGTGTTATGACAAACTTAAAGATAATCGGATACAATTTGAAATGTTATTGAAAGAATTCGTTATATTTGAAAACAAATATGACGGCCTTAAACCATCGTATTTCTTCAACAATAAGTAATAGTTAAGAACAAACATTATATTTTTTTTTACACAAATATAAGATGGGAAAACATAATTGTCATTTATTTTTAAACAACTACGACCGTGCTAAACAATCGTCATATTTGTCTTACAACAACTAAGATAGTTGACTCAAACCATCGTAGTTTCTGCACAAATGTGATGGTTTGTAACGAACCAGCGATTATTGTGGAAACAAATACAATGGTTCGATCAAACTGTCGTAGTTTCTTACAAATGCAATGGTTAAGTTTGAACCGTCGTTTATAATGAACCAAATACAAAAGTTTTTAAACTGTCGTATATTAGTCATCAGTTACGACAACATTGCGGCCGTCATAATTGTTGGCATCATATTTACTCCTTTTTTTCGTGTTACCGTCTTTGCTTTCCATTTTGATGACCTTTTTTTCCTTTGGGAGGTTTCAAGACAGCATATATATATATATAGCTTTTCAGGCTATGATAGCCTAGTCTTCTCCAACTCCAATAGATCATCAGTAATGGACATCATGGCTTCCCTTTTCTGAACTTGGCTCTCCACTTCATCAGTAATGGACGTAATGGACATCATGATAGCCTAGCCTACTCTTTTTTTTTTTTTTTTATGAACTCCTCAATTCAAACTGCATGCACGGCCAAGCCAGAAAGATCAAAAAAATCTTGTAAAATTAAGGCATTCTTGACCTGAGGGTGTATCCGACCAACTATGACCCTAGTAGAGATGGTAATTTCCTAACTTAAACTGAGGATCCGATCTGACTCAGTCCTATTAGATTAGAAATTTTTTGATTTAAGTGGGGATGGATCGAGGACGGGTTTCATTTCTTGGCCCGCCAACCAGGGCCGGGCCGGGAACAGGAATTGCATGATCTTCATCCCCGGTCCGGCCCGCTTTACATATTATATATATATATATATATATATATATATATCCACACACATATATATACACATTATATAAATTATAGGTAGATTATATATATTATATTATATATGTTTATAAGAGTAGATTATATATGTATATAAAATAAAATAGAAAAGAAGAGAAAAAATAAAAAAATTATAAATTATAAATTATTAATTTTACTCTTACTAATCTAGTGATATGATAAATATGTAAATTATTAGAAACCACTACAAAAGTTTTCTATATGATTAAAAAATTTTGAATAAAAATATATTGGAGGCAAAAAATTTTTTTTTTATAATTTTTATAATTATTTCCAGGCTCAAATGGGCCCCCACTTCCCAGCTTTCCTGAGCCGGGACCAAGGATTGTTTTGTCCCCGGCGGGCCGAGGGCGGGGATCCCCGCCTTTCCCCGTAGTGGAGACGGGCCGGGGATGGGGATGCGGGGGCATATGCGGGGACGGGGCTGGAATTTCTAGTCCCCAGCTCGGCCCAGCCCCATTGCCATCCCTAGATCTTGGTATGCTCTAACTCGAGTAATAAAGTTGAACACTTCCCTTTTAACCTCTTGAATTGTTCCCAGAACTCTACCACAGTTTCCCCGAGCTTTTATTTGATGACCAGTAGATCAGCTATAGAGACATTTAGGATTGGTGGTAGGAAGAACCTCTCATGAAATAGCCGTTTCATCTCAACCCATGTATATACCAAATTTGGCAACAAATATGTATGCCAAGTGAATATTGCACTTGTTAAGAATAATGGAAATAATTATAGTTTATGGCATTCACTTTTGCCCAACTCACCACATTGTGTAGGAAACCTCCTAGTAAGTTCTGTGGTGATTTTATCATCGTCTTCAAAAACTATTCTGAAATCTGGTACTTTGAATCCTTTGGGTAGTGCGATGGTTAAATCCATCCATTCAAGCTACAGCTTCTTGTAAGTTGATTTTTCAAATCCAGTAATGTTTAGACCAAACTACTTCATCAGAACATTTCCAATTGCTTGTGAGTTGACCTTGTGTTAGGGATTGCCAACCTAGATTTGGGCAACACCCTACTTGAATTCCTTGCTTGTGGAATCAATTGATAGTATCTGTCAGGAATGTACACATTCTGAGATGTTGTCAGCTGGAATATTATCCAAGCCTAGTTGTTGGCATGCTCGAACTAGGCAAGGACTGTCCAAAACTTATTGGAATGGCTCCAAGTGGAGTTTAACTCCAGTATAGACAAGTGGATGTCCTCCAACAGGCTTGAATGGTTGCCCCTTACATATATAGGTGCTTGTCCCTCAGCATATATGAACAGTTGCCCCCTTATATATATGGGTACTTGCCCCCAACGTAAGGGATCCAGGGCCGCGCAAGTTGTGGTACGACAACTTGTGCGGTCATTTGAGGTTACATGAACATTTGACACAATTACATGAACATTTCACATGATCACATGAACATTTCACACGATTACATGAATATTAAAATGACGTCGTTTTGAATGGTCAAAACGACGTCGTTCTACTAAAAAAAATTTTACACACTGCAACATTTTCGCACGTTGGATTTTCGTTATTTTTCATTTGGATCGTTAAACAACCGCGCAAGTTGCCGTACACAACTTGCGCGGCCCTAGATCCCAACGTAAGTCGGTAACAATATACATGTACTAGCTAATTGATATCCTTCAGGAGAGCCAGTTGGCTAAACGACTGGGAAGATTGAATTGAACGTAGTACTTGAACTACTTAGGTACGAGTATATAATCCCTACCAGATTGATTTACTGACACAGGGAATCTAAGCCTTATGTTGTTTGATAATGATTCTGGATCTTTTCATGCAATAGATTGTTTGTTTACATTCTGTGGATTTATTGATTCGGGGTTTGCCTTTTTCTAATAAATTTAAGAGATGGGATTAGAAATTAGGTGTTAAATTGATTTATTAGTTTGAGGATTAGGGAATAATGTACCTGCTAATAAAGTGCTTCATGTGGCCTTAATATTTACTGAATCCATAGAATGACAGATGAGGGAGAAAATTTTATGAATGTGAATCATTGAACTGTTGGGAATATGCCCTCTTAGACTAGTTTTCTGATGAAAATATCGAATATGTTTATAAAAGAATTTATTTGTCAGAAATCGTTTGTGAAATAATTTTCTTTATTTGTGTACATTTTTGTTTGGAACAGACCCATTGTGTATAAATAAGAGATCCATATGAATGGAGGTCTTTCACAGTAAGGTATGGATCATGGGTTATTTAAACACATAAATAGTCGTTCTTAACCGATTGATGAGAATGAGAATCTCATCATGTTTAGGTTATTATGTTATGAATTCCAAGTGAGGAATAGCTTACCTTTAACCGGTGAGTAGTCCACTCACTTCATGACATAAACGTATTTTGAATACGTAGAACAAGACATGTAGTAGTGGTTTCTAAAAAGTACTATATGGTAGAAACCTAGTCTACTACCGCTACAGCGTGGACTAGTACTCTATGACTTGAGTATAAGTTGGTGGTCTGGCGAAGCTAGAAGCATGTGCTTTGATATACTATAGTTGAGGTTCTATTGGAGGGCCAATATACTTGTATGTTGGATATGTGTGACTAGTTAGTTAAGACAGACTTATACAAGATAGTTTTTACACCATATCGCCCCATGTGGTTATCCAGATGATCTAAATATCTAAGGCCTTAAGAAACATGACTTGGATGTTTGCTTTAGGGTAGCTCCCTTGGAAAGCGGAAACACTCCAGGAAGTCGTGGATCATTGGACTAGAGGCCTAAGGATGGTAGATGTCTTTAGAGAGGTGTTAGTACACTTCTTCCTCTCTAAATGTACGGCGATGTGTGGAGGGGTATTTTAGTCATTTCACTTGTAAGTCGAAGACTCTGCTAATGCAGCATTGTCCTTGGGGTCAATATTTCCTTATGGTGATATTAGGAAATATTTAAAATGCAAAATACATCTATTTATATAGTAGGGGTATTTTGGTCATTTTAGTAGCCAAGGAGATGTGTCTTTTTGGTCCTCGGAATAGCCCGTAAGTCCTAATTAATTTTGGGTTGAGAAAATGATCTCAGTTGAGAGGGTTTTATTTTATTTGGGAAGTCTAATTTATTATTGGACTGGAATAAAATAAATGGAGAGAAATTTATTTTCTGGTTTAATGGGTTAATTAATTATTCAGGACCTGGGTCCAGTTTGAATAATTAGAAAATTAACCGGGACTTAAACTAGAGGAAAATAATTATTACTTAATTATTTATTGAGTTATTTATTTAATTAAATCCCAAGAAATAAATAATTAGTATTTAATTATTTTTTTGGTTTCATTTGGGTTTATTAATTATTTATTGGGTTATTTATTTAATCCCAAGGAAAATAATTAATATTTATTATTTTGGATTTTTTGGGTCCAAGAAAAATAATAAATATTATTTTGGCCTAATAGCCTGGACCATAGGATTTTTCTGGACACAGTTTAGAAGAGTTTAGAGTAAAGCCAAAATTTATTTTGTAAATAATATTCGGGTATTAAATTTCGGGAATATTATTTTTATCAAAATAATTATTTTTGGTTTCATGACTCTTGGCTTTCTGTGTGGAAAAATAAAATAAAAGGAAAAGAAAAAATAGAAATATATTTTCCGGATGTCTCTTGGCTCTCTGTCTCTCTCGTGTCTCTTGATTTTCCTTCTTCTGGCTTTTGGTTTTGAAACCAAAGGAAGCCAACTGAGAAGACATTTGTGTTTCTTGGTTTTTTGGTTTCTGGGTTTGGTGCCTATAAATGCCAACCGAGGCAGTGAAGGAAGGTAGAGTGAAAAATCCTCTGAGAATTTTTTCTTCTTCGTCCCATTGTCTCTGCTCACCAAAAGAAATTATGGCTGGGTCATATTCCGTGAACTGAAAAGCTTTGCATTCATTTTCAACCGGAGAAGAGAAGAAGAACCGGAACTGGAGGGAAGCTTCAGTGCACTGGAGGAGTTCATCCACGTTGAAAATGAAGCTGTTCTTGAACTTCAAATCATTCAATCGTGATCTTCAAGTTTTAAAGGTTCCAAAAGGTATGTTTTTATCCCATCATACTGCTCCAATTCTTTGATATATATTAATATTCTCCATTTTCATCCACTGAGTTTGCATACTCTGTATATGTCAATTCCTTCATGAACATGCACAGAAATTATGATGTGACAATGCATGATCTCCCAACTATCAAATTTTTACCACATCTTTGTGGCTAACATTACTATTTATTGTTGAACTTAGTATCCCAAGTTAAGTGAATGCCCCCAAAAGGATGAAAGACATTGAATGGTACCGTTAATTAGTAAAATTATTTATTAAAATTAAAATTGTTTATGATTTTTAATATTAAATTTTAATAAATTTGATATCACGATTTTGAAAAAAATTAAAATCAAAATCAAAATCAATACCTAAAAGTAATTGATTAATTACATAATAGGAACTGAATTACTTTTAGGTAATTAATAATCAACACCTTCCGTAACTATTAAATTCTAGGAGTGGAATATTGTTATCATTTGATATATATATATATATATATATATATATGTGTGTGTGTGTGTGTGTGCGCGCGCATGGATGACATATATGAAGGTTAACTCATGTTTGCTTATAATGAATTGTAAACTTGAAAAGGTGTATATGCCTCCATGCATCATATTTGATATGAAATTTTATTCAAAAGTCAAAATTATACTTTGGCAGAATAAAATGTATAAAACGTATGAACTGATGAGTACTTTATATCTAATTTAAATATTAAAAAAGTAATTTACGATGGGAACATTTACCTTTTTATGCTACATAATATGCTAAAAAATTTTCTTTTATGGAATGTTTATTTTTAGGGTCATTCAAAAATAATAAGTAGGTCAAATTTTTTTAAGATAAAAAGGTAAATGAAACATAACATAACATTATTTTTTAAATAATTAAATTATTATATTATAAGTCTGAATGATATTTATCAATACCATTAGTACTTGTTACTAAAATAATACTCGAATACAGAAAAAATAATAATAATATAATACAAAGAAAAATATTACTGGCATTCATAACTTGTGTAGAGGCTGATTGGGCCCTTGAAATAGGGCTTCGTTCACTCTAAGATGAGCTGGAATGAAAAAGGAAATTTGGGCTGGAGACTTCAACTGTCTAAATTTGTCCAATATCAAAATGTTGACTCTCAAATTTGACCTGTTTTAGCATATGAGACATCTTCTACTTTTCTTCTTCTTCGGCACACCCTTTTTTTTAAATTTTAATAGTCATTATATATATATATATATATATATAGTTAGTTAGTTAATAAAACTATAAGAGAGAGCAAAAAAAGAAAGTAAAAGTTTTCTATTTTCATCTATTCGTTTGAATTATTATAACTTTTTAGCATAAGGACTATGAAAAATTTTATAAAAAATTATTTTCTTTTCCTTTATTTCTGTCTAGTATTTGTTAACAAAAACAAAGTTGTTCTTTAGTTAAGCCAAATCCCTCTATTTCCCTCCTTCTCCTCTCCTACTCCTCTATTTGTCTCGACCTCCGTCATATATACTTATCTCATTTTGTGAAATGCAATTGTGTTTTTCCTATCAACAATTTAGGAACTAAAAGAATAATAAAAATAATATATTATATAATCATTAAAAAATATAATATTTGAGTTACATAATATAATTAAAAAGATAACTAAGAATAAAATATTATACAGATGGATTAAATTACGAATATAAGTGATTCATACTAAGAGTTGGGAATAAATTTGGCCATAGCACACATATATATATATGTTTGAATGTATCATCCCAAAATATAATAGTCCAATCTTATACTGCAACTCTCATAAGCCTAAATTGTTAGGAGGACTACTTTTGTTATTTTATTAAAATAACTCCAACATA
>JANUWF010000595.1:0-33956 GCA_026120185.1 Voacanga thouarsii | reverse complement strand
GGAAAAAGAACAATCGAAAGGGCAAAGTCATGGCTAGTAAGGGCAAGGACAAGGCTACGTCCAAGTTCAAGCCCAAACCTAAGCCTAAGACACCAAAGGAGGGAGCTTGCCACCACTGTGATGAACAAGGAAATTGGTTAAGAATATACAAGCTCTATTTGGAAGTAAAGAAGAAGAAGGACAGTGAGACTGCCACTTCAGGTATTTATGTTGTGGAAATTAATTTATCTATTTCTGATTCATGGGTATTGGATACCGGTTGTGGATCTCACATTTGTGTAAATGTGCAAGCTCTAAAAAGGAGTAGAGCTTTGACAAAAGACGAGGTGGACCTACGAGTTGCGAATGGCGCAAAAGTTACTGCAGTAGCTGTAGGAATTTTTGAATTAATTTTGCCTAGTGGGCTTGCTTTAGAACTGAATGATTATTTTTATGTTCCTGTTATGAGTAGGAATATTATTTCAGTTTCTTGTTTAGATTTAGAATGTTTTGAATTTATTAATAGGAATAACATTTGCTCCATTAATAAAAATGGCATTTTTTATGGATATGCCTCATTATCAAATGGGCTTTATATTCTCAATTTTCATAGATCTTCAAACAAGTCTATCTATAAAATTAATACTAAGAGATTGAAATCCAATTATTTAAATCAGACTTACTTCTAGCATTGTCGTTTGGGCCATATAAATGAGAAAGTCATTACAAGGCTTCATAATGATGGGCTTCTAAATTCTTTTGATTTAGAATCTTATGAAACATGTGATTCTTATTTATTAGGCAAAATAACTAAAGCACCTTTTAAGGGACAAAATGAAAGGGCAACTAATTTATTGGGCTTCATACATACTGATGTATGTGGACCAATGAATACACATGCTAGAAGAGGATTTCAGTACTTTATTTCATTTACAGATGATTTCAGCAGATATGGCTACCTGTATATGATGAAACATATATCTGAATCATTCTAGAAATTCAAAGAATGTCAAAATGAAGTACAAAATCATCTTGAGAAAAGTATCAAAACACTTCGAGCAGATCAAGGAGATAAATACTTAAGTTACGAGTTTGACGAGCATCTTAAGAATTGTGGAATTATCTCCCAATTAACTCCACCTGGAACACCTCCAAGGAATGGTGTATCTGAATGGAGAAATTAGACTTTATTAGATATAGTTCGATCTATGATGAGTCAAACTGATATTCCAATCTCTTTTTCGGGTTATGCCCTAGAGACTACTGCATTCATACTAAATTAATTTAGAAAATGCCATATGAGATATGAACTGGGAGATGACCTTGTTTGTCATTTCTCAAGATTTGTGGTTGCAAAGTTTATGTAAAGCATCTATTATCTAAAAAACTTGCACCTAAATTAGATAAATGCATATTTGTGGGGTATCCTAAGGAAACTAAATGATACCAATGTTATCTCCCAAAAGAAAATAGAGTAATTGTTGCATGAAATGGATTCTTTCTTGAAAAGGAATTTATTTTCAAAAGAATTAGTGGGAGTAAAATACATCTTGATGAGATTCAAGAGCCATAATTAGTATCTAAACCGAATAATGAACCTCGATTAGATAGCTCACAAGTCCAAGATGAGCCTACTTCTATAGGATAAGGACCTCAAAGATCTGATAGGGTTCGTCAACAACCTGAGAGATATGGATTCCTCGTCATTGATGATCACAATGTGGAGCTCATGGTTAATAATGAGCCCAGATCTTATCAAGAAGCCATTAAGAGTTCTGATTCTAGAAAATGGCTAGAGGCCATGAAGTCTGAGATGCAATCTATGTATGATAACCAAGTCTTGACTGTGGTTAATCCACCTGAAGATTCAAAAACCATTGGGTGTAAATAGGTTTTCAAAAAGAAAATAGACATAGAGGGAAATGTGCATACTTACAAAGCACAACTAGTAGCAAAAGGTAATAGATAAACTTATGGTATAGATTATGATGAAACCTTTTCAGCAGTTGTAATGCTGAAATCTATTAGAATTCTTCTTGCCATAGCAGCAATTATGATTATGAGATTTGGCAAATGGATGTCAAAACTGCGTTTCTTAATAGAAACTTACTCGAGGATGTGTACATGACACAGCTTGAGGGTTTTGATGATCAATTGAATTCTAATAAAGTTGCAAGCTTCAAAGATCCATTTATGGATTAAAATAAGCATCTCGAAGATGGAATCTTCATTTTGATGAAGCAATTAAAGAATTGAACTTTATCAAAAATGAAGATGAGCCTTGTGTCTATAAGAAAACTAGTGGGAATGCAACAGTCTTTTTAGTAGTAGTTTATGTTGATGACATCTTACTCATTGGAAATGACATCCCAACTCTACAAAGTGTAAAGACATGGTTAGAAAATTATTTCTCAATAGAAAACTTAGGTGAAGCTGCCTATATTTTAGCTGGAAGGATCTATAGAGATAGATCTAGAAAGCTAATTAGCATAAGTTAAAGTGCGTATGTTGACAAGGTACTGAAAAAGTTCAGTATGCAAGACTCTAAGAGAGGATTCTTGCAAATGTCACATGGCATTAAGCTTAGGAAAACTCAAAGTCCTTCCACGAAGGATGAAGAAGAGCCCATGAACAAGATACCATACACTTCCGTTATAGTATCTATCATGTATGCCATGTTATGTACTCGGCCCAATGTCTCATTTGCATTGAGCATGATGAGCAGGTTCCAGTTAAATCCTAGAGAGCCACACTGGATAGTTGTTAAGAACATATTGAAGTACTTAAGAAGAACTAATGATATGTTCTTAGTTTATGGAGAACAAGAAGGCGAACTAGTTATGTATTGTTACATTGACACTAGTTTTCAGTCCACCATAGATGATTACATATCAGAATTAGATTTTCTATTTTGTTTGAATGGAGGTGTTGCAAGCTGGAAAAGTTCAAAGTAAGATACCGTGGCCGATTCTACTACAGAAGCTGAGTATGTAGCTGCTTTAACTACAGCTAAAGAAGCAGTTTGTATCAAAAAGTTCATTACATAACTAGATGTAGTTCTTAGTATTGTAAACCCAATGGATCTTTATTGTAACAACAATGGAACCATTGCACAAGCTAAGAAACCAAGATCACACCAGCGATCAAAACATATACTTAGTCGTTTTCATCGTATTCAAGAAATTATCGATAGAGAAGATGTAAAAGTATGCAAGGTATCAACTGATGACAATGTTGCAGATCCACTGACAAAGCCTCTCCCATTGTCTAAACATGATAGTCATACTAGATCAATGGAATTACGGTTTATGTTAAATTAGTCTTAGTGCAAGTGGGAAATTGTTAGGGATATGCCCTAAAACAACTTGTACTTATACTATTGTCATTATGTATTATGTAATAATATGAGGCATTTCTGTCCATGAATAGTACATTTAGTTTTGTGGTCATCAAGTAAGTGACTTGATAGTAAAACCCTATAATAAATATAATAACTATTCTTAAATTGTTCCTGATCAATTATTATTTGTGGAATAATAATAAATTAAGATTTGTATGTTTGTGACTTGATGGCTATGTTTTACTAGTCATGGATATATGTGATATCAAGTCAAAACTTAAATAAATGTTAGAGAACATTGTATTAGACATGACCCACAGTGAGAGTACTTCATGGAACATGTTATAAGTACTTTCTAGCCATAATGATATTAGAAGTCCTTCGACCTGAATTCATCATAGTTTCTTACTTGATAAATTCTATATTTTAATGTTGTCTAAAGTTGTCTCTAACTAGATAATAAATTATACCACGGTTAGATATAGAATAAACCAGGGAGATGAATATGATTGATAGTGAAAAAATTTGTCCCTCTCAATTTTAAGAGAGATGTCTATGCGCCCCTTATAAGTTAGACTGTTAAAATGCATGGTCATACTCAAATATATCAATTTGAGATATTGATATCACTTATTTGAACAGTCTACTATGAGATCAAGAAATAATTTATTAAGCTCAATAGGTATGACATGCTCCGTACCTTATGCTTAATCTGGATATTGAGTGACAAAAGGATTAAATATAAAGTTGTGGTTTGGTTTAAAGAAATCATTGATCTTCATTTAACCTGGATAGTTATAATATTTTGCTAGAAACCACTTATAACTTGTGGGCCACTTAAATATGATTTGGGCACACTGCCGATATTAAATAAACCTATAGGGTCACACATTAAGCGAATACATTAGGTTATTTTTCTGGTAACTTGGTTCAATATATCTGGAAATATGTTTTGGTTAATCGAACCTAGAAAATGACCAGATACAATGAATCTGGAAATATGTCCACATTCTATGTATCTGGAGAATGTTTAAATTATAAAAATTTGAATTGGTAAATTAATTAGTTAAATTGTTGAGATAATGGCAAAATCTTATCATATCAGTTTTAATTTAATTTGAATTTAAAATAAAATATGATAAGATATTATAAGAGTTAGACTCCAAGAACTTTGGTGTTTAAAAGAAAACCCTAGCTGTCTTATTATATGAGTTCTCTGTCAAAACATTCGTGCCTCCATTACCGGAAAAACTAAGCCTCACAAAATCCTAGGCGCCAACATTCTCACGTGACAAGTTAGTTTGCCGTGTGTATCCAATAAAGGATGTTCGCACATTGTAGCATTTGGAGATCGTTCAAGTTGCACATATGCCTGAAAACCAGAAGACAGAGGCCTTGAATACGACAAATAGAGGTAATTCTACTACCCTTAGATCGATCTTATTTGTTTGGCTTGGGTCCTAGGAAAGGATTCGTGGATATTTTTCGTATTTAGGAGTCCACGAATCCTAACAGAGATAACATCCATTTCAACATTTGAACAGCTAATAGAATCAAGTAATGCTTTGTTCTCACTTAATAGCTTAGCATTTTCATCTAACAAGGAATCAATCTTCATTTTCATTTCCTTGTTTCTTCTGGACAGCTTTTTAAGTTCATGGAACATATCAACAAGAAGCTTATTTAGATCATCAAAATTCTCACAAATAGACTCATGTAATTTAAATAGAGAATTAGAAGGAGTAGAATTCATCTTATCTTTTATGGTCATAAAGTATATGCTAGCTGTTTTAGTCTTGGATTCATAATTTTCTTTAGTTTCAAATTCATCTTAATCCCAAGTCCCGACTAGTCCTTCTCCTTTCTTTATCTTCATGTCCTTTCTTTTCTTCTTATTCTACTTGACCTCCCATTCTTTAGCTATTGGACAATCGGCAACAAAATATTCTGTACACTTACATTCATAATATTGAGATTTGAAGGATGAAGTTTGTCACTTCTATTTGACAAATTTCTCACCTTTTTTGAAGTTGCTTTTTCTGAACATCTTCCTGAATTTTCTAGCAATCATGACCAATTCTTTTGTGTCTAAATTAGTGACATAGTCACTTTCAGATTATTCATTGTTAGCTTAATCATCGACAGCTTTTAAGGAGTTCCTCATTTGGCTATATCATCATCATGTTCTTAAAACATTTTAAGTTTCATTTCATGAGTTAAGAGAGATCCAATCAGTTATTCGGTTGGTAGGATTTTCAAGTCCTTAGATTCTTCTACAACCAAAGTCTTAAGCTGCCAGCTTTTTGGAAAGGTATTAAGTATTTTTCTATTTTGCTCTCTAACAAATAAGATTTTCCTATATACCTTTAATCCAACCTTAATATTTGTGAATCTAGTGAACATACCAATTATGTTCTTATTTGGTTTCATGGTAAACATGTAACACCCCATTACTTAGGCCAAACAGGGCCGGGGATATCGGCCCGTCCAAAGGACAATGGGTCTTTATAACCAGGTCACACAACAAAAATAAAATAATACATTGAAATTACAAACTTATTACAACCCAAAAATTCAAGAACAAATCTAAAAATAAATTGTTCACTATCATCTCTCAAAGCATTACATAAAGTAAATAACATAATATCTTCCAAGTAGGCAACAACAAGCTACTCATCCCCATAGCAGGATCGACCTGAAATCATGATAAAAAGGGTGATGTGATAAAAATTTCAGTAAGTCCGTGTGTTCTTTGAGTGTCCAAATAAAACAATTCATGAATGCAAGTTGTAGAACTTCATAAGGAAAAGTACTGGCAAGCATTAAACAATGTTAAAAACCAAGAGTGGCGTTTTCTTCTTTTCAAACCATACAAGTGCGCAATAAACACAACCACTCAAAAGGGCAGCCATGGGTTACCACACGTTGGGCCCCATAACTATACAACAGTCAGAAGCCACACTTTGTGCAGATTGACAAAAGGTAGGTGTACGGCCTACCAGGTAAGATACTCCTCCTTCTCTACACCCAAACAAAACTGGTTGTCCATTCCGGCAATACACAGTCCACATGACTGAAACTTGCTAGCTCGGACCGGCATGACCAAGTAGTACTGTGTGAAACCCCAGTTGAAACCAACCTTAGAGTAAGGGGTTGTGATGCATATCATATTTTATTACATGTTTAAATATATTTTTATATGCTTTTATGTACTTTGGATTTGTGATTTGTAGCCTAGAAGGCTTAATTGTGGTTATTGAGTAAGAAGGGCAAAATGGTAATTTTTGCTTGAGGTGAAAATAGGGAGATAGCTTGAAGATTGAATAGAAAAAATATTTGGAAGAGAAAATAAGAACAAGAGTTGTGGTGGTTTAGTGGTTAGAGCTTTGGAATTAATTCTTGAGGTATTGGGTTCAAATTCCATCATTGGAGCTTTAGTATGATTAATTTTTTTTTTTCTTTTTGGAAGGCTATATTTTTGGCCTTGTATGCTTTAGGGAAGAGTAGAGGTGTTGTCCTAGGGGAGACATGATAGGAGTATCATAATCCTACTCTTGTGCCCTACAAAAATTTCCAAGGGAATTCATACCCTTCTTGATCCTTAGTTTTCTTACTTCTCAATTCATTAGAATGTTCAATCTATTCAAACCAATTTCATTCCAGAAAATTTCAGCAAAGTGTTGTGGCTTTGAAGGTTAAAAAATTTTTAAGTGTAAGACATCTTGTGGGCCAAAATTGGGTAGGAGTTGTGGAAGGTTTCCAAGAGATTAATCTCCATGGTTGAACCTTCAAAACTCCACCCTAGCTATGTTCATTTTCTTCATGAAGTAATTTGGAATTTTTCCAACTTCTTATGCATTCAAAGTGTCAAAATTTTCAGCCATCATTCCCTCCCAAATGCTGCCAGAAAAATAGCCCTCTTGACCAGCTTGATGTTCGAAATTATGACGCCAAAACCGGATTGCACAAATGCTGTGCAAACCAAAAAATTTTCTGGGCAAATTTGCAGCTTTGGTGAACCTTCACCAAGCTGTTCTTCCAGTTTTTCATCCAGCACCTTAGCCACATTTTTCCTCCATAAAGAAGAATAGAAACCAGCCTTGAAAGACCTCTGAATGCCCCTTCAAATCCTCTGCAAACTGACTGGAAAATGGCAACAAAAGCTGCCCAGAAAATTCCAGTAACTAGTGAAAATCTGTACAGGAATTTTTCTAGCCTTGCTCCATCTTCAGCCTTGTTCGAAACCTTCCTCTTTTTTCTGTGCAAACTTCCCTTGAACAACCATGAACTGAGCTCCATCATCTTCTCCAACCTTCTGCTTGAAAAACCAGTCCATGGTTGCCCCTAAAATATCTCCATCAATTACTCCGATCAAGCCCTTGATTGAAGACCAAAATTCCAGCAAATATATTTAGTAAACTTCAATAAAACATCCCTTAAACAACCAGACATTCCTTCACCATTGTACTCCCTATTTTCAGCCACCATTAAGCCCCTTCAAATAGCTTTCATTCCAGCAAAATCCCTAGCCATCCAGTCGGCCATTAGAGCTTCCAAAAGCTCTCCTCCATTGAAGATCTTCTTACCATATTTTGTTTCCAAAATTGATTCCCTAAAATATTCTTTTTAGATTCCAAATAATCAACCTTCCTTTTTCCTCTTAAACCAGAAAATTCAATTGCCAAAACTCCCTCAAACAATTCGACCACTCCTTCCTACATAGAATTTCGGCCAGCCCTCTCCCTACTCTCTCCATTCTCTCCAAACTAAGAACACCTACTAACCCTCTCATGCCTAAGACCACTCCAAACCACTCCAATCTTCTCCAAAAACTCTAGATTACACCTACTCAACCCCTTGAATCCACTTCTGCAATTTTTAACATCAAACACCAAAATTGAAGTCTCACTTTTGGATCAAAAACCAGTATTTTTGTGAAGGCTCAAGAACATCTTCAAGGTAAGAATGATCAATCACACCACCTTCGCTCATCTTCAGCTTCTAATGAATATATATATATATATATATATATAATCATACTAATAGACTCTCTTTTTCTCTTTTCTCTCCCCCCCCTCTCTCTCTCTTGGCCAAATGCTCTCCCTCTCTTGGCCGAATAGTGACTTCCACCACATGGCCATGTTTTCTTCATCCCTCTTGGACGGATCTACTCATCAATCAAGTAAGCTTCTTCAACCCTCTCTTTAAATCCCAGATTCATGTCTCTAGGATGATATTGGAAGGAGATGGATTATGAGTATGTGTTGTTGTGATGAGTTGAGATTGAAGCATGAATAAATGTGTGTATATGATGGAGATGGGATTGATGCATGAGTTAATTGTCTTGGTTGATTGTATGGCGTTTTTAGGGTTTTGTTGCATGCTCTCTATGTCATGAGTGGTTTATTTGATCAAGCATGTTAGAGATTATGTCACCTTTGGTTAATATAGTTTGTGTTCATGTATGTTTGTTAAAGCCATGGATATGTTTATGTTGGTAAAGGTTGGATCATGTCTTGGTAAATTTAGATCTATGCATTTATTCATATTTTGGATGATTTGATGAATTGGAGTGGAGTATATGTTCATGATTGTGGTTGGCAATAGAAATATGATCATGACCTAGTTGTCCCTAAGCTAATTTTATTTCTTCAATAAAATGATTAATGCTATAATTTCTTCTAGTAAATTTCGAAAACCCTAGGAAAGGTGGATTTGGACTATTTTATATAAAATAGTGATATTTTAGTCAAATAAATGATGGCTTTTATTAAAGAAATAAAATATATAGATTTTATATAAAATAAAATATATAGAAAATAATAATAAAGCCCTTCATATGAATATTCATAATAGGTAAAATATTAATTTTGTAAGTCTTATATTCATAAATACTATTAAACTTTATTTATTATCTTTCAATCAAAGCCCATTAAAATTTACTTACAACTAGTTTTAGTTACAAATTATTTTCTAGCAATAATTATTAATATATTATTATTTTACCCAATACCACCTAGGACCCTTCCTCAAATAAACTATAATTTATTTTTAGCAAGATTTAAACCTTCAACTTATTAGTACATATTTCCAAAACCCTAATTATTTTAATATCAAACTAGACTTAGTTTATAAACTCTTTTATTTGTTATCTGGCCTTAAGCTTGGGACACTAGGATCATGGTTGCAGTAAGTTAAGCTAGAATTATTTGTAAAGGTGAATCTTGGCTTGAGTTTAATTATGGCTTTGTTTACCCCAGGTGGGGTTAGGTTAGCTATTGGGGACTTTTATTTTGAGCAAGGATCAGGTAAGCTCCTGCATAAAATTTGTTTGTTGCAAAAAGTTATTATGGCAAGCTAAACCCAAAGTTTGTGAACACTGATTTGGTAAAGGCAATTAAGGACTGTTTCCTTTCTTGTTTCTGTCAAACCAACTATTCGAAAATTAACAAGCAATTTTGTTCAAACACTAAACTATTTCTAAATCTGATTTTGACAAAGACTTTGGAAATCCTTGATTGCCATTTTCAAGTAAAGTTATGTTTTATCGATTTTCTCCCAAGTAGGATGAACTACGTTGAGTACTCAATAAGGGTAGGCTAGTAGTACTAGTTTTGAAGAGCAAGAGTAAGTCTTCTGGTAGAAAGCCACCTCTAGAAGATGAACTCAACTTAGAGAAACGTCAGTACTACTTAGTCATGCCGGTCCGAGCTAGTAGTTTTTAGTCATATGGACTGTATGTTGCCGGAGTGGACAACCGATTTTGTTTGGGTGTAGAGAAGGAGGAGAATCTTACCCAGTAGGCCAATCACCTACCTTTTGTTAGTCTGCACAAAGTGTGGCAGTCTGACCGACAATATGCCCAATGTGTGGCATACTGACCATGTGGATGTAGGGCCCAACGTGTGGTAACCTATGGCCACCTTTTGAGTTGTTGATTTTACTGTACCTGTATGGTTGGAAAAGCTAAAATGCCACTCTTACTTTTGAACATCATTTATTGCTTGCTAGTTTTTTTTTTTTTTTTTTTTTGTCCACCTGCACAAAGTGTGGCATTCTGACTATTGTATGGTTGTGGGGCCCAACGTGTGGTAACCTATTACCACCTTTTTGTGTGGTTGATTTTAATGTGCACTTGTATGGTTTTGAAAAGAGGAAAACACCACTCTTGATTTTGACTATTGTTTATTGCTTGCCAGTATTTCTCTTATGAAGTTCTCACACTTTGCATTCACGAATTGCTTCGCCAAACACTCAAAGCACACACGGATTTATTGAGATTTTTATCTCATCACCCTTTTTACCATGATTTTAGGTCGATCCTGCTGTGGGGATGAGTAGCTAGTGTTGTCTGCCTTGGAAGAGATTTTGTTATCTATATTATGTAATGCTTTGGGGAGTTGAGAGTGAATAATTTTTGTTCTGGATTTGTTTTGAATTTTTGGTTTGTAATAAGTTTTAAATTTAAGGTATTTTTTTTATTCTATTATTTTGATTGTGTGACCTAGTTATAAAGACCCCTTGTCCTTTGGATGGGGCGACATCCCCGGCCCTGTTAGGCCTAAAAAGCGGGGTGTTACATACTGTCGCTTTTTGATAGGGGCTAAATTAGTCATGCTTCTCTTAGTTATTTAAGGTTCTTTTGTGATACATTTTGTTTAATAACTAGTCGTATTCCTTCATATTTGAGATTTTACCCTTGAAAATGTATTTTGTTCGTTATTTCAGATTGTTAGGGTAAAACGGAATAAAAACGTCGCAAAACAAAGGAGAGGCGGCGCTGGCTAGGACCCTAGAAACAGCGCATGCCATGCATTGTTGAAACGAACTTCGAAGTGGCGAAAAAATTGTGGAAATAGAGCAGAACAGAACTAAGGCGGTGGTGGCTGTAAAGCTGGAACCGGTGCTGGTTGCATTCTGGAAAACGTTGTGCAAAATTTGAAGAAAAATCGGCGAACAAGTGGAGGAACAGAACATAACCAGCACCAGCTCCAAGAGCCAAGGTGGTGCCGGCTGTGCCTTGATGTTAAGGCGGTGCTTGATTTTTTCTACGCAGTTTTTGGTAAGCTGAGGAGTTTTAGTATCTTCCAACTTTTACTCGGCCAAGAACTTTGTACCTACAAGTTTAGGCACTTCCTAAGCCTTTAAATAGATTAAAAACACAAGGGAAAGAGGGAGAATTCATTGATCATCATAGAAAATTACTCAATCAAAGGAGGAATTCCTCAAGTTCAAAGAGGGTTGTGTAAGAAGGTCTTCAAAGGAAAAAGAAGGAGGCTTGTCTATGAGTGCTTTCTTTTACTTTGTTTTCTTTTTTTTTTTTAACAATGATATGTTAATTGTTAATGTAATTTGACATTACTTTAGATATTCACGATATTTAGAGTTATTTGATCTTTTGATTAATTGTGTGTTATTCTTGGTATTGATTACTTGTGCTTATTATGAGATTGATTGGTTGGATCTTTCCATTAACTTGCTTGGACAAAGGGGTTGATGGTGGTTTCAATTCATTAGTTTCACATTTGTTAGCTTTTAACTTGCTTGGACAAAGGGGTTAAGAGTAGGGACAAAGTAATTCAAGGTTAATTAATGTCTACCAGGATATGGATTTATTAGTTAATTTCATGCATGATTTACCAGGAATAGGAATTAAATCAAGGACTATGGTTAATGCATCTTTTAGGTAAGATTAGTTGAGATAGGATATGTGATACTAAGTTACCTAGAAGATAGGGATTCATGGATTGGACAAAGAAGTGAATCTATATTATCCTTCATGATGCCAAGAGAATAATTAGTTATGATAACGGTTGGGTACTTTAGGATCATAGTTGTCTAAACAATGGTTTAAATTGCATTAATCTACATCCTTGACATGTATATATTTTTTATTTTATTTTATTTTTATTTTTATTTGTTTTTCAATTTATCAAGTCGGTTAAACAATGAAAGAAAAATGATTAATGTCTACTTGTTCCTGGAGGATTGACACTCGTTTGAACCCTATGCTCGGTTAATGATGAGTACACTTGCTCATATGTGTGATTTGGATTGAACGTTTTAATTTAAACTTGATTGGGAATGTGCTTAGTTGTTGTATGATTTTTATACCCAAGTCCGAACACATCAAGTTTTTGGCGCCGTTGCCGGGGAACAATAGCATGAAAGCTTGGATTTCATTGATTTAACCATATAAATATGTAAATTGGTACATATGTAAATATGTAAATTTGTGCAATTGTTCTTTTTACAAAAAGGTACCATATGTTGTTGTTTGTATAATTTCACTATATGTTGTAAATATGTAAATAGGTATATACATGTTGATAATAACTAACTTGATTTTGTATGTTCGTATATATTGTATATTTATTTATTTAATTTTACTAACCTAATGTTCATATGGAATATGTAGAATAATATTATTTTTAATTTGTTGATTTTTACGTCTGTAATTTTGAGTTAATACTAACCCTTCTTATTTTCAGGTTTGGACTTTTGCGAACACGATATTTTAGATGGATTCAAGTTATATTATTATTTGTTTCTTTATTTACAATTTTTTCTTTTAGGAATTCTTGCATTACACGTATAGTGGTCATGCATTCCAGTATTAAAAAAAAAAAGTTTTTGGAGAACCGAACAGAATCGAGCCGGTGCCGGCTCTAAGAGCTCAGACCGGTGCCAGTCCTCTCGGGTGGAGCAAAATTAAAGGGCCATTTTGACCACTTTTTCTTCAAAATCTCCATTCTCCCTCTCAAATTCTCTTAAACCCATGCCGGCTTCACATCCCTCATCCTCCAAAATTTGATTTTTCAACTCTTAAACACCTCCATAACATTTCTTGACTTCTTTTTTATTGATCCTAAGGATCAAAAACCTCAAAAGCTTCGATTTTTACAACATAATCCCATTCAATACATAAGTAAAGAGAGTAGATTTCTACAAAAAGCTTGCATCTTTTGCTTATCCATGCATACAAGAGCATAAAAGTATGATTTTTATTTAATTCCTAAGGTTAAAATAATGAAGATGATTTTTTTTTAATTTTATTTTAGGGACTCTTTTGGCCAAAATTTGGGATTATGTATGCTATGATTAGATTGTGCATAACTCCTTGAAGCTTCATGAGTTGAACTAGATTAGCAGTTAATCATTCTTTGATACTTGATTCAGGTTGTGTTGAATTGATTGGTGGTGATTGATTGAATTGGTGGACTGGAAGGGATATATATTGAAGGAGTTTGGGTTTTGTGAATCCTTCAATCACTCTCAAATAGTCTAGATTACTCCTACATAATCCCTAGTATTCATTTCTGGTCTTTAAAACATAAAATCTTGCAAACAAGAATTGACTATCGGATCAATAACCAGTTTTTTTCTTGAAGGTCTCCAGAACATCATCAAGGTAAATCAAGAACAATCTTCTTGTTCACCCTCTTTCATTCAAACTACAATGGACCGTACTAATGCACACACACACACACACACACACACACACACTCTCTCTCTCTCTCTCTCTCTCTCTCTCTCTCTCTCTCTCTCTCTCTCTCTGCTGAAATGGTTGATCATCAACCATGGCTGTTTTTTCCTTTGGACAACTTAAGACTCTCAATCACGCCTGGACCTTTTTTAGTCTTCATCAAGGGATCGACTATCAAGTATTTTTCCCTTCATCCTCCCTTTAAATTCTAAATTCATATCTCTTAGGTGTTGATAGGAAGAATATAATATGAATGGGGGGTTGAGTGTATGCATGTGAATGAAGGGGTTGGGGTTAGAACATAAGAATTGTTGTATATTACTAAGCTATATGAATTTTCTTGGGAATCAATGTATGTTCATCATGTCTTATGAGAGTTATGGATGTTTAAAGCAAGTTAGATGTTATGAAAGCTATGGTGAATAGGATTTTATGTTCTTATTTCCATTGAAGCCATGAGTGATGAAGTATGCCTAGTAGGAAATTTGCCTTGTGATAGTATGCGTTAAATCAAACATGTGTTCATGAATCTTGATGCGTTCAGACTTGGGTATAAAAATCATACAAAACCCAGCACATTCCCAATCAAATTCAAATTAAAATGTTAAACCTAAATCACACATATGGGCAAGCGTACTCATCATTAACTGAGCATAGGGTTAAAACAAGTGTCGATCCTCAAGGAACAAGTAGACATTAATTACACTTTTTTCATTGTTTAACCGACTCGATAAAGTGAAAAATAAATAAAAAGAAAAATTAAAAAGAAAATAAAAATAAAAATATGTATATGTCAAGGATGTAGATTTATGTAACTTAAGCCATTGTTTAGACAAACATGATCTTAAAGAACTTAACCATTATCATAACCAATCATTCTCTTGACACTATAAAGGATGAAGGTAGACTCACATTGATGGTCAATCCATAAAATTACTATCTTCTAGATAAATTAGAATCACTTGGTCCGTCACAACTAATTCATCCAAAAGACGTATTAAACACAATCCTTAATTAAATTCCCTTGGTCTCGGCTAATTTAGAACATGGAATTAATCAATAAACCCTTGGTCTCGGAAGACATCAATTAATCTTCAATTACTAGTTCTTAAACAATCAACCCCCTTTAGTCCAGCAAGTCAATTTCTAACGGAATATGAAATTACTAAATCGAAACACCCATCAACCCCCTTTGGTCTAGCAAGTCAATGGATAGAATCAACTAACTAATCTCGTAATAAGCATAAGTAATTGAATACCAAGAATAATAACCAATTAATCAAAAGATCAAATAACTCTAGAAATCATGAATGTCTAAAACAATGTCGAATTACAATAAAACAATTAACATATCATTGTCAAGAAACAGAAAACAAAGTAAAAGAAAGAACTCATAGACAAGCCTTCTTCTTCTTCCTTTGAAAACCTTCTTGTACAACCCTCCTTGAACTTTGAAGAATTCTTCTTGGACTGAGTGATTTTCTATGGTGATCAATGAATTCTCCCCTTTTTCCTTGTGTTTTCCATCTATTTATAGGCTTAAGAGGTGCCTAAAGTCGTGGGTACAAAGTTCTTGGCCGAGTAGAAGTTGGAAGCTGCTAAAACTCTTCAGATTTCCAAAAATGCGTAGAAAGATCGCAGCACCGCCTCAGGGACAAACCACAGCTGGTGTCGCCTTGGTTCTGTTTCTCCACTCGTCCGCCGATTTTTTTCCGAATTGTGCGCAAACATTCCAGAGTGCAGCCCGCGCCGGTTCTAGCCTTGCACCCGGTGCCACCTCTGCTCTGTTTCGCAACGGTTTTGCTTTGTTTTACCCAAAATTCTGAAATAATGACCAAAATACCTTTCCAAGGGTAAAATCTCAAATATGAAAGAATATGACTAGTTATTTCACAAAATATATTATAAAAGAGCCTCAAATAACTAAACAAAGTATAACCAATTTAGCTCCTATCAAATCTTGTTTAGTAATAGAAATATCATGATGGAAGATTATTTTCTTGTTAATCATAGGTTATTTTTATTAACAAATTTTATTATTTTAACTAGAATTATTATTAAATTTTCCTTAAGAGTTTCAAAATGTATAGGAAGATTTGAAAATGGAATATTAAATGAAATATTAATATTTTATTGGTTAAATAAATAATATCTTTTGTTAAAAATAATATATATATATATATAGAAATATATAAATAAAATATTAGAATTAATTAATGACCTTGTAGACCTTAGTTAAAACTTTTACCTGTATTCATAAATATTATTTATATTAAAATTTATTTGTTATTTATTAATAAAAATTTTAATATAATTCATTTATTATTAATTTTATTTATTGTTAATTATTTATTACCTATTACTTATTAATTAAAAAATTAAGTGTAATTTGTTATTTATTTATAATAATACTATTTAAAATTACCATTTAACAATATTATATAGGACTTAGTATTATTCAGTATTTAAACACTAGTTCATTTATTAGTAATAATACTCAAAATTTATTATTTGAACCTATAACTTATTAGTAATTATTTTAGAACCCCTAGTTATTTTAACTTACCAAGCTAGATTTATTTTATAAAAAAAATCCTTTATCATCTAGCCTTAAAGCTTAGGACATTAAGGTCATGGTTAGTCATGGTTGTAATTAGTTGAGCTAGGAATTATTTATATAAGGCAAGTATAGTTCGAATGTAACCTTATGCCTTGTGTTTACCCTAGGCGTTGTTAGGTCGACCTTGGAGAATTTTTGAATTCAAGAAAGCAAAGGATCAGGTAAGCTTCTGCATGGAGTCATTTGAATATCAAAGTATTGTGGCAAGCCAACATTCTATGTGTATGATCATTCATTTTGTAAAGGCAATTAAGGACAATGTTTTTCTTTTTATTTCAGTCAAGCAAATCATTTGAAAATTAAACAAGCAATTTTACTCAAAACACTGGACTCTTTCTAAAGCCCAACTTTGACAAGAATTTTAGAAACCCTTAATTGATATTTCCAAGTAAATAATTGCATGATCAATTTTCTCCCAAGTGGGACAAACAATGTTGAGTACTCAATAAAGGTAGACTACTAGAACTAGTCTTTGAAGGGTTAGGATAAGTCTCTCAGTAGTTGGCCACATTTGAGGGGTGAGTCTTTCCCGGATAGGATGCCAGTCCGGTAGGTCATATCAGTCTGAGCTAACAAGTTTCAGTCAAGTGGACTGTGTGTTTCCGGAGTGGACAACCGGTAAGTTTGGGTATAGAGATGGAGGAGTATCTCATCCTGTAGGCCATGCACCTACTTTTTGTCAACATGCTCAACGTGTGGCATTCTGAACATTGTAGTGTCATGGGGCCCAATGTGTGGTAACCTATGGCTACCTATTTGGATGGTTGTATTTATTCTGCACATGTATGGTTTGGGAAGCAAAATGCCACTCTTTATTTTTAATATTTGTTTAATACTTGCCAACACTTTCTCTTATAAAAATTTTACAACTTGCATACATGAACTGTTTTATTTGAAACACTCAAAGCACACACGGGCTTAGTGAGATTTTTATCTCACCACCTTTTATGCCATATTTTCTGGTCGATCCTGCTGTGAAGGTCATTAGCTAGATTGTTGCTTATGATTTTGAAGACTCTTTGTTGTTTTCCTTATGTGATGTTTTTGAGAGATTGTAGCAGGCAATTTATTTTAGATTTGTTCATGTATTATTGGGTTGTAATAAATTTAATTTTAAACTATTTCTTTCATTTTATTTTATGTGACCTAGTTATAAAGACCCCTTGTCCTATGGATGGGGTGATATCCCCAACCCTGATAGGTCTAGGTAGTAGGGTGTTACACATGATGTTCGAGAGGCCCTTAAAAGGATGAGACCAAAAAAGATAATGTGACCAGATGGTATACCGATCGAGGTTTGTAAGTATTTAGAAGTGATAGGTATTGTATGGTTGACATGTCTATTTAACAAGATATAGAAAGTTAGTAAGATACCTATAGAGTAGAGGAATAATACTCTGATTCCTCTATACAAGAATAAATGGGATATTCAAGATTATGCCAATTACCATGGTATTAAACTCATGAGTCATATTATGAAGCATTAGGAGAGAATGATTGAACAAGGGTTAAAGGTCATTATACATATTTTAGATAATAAATTTAGTTATATGCCTTGGCATTCCACTATAGAGGTAATTCATTCATTATGGCAGATGATTGAATATTATTGAAAAATAAATAAAAATTTGCATATGGTATTCATTGTTATGGAAAAAGCCTATGATAGGGGGCTTAGAGAAGTAGTCTGATGGGTGCTAGCCAATAATAGTATATCACTAAAGTATATGGCACTCATTAAAGATATGTATGATAGAGCATTGTTAGCCCAAATAGCTTTCTCATGTGTTTTGATAAACGAGAAATATTGATGTGGGCTAACATGTGTGATTTGTATGTGATAGGCTTTTTAGATTATGGCATGTTTAACCACGGTTCTTCAAGTCTGACAAAAAGAATTGCTAAGTAACTTATAGATAATGAAGTTCAAGAAGGATTGATCAAGTCAATGTACTATCTAAACAAGTTGCATACCATGAAGATTTTTGAAGAATTATAGGCTAGGAAATTAAGGTTAATGTATTATTTGTATTTCTTATGTCTCTTTACCTTAACATCAGTTTGTTTCATATTGAAACACGCAAAACTATTTCAAAAAGAGGGTATTCTTCTTATCCATGTTTTGTTTGTAAAAAAAAAATTTAGAAGAAAAATTTTTGGGACTTTGGTAAAGTCGTTTTTGAATAGACCTCTGAATCCAAAACGCTCCTCCAAAGCCTATTTCCAAAGTGCCAAAATTTGAAGTTGTTCAAAATATACTTTATGGTACAAAATATTGTTTTGGATGCACTTTTCATATGCACAATTTTTATTCTATGTGTCCAAAATCTTGTAAAATTTGACAGTAGCAACTAGCCATTGTGGCTTTAATTTTTACCTTTATAAAAGCCATTTAAACACGATTTTCAGCAAGGGATTTGCACAAACACTTTTAGAAACATCCTAAGACACTTAAAAAATAAAATTCCCTCATTCTCATTGTACTTCAAAATGAGATCTATTGTATTAAAGGTAAAAAGGTAAAACTGCTTTATTTGGTGTACACTCACTTAATTTGTGAGCTAAATCTATATTCTCTGATAAGTATAAATCGTGTGAAGGTTAAGGGAGTAAAATTCAGTTGGGGTGAGTCTTGATTGTTGGGCATATAGAGGTTGGTAGTAAAACTAAGTGTGGTGATCCTCTATTGTAAGATTAGTATTACCTACCACTATTTATTTGGGGAAGATGTTTTAGTGGCTGGGTTAAAATCCTTAAGTGTGTACTTAAGATAGTGGATCTAGATCATTTGAGGATCAAACCACTAAAAATCTTTGGGTCCCTTCTTTTTTTAATACCCTGTATTTTAATCTTCGATTGGCTACTACTTTAATAGAATGAGAATTTGTATCAGCGGCTAGAACAAAAGACTATTTGTACCCTAAATTTTTAGAAGGCTACTACTTTTAATAAAATAAGAGATTAGGGTACACTTAGAACAAAAATTGATCAGTGCAGTGAGACAAGCATTTCAGTATAAATTAGGTTATTTAGGGTTCTAGGGGTATTTTTGTAATTTTAATTGTGATCGGGATTTTGTAGGAGAATTTTACAAGATTAAGAGAGAATTGAAGATTTTCAATTTTACCATTGAATTTAGTGGAATTTATAGAATTTATTGGAAAAATAAAAAATTTTTAAAACACGGACCCTGAATATTGGTCATTATGGAGAAAAATAAAAAACACGGTCAAAATTTTGGACATGTACCTTTTTGTGATTGGTGGTGAAGGACAAGTGTCATACAGTGAGTGGATACATGAGACAATCATGCAAGAAATGTTTATTAAGAAAGCTTTACAAAATAAACGGAAAATAGGTGAAATTTTAGAAATTGCGACACGTGGCGATATCCCACAATGCATTAAATGCATTGTGAGCTCATTGGTCATTAACTGACCATGAATGGTGGTGGATTAAGGGGAAGAACCGGCCAAGAGCATAAAAGAAGAAGGAAGGAAGAAATTAGGAAGAAAAGAAAGAGAAAATCAAGGAAAATTAGGAAAATGAGAGAGAAAGGAAGAACTGTGTGTGTTCTTGGAGCAAAATCAAGCCAAAAGATTCCACATACAAGGTAAAAGCCTATGCTTTAAGAATTAAAGTCATGGATTGCATTACGGTGATTATTTTGGTATGAGTTTTAATATGAAAACGTGAGATTTATGGTTATAATTTGTATTAAATGTATACTGCGTAAACTTTTGTGTGCGCAAGTGTGTGTGTGTGTGGGTGCTAATTGGATGAAGGCTTTATATGCTATGCTTTTTATGGTGAATGAAGGTATTTGATTGGTGATTTAAGAGGTTATTCGTGGTTGATGTGAAAAGTGGTGAATTTGGAAGAAAATGAAACTTTAATGGAAATAAACTATAGCTATTTTAATTCATATTGGTGACTATATAGTATTCAAAGCATGAATTTAGTAACTTGTTGGATCTAAAAGAATGAATATTTAAAAGTATTTTGAAGGGGAATTTAGAGGGTTAAGTGCCCTGAAGGTGTTATGACTTAAGAAGAATGAAAGAAGAACATTAATTTGTGAAAACATTATGAATTAGGGCAAAAATTTGAGAGCTTTTCGTCTCAGTAATTCCTGGATGAAATCAGGCTTGGGAAAAAGGACTTCACAAAAATGTAGTTAAGAGTCTAATGAGCATTTTGATATATAATAGAGCTCAATCGGAGTTGTGGATTTAAAATTATACGGAAACAATATAGCGCATTGATCGGGAAAAAATTGCAGAATTTTAGTTTTGATACAAGTGAACACTAAGGAATTATTTACTTGATTTTGGGAATGAAAATGATGAGAAACATGTAGAGGAAAAAAAATATGGAAATGGAAAAATGGACGAACTAAGTTTTCGATGTACGAATACATAAATGTTTTTTGGAAAAAAAAAAAGAAATGAAGGAGAAGGAAATAAATGATTTCCGTATATTTGTGTGGCTAAATATTGGTTTAAACCTCGGCAAACTGAACTAAACATTGATATGAATAGATCAACACAATGCAAGCTTTGATACCATTTTGATATGATCTTGGGAAGCTCCAAAAAATGTGGATTGAATCAAAACAAGGACCCTAACAAACTTACACACAAGAATACCAAAACGTAAGCAAATTACACTTTTGTTATAATGTGAATCTATTCTACTTTAAAGACACCTTAACACTCTAATCAAACAAAGATTAGAACACTAAGGATAGGAATTTTAAGGCACCTAACTCAATTCTATCAAACACACTAGGCAACCTAAATTTAGATTAAGAATAGAAATGAAGTTTAGATTATTCCTTAAAATTTAGAGACAAGATCAAATGTGGGACTAAATCATTTGATTCAGTCTTGATGTTTAATGTACATCACCCAAGAGGATCACCCTTTCCAAAACTCTCAAAAAGTTCTTGAACTCACAATTTCATATACCTCCTAAAAGTTATTGTTTATAATGTTATAATAGGATGTATATATATATATATATATATATATATATATATATATATGACTTACCCTACTTTTTTTGTAAATATTACAAAATGACACCAAAATAGCTATAAAATGTCAGGGGTTCGGAATTCAGTATAGGGGCGGCACCGGGTAGGCCTCCTGGGGGTGGCTCCGGGTCTAATATGGAGAAACAGTACTCGTACACAAAAGTCGAAAGTCGGCGCCGGGTAGGGCTAGTATGGCTGGTGCCGAGTCTGTTCTAGTGGAACAGTACCTATGTCAAAAATTGAAGAATTGTTGCAGATCACAGCCGGCGCTAGTCGGTCGATCTAGGCAGGTGCTGGGTCAGCTTTGGGTAGGCTCTCCTATTTTGTGGCACTCCAATTCCCTAGTCGTTGACCTGCATCTCATTTCCATGTCTTCCTTTGATCTTCCAAATGAAATGTTGGTCTTTTTAAACTCCTCTTGTTACTCCATTGGACATAAATTATTGTTTTAATGTTGGCTTGATTCTCCACTTGTATTGTTGTTCCTTTTGTGTTCCATTTACAGCTCCCTTCACTACCCATCTCTTGATAATCTTTTTGGTACTTGGCTTGTATGTTTGGATAGCTTGAAAATCCTCCCGAAACTTCTTGAATGTTAAATGTTCCTATGGAGATTTGAAGTTAGTCTTGACTTTTCATCCCCTTTTTTTAGATGTGTCTTGTGGCGTGGATAGAATCCGATCATTTCCCCTTTCTTTGACATGATTTATCCTTGAATCGATGCACCTTGTTGATTGTACAGATTTCCCTGCATATAAAATTCAAAGACGTGAGTTTTTGTGAAAGTAAAATGTCATGACTTTGTACCTCATTATTCTCTATACTTTCTCTTTTCACTACCCATATTTTTTTCCTCTTATTTTTCCTCCTCTCTCTTTCCTTTTTTGTCTTTCTTTTCTTTTTCTCTCACCTTAACTTTATGTTCCCCCTTCTTTTGTTCTTCCCTCTTCTCCCCTTTTTTCTCCTTATTTCTTTTCTCACTCATCTTTTTTTTCATCTCCTTTCCCTTTCTCCTTTCCTTTTCCTTTTCCCTCAAGATATTTTGATCTCTCAAAACCTCACTAGGGGATAAGGTAAGTAGAATGATTTTCTTTCCATCTTTCCTCAAAGAATAAGTATTCTTCTTCCCTTTATGGACCACATCTCTATCAAACATCCAATGTCTTTCCAACAAAATATGCCCTAGATGCATGGGAAATACCTCACAAATCACTTCATCCTTATACTTCCCCATATCACTGGCAACCTTGACTTGTTTGTTCACCTTCACCTCTCTATAATTGTTTAACCATTGTAACTTGTAAGGTCTCAGGTGTTTGAAGGTTTCTATTCCTAACTCCTCCACCAATGTAGCACTAATCACATTTTTACAACTCTCTCCATCAATGAGGACACTATATAATGTTTGCTTGATTAGACACCTTGAAAAAAAATATATTCTCTCTTTGCGAATTTTCTCCTTCTTTCACTCCTTCACAAGCATTTTTAACTTCCATTGCTACTCCAATCAATGCACATGGTTTCTCAAGTATATCACTATCTCTTCTATCCACTCTATCTTCTCTACTAGATTTGATGTCATTTTGTGAAGTTGAACTAGATGTTTCATTCTTACTAGTTTCACTCATTTTCATTTGCTTTTGCACCACCTCTAGCCAACTCCTCTTTTTCTTCTCTTGTGGATGTGAGCTTTCTCCCACTTCATAAGTACTTGAAGCACTTTAGGAACTTTCATCTATAGCACACATTTGCTCATTCTCCTCTGACACTTCAAATGGGTTTGACTCATCCTCTAGAAATAATAGAATGTTATAAAATTCCTTAGTCTCTCTATTTCTTGGTCTTAATTGACCCATTTTATCTCTTTCGTCAACACTAAGCTCTTTATCACTCTCATCAACATTTTTCTAAACTTTTTCATGCACTACTTATTCATTTTGTTGGAGCATTCATTGGCACATCGTCTCATTTTCTAGCTTTTCCTCCTTCTCAATTTCTTGTAACTCATTTTGTTCACTCTTTTTAGCCCCTTACTCCTTTCTATTCTTTTCCTCACATTGTTTCTTCCACATCTCAAATATTTTGTTTGATTGGCTACAAGGGCTCACTTCATTTATTTGCAACTCATCTCTGCTTCCTCAACTTTTCCTTCACGAACAATCACACGTGTTATAGCTATAATCCCAACAAATAGAACAAACATAATCTTGCTTTCTTATCAAACCACTCTTAGAAGAATTTTGCGATGCACACTTTTCTCTTGGTCTAGATACTTTTACACTTTCATATAAACACCTATACTCTCATTCTTTTGGCATAACACTATTTGAATATTTCTGTGGTCCTCCAACACAAACTCCATCATTCCCATAATTTACACCCACATATTTAACCCCCTCTTATTTCCAATTGTAATAAGACTCCTTACCATAATCATACCCTTCACTTTCACTCCAACTAGCCATTGTGATTTTCCTTTCAAGAGAAGTACCCGCAAAATTTAAGTAGAAAACACAAGAGAATTCTTCACATCACTCCCTCACGAGTTTACACTCATTTTTTAGTTGTCACTCTTCACTCGTGTTTGCACTTTTCTTGGCTTTTATCACAATGTGCTCTCCCTCTTGCCTTTTTAAAATTCTCAATTACACACTCAAGTTCTTCCCAACTCTTTCCCACTTGAAAGGATTTAGTTCTACTAATCAAGTTAACTAAATTCCAAGGGATAAGAAAGAAAGGTGTCTTAAAGGTAATTTATCAAACACTTGGTGTGTAATAAGGAAGATGCATGGATTTCAAAAAGTCGTTACACTAAGTGATGCTATCACAATCTCAACCATACTTTTAGTAATTAACAATTACTTAAATGCTCTTTACTAAACAAATTATTCCTCATACTTCATGAATGGAAGCTTTGGTAGTCAAGTATGAGCATTCATAATTCATTGGGATAATATATCAAACAGATTGAACACATTAAAGGCAATCTCGTAGCTCAATGTTGTATAGCAAATTTTGGCTTGGTTTTGGCCCCAAATCAACAAAATATTACACCAAATGACTCCTCAAACATCAATATACCATAAAGGGTTAAAGTAATAATATTTCCATGGCACAAATTTAAGTTTTTTAATTTCAAAAATAGCAATAGAAAAAGTGACAAAATTTGAAAATCAATGGATCCTGAAGAAGATTGTACCATAGCACAAAGAATGGTAGTTGATTAGAATCAACACAATGCAAGCTCTAATACTACTTGATATAAATAGATCAACATAATGCAAGCTCTAATACCACTTTGATATGATCTTGGAAAGCTACAAAAATATGGATTGAACTCAAAAGTAGAACCCTAACAAACTCACACACAAGAATACCAAAATTCAAGCAAATTAACACTCTTGTGATAATGTGAATCTATCCTACTTCAAAGATACCTTAATGTACTAATCTAACAAAGATTAGAACACCAAGGATAGGAATTTGAAGTCACTTTACTAAATCCTATCAAACACACTAGGCAACCTAGCACATAAGAATAGATATGATGTTTTGATTATCTTTTAAGATTTAGATACAAGATCAAATGTGGGACTAAATCCTTTGATTTAGTCTTGATATTTAATGGAAATCACCCAAGAGGATCACTCTCTCCATAGCTCTCAAAGAGTTCTTGAACTCACAATTTCATATGCCTCCCAAAGGTTCTTGATTACAATGTTATAAAAGTATATATATATATATATATATATATATATATATATATATAGATGTCTTGCCTAACTACTTTGTAAATATTACAAAATGACCTCAAAATAGCTATAAAATGTCAGGGGTTCGGAATCTAGAACAGGGGTGGTATCAGGTCTAATATGGAGAAACAGAACTCGTATGCAAAAGTAGAAACAACTTCAAAACTTTGCCAGTTCTCAGCCAGCACCGAGTATGTTATGGTGGAACAGTACCTGCATAAAAAATTGAAAAATTGTTGCAGATCATAACCGGGCTTGGTCGGTCAGTCGATCTGGGCAGGTGCTAGGTCAGCTCTGGGCAAGCTTTCCTGTTTTGTAACACTCCAATTCCCTGCTCATTGACCTCCATCCCGTTTCCATGTGTTCCCATGATCTTCCAAATGAAATATTGGTTTTTTTTTTTAGCTCTTCTTGTTACTCATTTAGACATCAATCCTTGTTTCAATGTTGGCTTGATTCTCCACTTAGATTGTTGTTCCTTTTATGTTCCATTTATAGCTCCCTTCACTGCCCATCTCTTGACAATCTTTTTTAGCTCTTGGCTTGTATGCTTAGATGGCTTGAAAATCCACCCAAAACTTCTTGAATGTTCCCATGGAGATTTGAAGCAAGTCTTGACTTTCTATTCCCCTTCTTTAGATGTGCCATGTGGCATGGATAGATTCCTATCAAACATAAAATGACATTTAATGTATATTATTCGCATTAAACGGCCAGCAACGGTTTAGATACCATATTTAAACAATATAAGCTATATAGGACATGAGGTGAGTCCCATTGGATTTCTAAACTTTTAAATGCTAGTATGCTTTACTTTTCATGAAATAACACATTACTATTTTGGAATCCCTAATTTAATTTAAGGTTTTTTTGGGGAAAAAAATAGTGTTTTGCCAAGTTAAGTTGGCATGAATATCATAATAAAAGATGACAAAAGTATGTATTTTGTAAATTTAATCCTTTTGGGATTAAATAATTGGGATTTTCGAAATATGGTAATTTTTAGAATAGGAGATTTGAAAAACGAGCGGAATGCCCTTATTCGAATATCTTATGGAAGCATAATTGGAAACTTTAAATCTAATTCTCTTCTAGGGTTAGAATTCTGGAATTCTTGAACAAAATTCCTTTTGAAATCGGGTATGGGTAAAATGACCCAGATACCCTTATTTCAATATTTTCTAATGTGAAAAGGACTTTTTATCCTTTTTCGCTGTAGATATTGGAAATTATCTCTCTATATGAGATCAACCTTTGGAAAATGATATTTTTGGCCCCGAAAATTATTTTATTTAGAATACCTTCATGAATATGGAATCGGTACTGGTCTTGCGAACCAGTGAAAACATTGAGTATTCAGACAAGACTTTGATCTTTATCCTTGCTCATGTTTAAGATAGATGGCTCCAAGTAATGTAGCTAGTTCTGGGGAATGTCTTACTCCAAATAAGATGACAGGACATTGAGATGAGTCGTCCTAGCTAGTTGTTTAGTGCTTGGCAATTGTCGCGTCTTATGTGCATTTTGATTTTGGGTTGTTTACAGGCTGGGCAGGACACCTGGTATTGTTCAACCCCTTACCTCCTCGACGGGCATTGGCGTTAGGATTAGGACCCCTGGACTTATGGTAGCAAATAAAACATTTTGAATTACTCGGTACTGTGCTCTTTTGAACTTACTCTTCCAACCAAGCACAAATAAGTACTGTAGACTTGTGCACTTAGTGCAGTAAGACTATGAAATTGAAGGCTAATCCATGTGAGCTTTGCACGTGGGTACACTTTCTGTTGAGAGAAATGCCAACATTTTGAAATTTTGGTTAATGACTCTGTAATGAAACACACTTTCCAAAAAGACTGAGATTTGAATAAACTCTTCTTTTAGCAAGTTTTAGAATTATTTTTAGTAGAAAAAACATTTTTCTGTATTAACTTTTAGGGACAAAACCCAATACTACTTTTCCTTATCTACCTTTTGTAAAGCACTAGCACACACTTGGGGCTCACAGGGTGATTTCCACTCACACGTGTCTTTTAATTGATTTTAGGAACTGGAGCTGAGCAGTCGTGTGGATAGGGATAATACCACAATATAGGTCCAATTACTTCTTCTTTTGCATATGTATATTACATTACTGATGTAGTACTGATAGCCGAATGTATGGGACATCACTTTGTATATTACATTATATCTATATGGGTTTGTTATATCAGTTTGAGCTTTATTTACTTATCTACCTTATCTGTTATAAAGACCCTATGTCTGGGTAACTGGACGGGGCAACACCTATTTATAGTAGGCTTCCGTTGTTATTTTGGTAGGGGTGTTACAATTGGTATTAGAGTATAGTTCTTATAGAATGTGGTATCGTCATAGGAACTGATAGAACCTTTTTATCTTGTTGGCATGATGGGTAGGGACGACAAGAGGAAACACCCAATAGATGATCACAAAGATGATGAGAAGAAATAGATTTAGAGAGGTGAGAGTTCAGGGGTGAGGAAGAAGCCTGGGAAGATTAGGAGGATTTTCTTTTAGGGGAGCCCTGGTAATTTTTCATCAAAGGGACTGGGCCCCAAATGACATAGCCCATCGCGACTCTTGATGCGTAAATTTTGGATGTATAAAAATTATCAAATTTAAATCCATCCCTTACTCAAGTTTTAATTAAAATATTTATCCTAAAATACACATCCGAGTAAGTATACTCATCGCAAGCATAGCATAGGGAATTAATGAGTATTGATCCTCAAAAGAACAAGTACACACTAATCATTTTTCATTCATTATTTAACCGATCCAAATAAACTAAGAAAAGAATAAAAAGAAAAATAAAGAAATATATACAACTCAAGGATGTAGGTTTATGCAATTTAGACAATTATCCTGGAAAACATGATAATGAACCCACTAACAATTCTCTCAACTACTTATCATCTTGGCATCATGAAAGAATATAAAAGTAAATTTTCATTTGTTTCACAAGTCATTAAATAAATCCCACTTCGTTTCTCAATCCATGGAATCCTATATTTTGATTAAATTAACAGATTTGCCAATCAAACTAACATAACCAAAACATGCATTACGCCTGATTCCTTATAAGCGTGAAATTAGCTAATAACCCTTTGCTCGAAGTGAAATAAACTAATCTTTGATTATGTAATCTGATAATCTTAACTTCGTCGCTCAAGTCCATCAAGATTAGATAAATACAAAATCAATGCAATAAAACTCCTAACATCATTGTCCAAAGTCAATTAGAAGGACTCGCATCAATAACCAATGATAACAAGTATTCAAATACCAAAGATAACAAAGAATTGATCAAATAACTAAATTAACACAAAATAAAAAAAAATCCTAAAATAATGATAAATTATAATAAAAATATTAAATACATCATTGTTTAAGGAAAAGAAAACAAAGATAAAAAGAAAGTACTTATAGACAGTCCTCTTTCTCCACCCTTGAAGACTCTCTTGAACAATCGTCCTTCATTTGGGTGAACTCCTCCTTCAATGAGTGATTGGAAATTTTTTGCTCTTAGATCCATCTCTCTCTATATATCTATCCCTTGTCTTATGTTTTCTTGTGCTGTTATAGGCCTCTAGTATGCTAAATTCGTGGTTTAGGAAGTCTTAGCTGAGTAGGATTCGAAAAATACCAAAATTAATGGAAAATTCCTAATTTCATGCACAGAATATTCGCTTTCTAGAGCGTACCTTGCGCTGGGTACCTTCGACCCACCTGGCACCAGGTGCACTCTGTTCTTCTCCAGTTTTTGCTCTGTTTTTTATTTGTTCTCATCGATAGATAGAGTGGACCCGACACCGGGTACACTTGCTAGACCTTGCGCCAGGTCTGTTCTGATTTTCCCATGAACGTTAGCACAATTTCTGCTGCTTGACCATAATGGACCTTGTACTTGGTCTGTTGGATAGGCTTGGTGCCAAGTACTTTATGAAATTATTCACTTTCTACTCGATTTTAACTCAAATCTACACAAATTTTACCAAAAATACTTTTTACAAGTAAAATCTCAAATATGAAAGAATATGTCTAGTTATCACAACAAATGTATATCAAAACAACCTCAAATAACTAGGAAAATAATAGTGATTTTAGCCTCTATCAACTCTCTGAGAGCATGTTTGGTTCACGAGCGACACCTATTTTAGACCCTACCCCAGAAAGGACACCATTGCCACCTAGCCGATCAAGGGAGATAGGCAGTGACCTTGATGGCATTGAGTCGCGACATCCAAACAATGACGAGGTGTTTAGAAGAGATATCCCTAAAGTAATTGAGGGGGATATGTCAAGATTGGAGGATGCTGAGGTAGGCGGAGACCGGATAGTTCCTGATAAGGAAGAGCCCGTGGCAGAGCTAAAAATAGAGCCAAATAAGGTTTGGGAGCAAGAGATTACGATGGAATACATCATGGACATAGATGTTAACATTAATCCCGATGCATTTAGATATAAAGGACCTAGTATGCCTGAGTCTTAAATCATTTCTTCTAATTCAGGACCTCTAGTTTCAGATAGTGATTAGGATGACTAGGATAATATTATCTATATAGTATGATATCTACTGTTCGGCCTGAGCACACAATTTTTTACTGATCTTGTGGTTTAACGAGGAATGGATATATACTAGTACTTACACTGTGTCCACTTTCATACTTGTTTCGAGATATGTTATGTTTGTTTTAGAATAAAAAACTTATGAATTGTACAGATGCCACCCAAACATATACTAGGATGACCAAGACAAACTAAGAAAAACGCAACAGAAAATTTTTAGTTTTTTCGAGCCACATCTAGAAGAAAATACTTACTTTTCCCTGCTGGTCATGGATTAACCAATATGAGGATGGGTTGCACTGCTATTTCTTGCATTGGACGGCAAAAAGAGGGCACCTGTAGTTCAATAGGAATTCCTACCAATCTTCTACTCTTACGCATGAAACGTTTTGTCTCTTCGTCTTTTGGAGTATAGCTCTACCTTCTTCTTGATGTTAGCTTGGTGAGAGCACCATCTTCAAAAATCACAACACTCTACAAGAGAGAGGGAAGAGAATGGACAAAAACTAGAGAGGAAGAGAGGAGGTGGCACACTAGAGGAAAAAAACCTTAAAAACCTAGTCATTTTTTTTTCCTTTCTGCTTATTTTCAGCCAGCTTAGGGGTTCCACAAAGCTTAATGGCTGAAAATCATCAAACCTTAATGGGCTAGGTGCTGTGCTAAAAAATTAATCTAAGACTGGCCCAATCCCCTTAATTAATTAATTATTTTTTCTGGACCTCATTAAATTTGAAAGACTAATTAATTAATTCTAATTTGACTCTTAATATATGTCAACATATATAGACCAATTAATTAATTTGTTCTAGCCCAATTCTCTTAATTAATTAATGATATTTTCTGTGTCTTATCAAAATCCAAGACTAATTAATTAATTAATTCTAATTGGATTCTTAGAATAAATTTTATTTCTCTTCCAAACAATTATCCATTCAGCCTAGATTATGTCTAAACAACACCAAGGTAACTTGAGCTACTCCGGAGACCAACAGACATATTATTCATGTCTACTAAAATGATCAAAATGTCCTTACTATTAAATAGCCGTATTTTATAATTTTAAATACTTTCATTAATCACTGTATGAAAATATTGACCCCAGAAATAATACTGCTTAAAGCAATGTCTCCCACCTACTGCTAAAATGACGAAAAATACCCATCTATGTAATACCCATCAATGAAACAGGATAAATGTACTAACACTCATCTTAAAGACATCTACCATTTTAGATCTCTAGTCCAATAATCCATGACTCACTTGAATGTACTTGCTTACCATTGGAAGCTATCCAAAAGCACACATTCTAGAGTCACGTTCCCAGGGCCCTGGATTATTTAGATTATCCTAGACAATTATAAGAGGGTTATTTGATGTGTTTGAATTTGGGTATATAAATCATATAAAAATAAGTAAATTCTCAATCAAGTTTAAATTAAAACGTTAACCCCAAATCACACATATGAGCAAGCGTACTCATCATTAAGCATAGCATAGGGTTAAAAATGAGTGTCGATCCTCAAGGAACAAGTATGCATTAATCACTTTTATTTCATTGTTTAACCAACTTAATAAAGTGAGAAAGAAATTAAAAAAATTAAAAAAAAAGAATATATACATGTCAAGGATGTAGAATTATGTAACTTAAACCATTTTTTTGACAAACATGACCTTAAAGTATCCAATCATTATCATAACTAATCATTCTCTTGGCATCATGAAGAATTAATATAGATTCACTGCTTTTCCAATACATGAAATCACTATCTTCTAGACAAATTAGCATCACATATCCTGTCTCAACTAATTTACCCAAAAGATGCAGTAAACACAATCCTTGATTAAATCCCCATATCCTAACAAATTTAAAACACGAAATTAACCAACAAATCCATATCTGGACAGACATTAATTAACCTTTAATTACCTAGTTCTTAGCAATTAACCCATTTTCCAAGCAAATTAATAAACAACAAATATGAAAGTAATGAATTGAAACCACCATCAACCCCTTTTCCAAGCAAGTTAATGGAAAGAAACAATCAACTAATCTTGTAATTAGCACAAGTAATTAAATACCAAGAAGAACAATCAATTAATCAAACGATCAAAGTGACTCTAAAAATCATAAATACTGAAAATAATGTCAAATTACAACAAAACAATTAATACATCACTATTCAAGAAAAACAAAACAAAGTTAAAAGAAAGTACTCATAAACAAGCCTCTTTCGTCTTCCTTCATAGACTCTCTTGCACAATCCTTTTTTATTTGAAGAATTCCTCCTTAAATTTGAGTGATTTTCTATTTTGATCTCTGAATTCTCTCATTTTCCTTGTGTTTTCCCTCTATTTATAGGCTTTAGAAGTGCCTAAAATTATTTCTCCAGGGTTTATGGTCGACTAGAAGTAGGAAAATACTAAAACTCTGCAAATTATAAAAAAAAAAACATGCACGAAAATTGAGGCACCGCCTCAATACTAGTGCACAGCTGGCGCCGCTTGTCTAGCCTAGGGCCGGCGTTGGTTGTGGTCTGTTTCTCCATCCATTCACCGATTTTTCTTGACTTTCGTGCCACTTCTCCTAAAGTGCAGCAGGCACCACCTCTGGCCTTCTAGCCGGCACCAGTTCGGTTCTGTTCAGTTCTGTTTTGTCGAGTTTTTATCGCTTTGAAGTGTGTACCAGCAACACGTGGCCGGCACCGGTTCCCCTGTTTTAGCGGCGTCACTTCTACTCTATTTAGTGACGTTTTTGTCTTATTTTTCCCCTAAAATCTGAAATAATGCACAAAATATCTTTCCAATGGTAAATTCTCAAATATAAAAGAATATAACCAATTATTGTACAAAATATATCACAAAATAACCTCAAATAAATAGAAAATATATGACTAATTTAGGTCGTATCATGATTGAACCTCACTATGAAGCATTGAAACTCTTTTGCATAAGTCCATCTTAACTAACTAGAGTAATATACCGAACATATAAGGATATTGATCTCACAAAAGAAATCTCACCCAACAAACATCAAAGTATAAAACCTTAGCTTCGCCAGACCACCAACTCATGCTCAAGTATAAAGGTATCTGTCCTCGCTGTAGTAATAATAGTCTTGTCTCTATAATTATAGTACTTTAAGTGAGACCACTACTACTAGTCCAGTTCTACGTATTCGAAATATGCTTATGCTTATGATATAAGTGAACTACTCACTGATTTAAGGTAAACCATTCCTCATTGGAAATTATGGCATAATAGTCTTACCTTGATTGAATGCCCAGTTCTATCAAATGACTAAGAACTCAAGTTTATTTGTGTGATAAGTGCCCATTATTTATACCTTACTGTGAAGAACGACCCGACACATTGACCATTACTTGTCATACTTAGACCTTTAAATGTGCAATAATATAAGAAACAAACTAAATTGAATGAATAAACATCTTATTGCAATATGTTCCTACAGAATACATAGTCTTTGAGGGCATACTTTCTAACAATCTCTCACTTATACTACAAAGACTTAGAAATTCCATAAATGCCTACCTTTATGACATCTAAGTGTCTACGAAACACCTTTTCTATCAAAGGCTTGGTAAAGGGATCTACCAGATTATTGATAGAGGATATCTGATCAACCACTGTCTCCCGTTTCTAGATGAACTCCCAAATAAGGTGATACTTTCTCTCTATGTGCTTGCCTTTCCTATGGTTTTGAGGTTTTTTGCATTGTGACATAGCTTTTTTAGAAGCCTTTGAAGTAGTAATGAACTTAGCTTCTATGGTAGAATTAGCAATTCAAGATTTTTTGATACACCTCCATGAAATAGCTCCTCGAAACAAAGTGAAGACATATCCACTAGTGGATTTCCTTTCATCTTTATCTGTCTAGAAGTTAGAGTCTATTTAAGCAATAGGAACCAAATCATCAGCAAGATATACAAACATTTAATCTTTCATTTCCTTGAGATATTTAAGTATATGCTTTACGGCTTACCATTGTTCTTCCCCTAGGTTCGATTGATATGTACTAACCATGACTTGTGATATTTAAGTATTATACTCTTGTAATCATACCTAGTTGGATCAGCTCATATCCTTAACACCCCGATTAAGGAACCTTAACGGATAACAATATTCTCCCACCG